>OX596381.1:110359217-110416265 GCA_951394425.1 Tipula unca
ATTTTTATATATATATATTTTTATATATATATATTTTTTATATATATATATTTATATATATATATATATATATATATATATTATATATATATATATATATATATATATATATATATATATATATATATATATATATATTATATATATTTTTTATATATATATAATATATGTATATATATATATATATATAATATATATATGTATATATATATTTTTATATATATATTTTTATATATATATATATATATATATATATATATATATATATATATATATATATATATATATATATATATATATATTTATATTATATATATATATATATATATATATATATATATATATATATATATATATATATTTATATAACATATATATGTATATATATATTTATATATACATATATATATTTTATATATATTATTTATATATACATATATATGTATATATATATTTATATATTTATATATATATTTATATATATATTTATATATACATATATATGTATATATATAAAATTTATATTACAACGAGCAATATATTACTACATTTTGTATTACAATACGTTTGTGTTGGTTTGTTATTTTGTACTATACTTATGCGTTGGTTTTCTATTTTGAACTTCTTTTAACTTTGTTGGTAGGTATAGCGCGGCTTGTATAAGACATTTATGTTGATTTTGTTCGATCCCTTTCATATATAAGTGCATAGTAAATTAAATAATATTTGTGACAATCAGGCTTGCGCATTTATGTTTTGTTTTGGTATATCAGTAATATATTATGTATGACTGCATAAATAAAAATTATTTAGCAAAGCGTATTTTTATTTTTCATTTAGATTAAATAGCGTCGTTCAAAATGGCGGACGACGAACAGTTTTCGTTATGTTGGGAATAATTTTAATACAAATTTATCGGCTGGGTTCCACGAGTCGTTATGCAGAGGAGATTTAGTAGATGTAACATTAGCTGCTGAAGGCCAATTAGTTAAAGCACATAGATTAGTATTATCAGTATGTTCACCCGTATTTTCGAAAATGTTTACTCAGATGCCTTCCAATCAACATGCATTTGGTGAGTTAGAATGTGTTCTATTTATACTGGTTTCATACCGCAGCAAGTAAAATAGTATAATACTATTGTATACTATGCGGTGTAAAACTGAAATTTAATAGTAAAATAGTACATAATATTAAAATCACTGTCAGCTATCAAAAATGTTTTGCTAATATGATTACTATTTTACTTTTATACTATCTGTGGTCAGAAACCAGTACCAGAAATTACTAATATGTTTTTATTTAAAGTGTTTTTAAAGGACGTAAGCCACTCAGCTCTAAAAGATTTAATACAGTTTATGTACTGTGGAGAAGTAAATGTTAAACATGACGCACTTCCGGCCTTTATAAGTACAGCTGAAGCCTTACAAATTAAAGGACTTACGGAAACTGTAATTATTACGAATTCTACATAAATATATTTAAATATTAATTATTAAATTCGTCGTAGGCTGAAACACCTGCCAATCTTGCAGCTTCTCCTGTTAAAGCTACCACGCCAGCTCCTTCAGCAAGCAATTCTACATCCCCTCGATCGCGTAATCAACGCAATATATCTAGAACATCATACAAATTAGAATCTGAAGATAGTAATGATGAGCGACCACCACTAGTGCAAAAGCGTGCAGCACAAAGAAGTGTAACACCGCAATCAACTCCATTGGTAAAGAGAATTAAAACAGTAGATCCATTAGAAGCATCTGAACCATCTGAACCAATACAACAAGAAATCGCCACACCTGATAAATCAGGCGAACCAGAATTTATAGACTTGCCAATTGAATCGTTACCGACAAAAGCTGAACCAGATTATGGCGATGATAGTGCTGAAGTTGAGGCTGCTGAGCAAGAGGCAACATATGTGGAAGATGATACTTACGGAGAAATGAAGTATGATGAATCGTATTTTACGGAAAACGATGAATCAGGACAAAAAGCTAGTGTATCAGGATTTACAGAAAGTTTTGAAGGAGATCAATCAGCTACAGAAGCTCAAGGTTAGTAAATATTTGAAATTTGACGAAATTTAATATTTGATAAACTATAAATTTTTTTAAAATTGTTTCGTTGTGTAATTTTATAACATGGGCTGATTTTCAGCAGTTAAACAAGTTTTCTAAAATTAGTTGAGTGTTTAAAAGTGAGATAATGTTCTGCTTTATCAAATGAATTTTCTTTATGGCACTTCTCTTTGAAAATTTTAAAAAAGCAATTTTTAATTTAAAAGTGAAACATAATTTTACGCCACGATAAGTTAATGCAGGTAGGAAAAGCACAATGAAACAATAGCTTTTAAAACAAAAATTATTTTTTTTATACATTCTATTAAAATTAAAAATTATTTTATATAGTTTATCAAATTTAAATTTTATGTATATAGTACGTAAATTTTTAAAATACAATTTTTTCCAAATTCCCTTTTGTTTTCTATTTCGAAAATCTTTTAAATCTAAAATCCATCGGTTAAAAAGATTATTCATTGTTAATTGAATTTTTTAGTACAATACAAAAATTATTGAATAGTGTAAGTGGCAATAAGTTGAAATGTGATTGATCTATTTTGTGTGGTGTTATTAGATTGACTAGTAATTATAAATTTATATTAAAATAGGTAAGTCTAATTTCATTTATTATTATTATTATATACATTTTATTTAATTTTATATATGTAAATGTCTATGTAAGTATAAGATAGAACAATGAACTGTTATAGTCTAGGCAAACTGCGATTTAACAAACTTAAAAATTGTTTCATATTTTTTATTAGCTTAGAATTTCTTTTAAAGCTGAGTTTTAAGTAAAATACCTTATAATTCTTGTTTTGAAATATGATTGCTATCTAGCATTTTTTATTTATTTGCTCCACAGAAAGAATAGGTTAGGCTTTCGTTACTGGAACAATTTCCGTCTTTTATTCGTTACCTCGGTTTTTTTTTAATCCAAGGACCGTTCGTTTGAACTGAAGGGCGAACACTTCACTTCAGATAATTGACCTACTGAAAAAAGGCGACCCGTTCGATTGATATACTCTTCACTTCAGATATATGTCTAAAATAAACAAAATAAATACCACGAAATTAAATAAATGCCATAAAGGAAAAAAATAAAGTTTGAAATAACATTTGTATCTACATGAGCAAAATATCCCTTCAAGTTAATTCAGTTGCTCAGTTTTTAACTGAACTGAAGAGTTGCGAATCGAACTGTATCTTCATTCCAGTTTCTTTAGATATGTATAAATACTACAATTGAACGCGCTTAAAAGAGACGACATCTCATGCACATAGGTTTCTTCCTCAATGGTGGAGTGGAATCCACTAATATTAGCTTTAATTAGTTGTTCTGCGTCTGTTATTAATTTATAGCATAAACGTAGTTTAACATACAGTGCTTTTTATTTCCGTGAAATTATTGTACTCGAGAATTGTTTATATTAGCCGTGTTTCTTGACGTATGATCTAATCCGGATCAGATCATATCTGCTTCTCTTTCATTTATATAGCCGCGTTTCATGAAACAAACATAAAAATTGTACTATTTTTTGTTTTTGTATCAAAATTTTGAACCAAAATGCTACTAGGATCAATATAATAACCTAAAAACAAAAAATAATACAATTTTTGTGTTGATTTCCTGAAACGCGGCTATACAAATGAAAAGGAAGCAGATATGATCTGATCCGGATCAGATCATACGTCAAGAAACACGGCTATTATTTATATTGCTTCGATTTTATCCCGCGACTGTTGGTCGTGAACGCGAAGTTTGACATTGAAGTTGAACGCTGATATAAATTGACTATTTTTGGTTGATTCAATTTATTTGTAGGTTTCGTGTGACACGGGGTTAGCAATTGTTTATATGATTCTCGCCTTTTGAGATGTATTCCGCGACTATTTATCGTGAACCTGCGACTATTGGTCGTGAACGCGAGGTTCGAGATTCGAGAATTTATTGTATTATCTGTTTGTTTTACCATTGGTCTTTTTAAAAGAACTCTTCCCGTGCTACAAAGTGAAACCACTCGTATTTTTTGATCGATGCCTGGATATGTTTTTTTGATCTATGCTGGATATCGACTTCAACGTTTGAGGATTGCTTAACGTATTGTCGCTTATATGCCGAAATAAATGCATGGATGGCAAGCTCGCTGACTGCTCTGGAAATTTCTGTTGGAATTGTTTGTAGTATTTTCAGATTGATATTTTGTCGAGTTATAAAATACTAGAATACCACTGATTACTGTGAAATAGTGAAAAAAAAGACATTTGGTTATTTTTATATAAAAAATAAATTTCCGAAAATGTAATACAAATATTTTTGGTACGTCTTAATGTTGTTTAATAAAAATAAAATATTTATTGTTAATTTGTTATTTTTTTGCTGTTTAATTTTCTCGTTAGTTCTGTAAAATTTAAATGAATTTAATTATTTATCGATAAATATAATACTTTTATTTTGAGCTCTTCTACGGATTCGTAAGGGATTTTGCAATAAAACTATTTATAAATTTATTTGAGATTAAACCACTTGTTTTCAGGGGCTCTATTTGGGAATTCATTTCGAATCCGTTATTCGTTTTGAATGGTAAATTCGATTCGAACAAAAATTGGTATTTGTGAATTCGATCGTAAATAAAATTATATGCTGTCACAAAATGAAAAAGTTTTTTTTTAATGGTTACACCT
The DNA here is from genome assembly GCA_951394425.1 of Tipula unca. Classification (NCBI taxonomy): domain Eukaryota; kingdom Metazoa; phylum Arthropoda; class Insecta; order Diptera; family Tipulidae; genus Tipula; species Tipula unca. The sequence continues at coordinate 110,363,966 of OX596381.1, forward strand.
ACATGAAAAATATATACTTTGATTGAATTTTGACGTTTAGTTTATTGTTTTGAGTTCAACAACAACACGCATTAATGTTATGTTAAAATGTTGTATATTTTCATGTTCCTAAATTTATAAATACATATGTAAAAACAATAAAATTTATTAAAATTATTTTTTTGTTACATTACCATTATTTCTGTTTGTTTTCGTTATGAAACTATTATTGTCCTCACAAAAAAAATATATTTATGTGTATTTTGTGCATGTATAGAAATATTAGATTATATCGCAAATACATAATATAAAAATTACATTTTATATTATATAATGCAAATACTGTATAAGTATATACAGTGGTGTTCATAAAAATAGTAGTGCAGTTGATTTCGAGAGATAGTGTTTCGTTATTTTCATAAAAAATAACGATTGCTCTATACCGTAAAACTTGTTTTCAATTTTGTCACAATTTTGCATTGATGATTCATGTGCAAACAAAATATATGTAGTAAAGAAATCACAAACAAGATTGTAAAATTGACACTACTATTAATATGAACATAGTAAATTCACTACTATTAATATGAACACAGCGGTATATACATAAGTACATTATATATATTATAATATATTTTATTATAATAGTATTATAATATATTTTTACATATAATATAGCACCGGTTGCCATTTTTATTTAGTTAAATTTTAAAATTTAAGATCCTTTTTCCATATGGGTTCGTCAACAAAATGTATAACGAATAGGAATTCTTTCATGATCGTACAATTTCGAATTCGACCAAACGAACGACGTTTTCGAACGATTGGTACATATTTGTGAATTCGAAAACGTACAATAAATCAACGAAAACGTGTTACTATGAAACGAAATGAAAAAACTTAAAACGAACACAAATTTATCTTATCGCGCAATTGGTTTTCGACTAAAAATTGTATGATCATGAACGAATTTCTGTTTGTTATACATTTTGTTGACGAACCCATATAAAAGGGTCTTAAATTTTAAAATTTAACTGAATGATAATGGCAATCGGTGATATATTAACATTGAGTAAACATTGAAGAATTAACATTGTATAATTAACGTTGTATATAAAATATAATATTTATATTATGTATTTGCGATATAATCTAATATTTCTATACATACACAAAATATACTATAATTGTTAATATTTTTTTTTGTGAGGACAATAATAAAAAACCAGCTAACATTTAGAAAAAGTGCCATTTTTCCATAATTTTTTTGATAAAATATAATAAAAATATTGAACATCTTATTAAAAACGAGGGAATATTCAGGAAGATTTCAGTTTTTCCACATAATTTCGGGTATTTTACTGCATTATTTCGGGTAAAAACAATAAAAATCCTGAAAATCTTATATAAAACGATTTTAAAGAATAATCATGTTACATACAAACGAGCTAATTATTAACTATATAGCGTTCTCAACCGGTCACCCATCTCAGTACTAATACAAACAGAAATGGTAATGTAGTTTTACTAAATTTTATTGGTTTACATATACTAACATTAATGCGTGTTGTTGAATTCAAAACAATAAACTTAACGTCAAAATTCAATCAAAGTTTATATTTTTCATGTAATTGTAACCATTAAAGAAATTTCCTTTTTCCTTTTGTGACTGTAATACCAATTTTTGTTCGAATCGAATCCAGCATTCGAAACGAATTCACAAATAGGGCCCCAGCCCTTTGCAATCTCACTGGTCCATTTTACACTATTTCACTAGTTCACTTTAAATCACCTGTTCACTGATCCCTGGTTAAACTAAATTTACTCCGTAACTTGGATAATATTTATTTATCATATTTTCATCGCCGTTTCCAATAATTTTATTCAAGTTTTTCAATTTTTATTTTCCTGTAAGAGTCTGTAAGAATATACCTGCATAGTAAAAATTGTATTTAATGCATAATACCTATACAAAAATGAATTGAGAATCGGCGTAGGGATATGCAATAGTGTCTGTAATTTCTATGAGCTATAAATAATTTTTTATTTTTCAAATTTACGGCAGACAGAAAATTTTTCTTTAACTTCAAGTTTTTGGATATTTGAGCTTATCTAAATTCTTTTTAATTCAAGACCAAATGTGACATTGGCTAAAACCAAAATTGCGTTATTTTATAAATAATAAATATTATTTAAATAAAAAAATCACATTTCTGCTTTTGTCCTTGCCAATTAATTTTGTATTAAAATGTATGAATGACGGTTTTGGTTATATATTTTCTGTTTTTATTTTCTTTAAAGTATAAAAATGTCGCTCTTCATATCTCTGTTCCACATTTGAATATGGTTATAATATTATGTAAATGGAGATAGAATTCGTTATTTTATATACCAAAATAAAAACCTAGATAGCTGTGGTTTTGAACCAATTGAATAATGAAAGAAGTAGAGAGAATATGTTTATTTCTTTTCATCATTCATGTTCATTGTCAGTAGAAAAGTTTATGACGAAAAGAGATAAAATATATATTCTTTTCGCACAATCTTCCTTTAAGTTGAAGGACTGTTCATTCATGTTCATTGTCAGTAGAAAAGTTTATGACGAAAAGAGATAAAATATATATTCTTTTCGCACAATCTTCCTTTAAGTTGAAGGACTGTTCGAAAAATTATAATAATTTAATATATATGTAACAGGTTACTACGAAAGTTGTTCATCTTTTCTTATTTTATCTATGATAAAACTACAAATGCTCTGGGTCAGGATCAGACAATCGGTCGTTACCACACTATGTTCAATATATAGCTGCGGCTCTAACCATTACACGAACGACGACACTGATGCGATTTTGTTTAACATTAGGCATAATCATCATTTAATGTTAAATTACATATTTAATTCACTATTATCTAAATAATACAAATAAATTTTCGATGTACCCAATAAAATCGTAGACGTTTTTTTTTATCGCGTACACCGACAATAAGTTAAATTTTATTTTATTTCGATAATAGTGAATTAAAATAGGTACATTAACCTTAAATATGTAAATTAACCTTTATCGATAAAAAATTAAAATTATTTAGATTTTACTGAATAGACCTGTGAATTATTCCAGTACAGTATTCGAACTCTAAAATTTTTAAGTAAAAAATGCACCTAAATTAGCTGTGCAATACTGAGATTATTAATAACGATAAAGCAAATTTTATGTAACTCCAACTTATATTTTTCAAACAAGTACATAATAATAATATGTGTCAGCCGTGAATAGTCCAAAAAAAAAAACTATTCAACAAACATTTAAAAAAGTTTTATTTTTAACCAGTTTTTCAATTGTTTCTAAACTTACTAAATAAATGCACTTGTGGGTGGGTCAAGTCAGGTGCTATCAAATGAGAAAGCCGTGATCACGGCTAACAAAGTTTATTCGATTAATTCACTATGAGCAAATAACCGTCAAATTATTATTGTACGTATAATGTTTAATTATTGTATGTATAATATTTTATGCGGTGATCAGGTTTTTTTTGTATATCTATTTATATTCTATACATATTTATAATTATTAGAACCAACCCAAAAATAACCAAAAGCCATCAATTTTCAAAGTTTGTTGAAGAAATTGAGAAAAATCTAGATGTTGCCCGCGGATTGGTGGATTTTGGTTACATTTGTGATTTGAGCAACATTGGTGTTTTACTAGTCCTCGATTTTGTCTTCAAAAAACAGATCGGATATTGTTAACATCGTACACATTATTTTTTTTAAAATTCTTATAAATATTTATAAAACTTACAAACGCTCAATTATTTGATTTTTATTAATAAATACAAATATAATAAACGACGCATACAACCGCTAAACCTCTCGCCAGAATCATAATACCAAAATGCAACTCATCCGACTTGGAACAATGAACATGAGAACTGTCAAACGCTGAATCGAGTATTATAAATTGAAATGTTCTATTTTTTTTCCTATGATGCACTTGTAATTTTCTAAATGCAAAATTATTATACTAACCATTTTTATACATTGGGCATATCCAGCATATCACTCATCATTTTAGTGAGATTTTCATCAAATTTTACATGTAGCGCTTTTTTGTTTTTAGTGAGGTCTCAGTAAGACGGCAACGCGCTGCCTACGCCGATTAAAATTAATAGTCAGTCACCGAAAGTCCAGAAGTCTGCAGATCAAATTCTGATTAAAATTGTTTATCGAATTTTAAATAATTACTACAGTTTACTTCTAAGTTAATAGAGAAATAAATAAAAAATATTTATGTTTACATTAGTCTAGCATATCGATAGATAAAACGTTTGGGTAAATGAAAACAAGATATTAAATGAAATAAATATAAATAATAATATTTATCATATTCTACCTTTGCAATGAGCGATGAGCATCAAACTCGGTCGTCGATTCAAATAAATATACACAATAAAATCTACAAATGCCGTGGTTAGGATCGAACCATCGATTGTTACCACACCATGCTCTGTAGCTGCAACTCTACCATTCGACTAATGATGATATCGATGTGGTTTAACATTAGGCAAAATCGTTACGTTTCCCTCACCTTAATTAGGTGTTGTAGCGTGTCAACCGATTTATGTGAACCACTTTGGTTTTTGTCCCGGGACTTTGTTGAATCCGGTATACAACATCGTTGATATGTTTTATGACTGTAGGGTCCTTCTTAACTTTGTTGTAACTTCTCGTTTGGGATTGAAAAGCTAAACCACTTCTCCCTCCTTAAATCATGTGGTATTTCAGCGAAGGTCATATCTCGTCTTCATTAGATCGCTGGCCTTCACTATGTTGTACTTACAGCGTGAATGTTGATCTTCTTTTTTCTCAAATCTGCAACGTAGTCTTTCTTAGTGACTGATTCGTTCTCCGGAGATCCAAATTTAATGTCACATGGCAATCAGAGTTCTCTGCCAAATGCGACATAATTTTCTTGTGGAAGCCACCGGTCCCAATTGTCTTGGTTATAGTTGACCTCTTTTCGTAGAGTCCAGCGTTCTATTGAATCTTTCGATCATGCCATTGGAGATGCAACGGTATAGTCCTCGTTTTCCTGAGGTTGAGTATTTGGCACAACTCTTGGAACACGGATCATTCGAAATTTCAGAATGCAGCTCTAACGGTACTCCAAATCTGCATACGCATTGCTTTAAAAATACATCCGCAACTTTTCGAGCTTCCTGATTGATAATCGGATATGCTTTTATCCATTTACTGAAATAATCGATGTATACGAGTATATACCGATTTACATATTTTGTAAGGGGGAATGGGCCAGCAATATCCAGAGCTATTCGCTCGAACGGTGCTCCCGATATTCATCCTTCCTCTTGTTCTTATTTGTGGTTTCTTCCTGGCGGCGCAAACCACATTTCCTGCACTAAACCTCCACATCTCTTCTGCAATTAAACCGGCGTCTTGTCTAGCGTTTTATTGATGCCCAAATGCGCTCCAGAGTACGATATGTTGTTTTGTGTAGTTAACGTCGGCCGATTCCCACAATCTAACCAGCAACCCATTCTCGAGTTCCAGTAACTTCCATTGAGCCCAATTACTTTTCACGGTTGCAAAGTCCGTCCAATTGACCATCGGAGCGATGGAATCATCGTGTCGTTGTTCTTCCTCCAATTGCTCTCTGATCCAGCGATCTTCGGCATTTACTTACACTTGATGTCTTGCAACCCACCATGCTTATTTGTTGTCTATTTGCAGGGGTACCTCCACATTATACCATTTCAATATTTGCTTCTTTAGAGCTGATCTGGTGATCTGATATAAAATCAAGGCCAAAGATGCATTGGTCCGTTATGCCAGCAACAATTAATCGATGTTCAAACCGCATCCCTACGACCGTGACTAACAGAGAAGACGCCTTTTTCACTTCTGCAGCCTCTCCAGTAGCTGTTTTTCGGTTGTAACGAATCCGTTTTTTTTATACGCTCTACTGGCACCATGTCAGGATGTATAATCGATGTTGAAACTCCGGTGAAGGTACACAGGTTGTTTCTCTAATGGATCATTCACAATTAAGCTGTTGCAGTCCTTCCCAAGTTGGGCAATCATAACAGTGATCTTGGGACATTTTCCGTTTTGCCTCGCAAAGCTGGTGTCACTTAGTTTTCCTAATCCTCAGTGGATTAAACCATCTGCCTCAGTATCCTGCTGCCTGTTTATCTGTCGCAATCTTTCTAGTTGATTATCGCGACTATCGTATTTGCTCGGTTTTCCTAGCAGCTTACACTCAGATATAGTGCCATATTGTTGACATCTAAAACATCTAGACTGAGAGCGAGATCTCCTACACCTGTTGTTCTGGAAGCCTTGTGCTGCTAATCTCCGATACCGGTACTTGCATCTTAGTGCCAAGATTAAGTGCTCTACACTCCATCCGTTATGTTGCACAGCTGCTTGAAATTGCAACTTGAAGTTCTCGATAGGAGTTTCGCCATCAAACGATGGAGGTTTCAAAATTCCTTTGTGGCCAGCAGTAAGTGGTTCGTCGATGTGGTTGTGCTGCTTTGTTTCGGAGTATAGTTGTGATGCAAGGACGCGTTTTCCTGGCGGACTTCAACCTCCTTTATTCCTGCCCTCCAATTCTTTTATCCTATTTGCTATGTCTGCCTCCAACTCTTCCAGCTTCTTATCTTGTTGATCAATTTTAGTGTTTAGCTGAATTCAAATTATGTTTCACTTCAGAGTTTAGCTGATCAAATTATTGTCTGTTGGTCAATTTTTATGTTTAGCTGATCAAATTGTTTGCTCGATTATTGCGTATGCTGTTTCATTTCAGAATTTAGATGTTCAAATTTCGTATTTTGCTGATCAAATCTCTCGGTTTACTGATTCATTGGTAACAGCAGGACGTTAAGAACAGCTCCAATGTTTGTCTGTTCCTTCGGTTGCACAGTAGCAGCCATTACAATTTCTGCTTGTTATTTTTTCGTTATTTGCGCTATTTTCATTACCTGCGTCCTCTTGGTTACATTTATGCCCCTATTATGAATCTCACTTACGCGTCACTGAGCGACGCGATGTCACCGTATTTCAATTTTGGTATTATGATTCTCGCCGTGAGCGAGTCTAATGTCACATATCCTCACCTACAATTTGGTGGCAAGACTGAGCGAGAAAATAATTTTTGATATTGATATACATAGTATTTATAACGTTAGACAAAATGAAAGGCAAATCGTAAGGTTTTTTATTTGTTTATGTATTACAATAATTAATAATGTAATAAATATTAATTGTTGCATTATAATAAATAATATTTTTGTTGTATGTATTATAAAATTTTTTATTTTTCATAACTACATAGAAATAAACCAAAAATAGCTAATGGCGAACAATTCACAAAACTCGTATTTTCCTTCTAGCTTGTCCAATAGATAAGAAAGTCCATCTTCATTTATACGAAAAATGCTTGTAAATCAAGAAATTATAATTTATAACACCATTCTTTAGAATATTTTAAAAATATGTACATTTAAATATCAATTGATAAGTACTAGTCATCCGGTAGTGTGAAAGGATCACATTTGAATTTGACCAAATGTCAAAAATTCTCAAAACAATAACAACTACTAACTTAAAGAAACCAAAATATCATAAATGACGCATAGCGCTGCGTATGTCACTCACCCAAATTAAAGTGAGAATCATAATACCAAAATTTGACTCGCGCGACTCTAGATGTCACGGTGAGAGGTGAGGTGAGGTGAGAATCATAATATGGGTATTAATTGCAATTTGAAGCCTTAAATATAGCTCAGTATTATTGTCATCAGTTGGCAATCCCCGACGCTCTAACCTCTTAGCTGTTAAGATTTGTAAGAGTTAATGTTCTTCCACATTGTGTATTGCAAAATCCCATTTCTGACACCAAATTGTTACGAAGTTCGGGCTCTTCTAAAGGTTCGTAAGGAATTTTTGCAATAAAACACTTGAAATACACCATTTATTCGAGAATATAGAAAACTTAAGGAGTAATGATCAATTGAAGTATTTTATTATAATGATAATTGCCTTTTATATCTACATAGATGAAAACGACAAACACTACATATGTGAATTTTATGATCTCTCTCTCTCTCTCTCTCTGGCCTTTACATCCCATCAGGGGATTTTTGCCGCCTGCACTGTAGACCTCCAACTATCTCGATCCATCGCTCGTTGAATTTTATGATCGCTTGCAGAAATGTTAAGAATAAAACTTTAATTTTTTAATTCTTATTAAACTTAATAAAATAATTTATACGTATTTTACATTAAAGAACTCAAAATATAATTTATTTTTGTCTCTTATCATTATCAATAAATTGTCTGAACACCAATATTACTGATAAACCTAAAATATAAGATAAATTTTGACAATCAATTTAGATTTGCCTTTTTCTTGCAACTAAACTTGCTCAGGATACTTATTTAAAAAAATATATATAGATTTCGAAAACAACCTATGTACAATTATATATAAATTATAACATCGAGACATATCATAAGTATAATTTATATTTTTACATAATAATAATCAGTTTTCAAAAGGCCATTACTGGCCCCTTACTGAGTCAACTATTTGGCTCCAACGGTTTAGATCCTGAGACAATCTAAGAGGCCAAATCGTTCTCTACATCGTGGAGCCATCGTCGCCTGCAACGACCTCTGCGCCTACCATATGGTGGCTCTTCTTTCAAAGATCGTTGCACAATTCGTTCCGGATCAGCACGGAGATCGTGATCGAGCCAGCGTACTCGATGCGATCTTATTTCATGTACAATATCGGGGATCTTCATCAGATCTCTGAACTCGTCATTGTACAGAGCTCGGTATGTATCATCTATTTCGCGTAATCACACGCATGACTCTTCTCTCAAATGTAAGGAGCTATGTCTCGTACTCATCCGTCAGCGCCCAACTTTTACATATTTTTACATAATATTACATAATTGTAAGAATGCTATGTATGTATGCATGTCCAATTATATAAATGTAAGTATGATAATTTTTTTATTTTGTTAATTGCGTGAAGTAACATTTTACATTAGTCGTGTTTTGTGTTGCTGCTATACTAAATCCAGTGTAAATTGAATTTAGTTAAATCAAATTCAACTAATATCCAAGTTTTGGATTGGATAAATGTGGATTGAATGGCTTGCTAGCTTTAACACGAACTTTCCACGGAAAAATCAAACTAAAATATCGAAGAATTCTATTTTTGTGGACATTTATTATAAACCTAGGAAATCATTCAATCTAAATTATCCAATCCAAAAATTGAACATTTGTTGAATTGAAATTAACTAATGTCGGGTGACTCAACGTCACCTAAATACAATTTTGGTATTATGATTCTCATAGTGAGCGAGTCAAATGTCAAATATGCTCACACACAATTTATCAGTGACTATAAGTGAGACATTTTTGTTTGGTAGTAATAGGAAAAAAGGAATGCGCAAACTTGTATTTTTTTTTTGTATTATTTATATTATATACATTTTTTTAATTATTAGAACCAACCCAAAAATAACCAAAAGCCATCAATTTTCAAAGTTTGTTGAAGAAATTGAGAAAATTCTAGATATTGCCCGCGGATTGGTGGATTTTGGTTACATTTGTGATTTGAGCAACATTGGTGTTTTGCTCGTCCTCGATTTTGTCTTTAAAAAACAGATCGGATCTTATTAACATCGTACACAATATCCACATTATTTTTTTAAATTCTTGTAAATATTTATAAAACATACAAACGCTCAATTATTTGATTTTTATTTAAAAAACAAATATAATAAACGACGCCATACTACAACCGCGTAAACATCTCGCCAAAATCAAAGCTGAATCATAATACCAAAATGCAACTCATTCGACTTGGAACAGTCACGGCGAATAACTGTAATTTTATAGAAAATATTTATTTTGACCAAAAGTGACCAACAGCCAATAGTTGTCGGAACTAGTTGTTGAAGAGATAATAAAAAAGTATCTAACATGTATCGAAGAGAATCTCTATTAATTTCGAAAATGCTGATGAACATAAAATTTATTTATGTATTTTAGGAGATGAGAAATCATTGATTAATAGTATGTCGTTGAACGATAATATTTTTACGGATCAAACACACAGAAAACTATATAATTATTATTTATTACACCAAATAAAATACTCGGGTTCGATTTCTGATGGTGACCAAAAGTCAGTTTGTGTTTTTAATGTGTAAGTATTTCTCCGGGTATTACACCGTGGGCCCGTTAGTGGCACTGTGTGCTGGAGTGATCCGCCCAACTTTAATTCTCTTTTTTGCTACACCAAAAAATTTATTTGTATAAAAACATACAAAACCTTTTCGATAAATGCCACAAATGCGCAAAATCCAATAATATTAACTTGGCATCGCAAAAATATATAAAATAACGCACAGCGCCGCATACTAACATTCATCATAAAATAGGTGAGAATCATAATACCAAAAGTAGAGTTGGCGTACTCAAAGGGGTGAAATCAGATGTTCGGTGAGATGAGAATCATACGGGTATTAATCATATGAATGATACGGGTATTAATTTTCGACCATCTATTTTATTGATTTCAATAACTTTCATATTTGTTCAACGACAATATTACTTTATAAAGGGTGTATCATTTCGAGGTATAGAACTTTGAATTTCAATAAGACAAAAATAATTTTAATGGCCACAAATGTGACTATTTCAAAGATAATTTTATGCCATTAATATTTGATTATAATTTCGGACATGTGGCTAACGCGTACATGGCGTAATAACGTTTCTGGTTTATCAGCGTTAAGTGGCTTCACATATGCTCAATAAAATAATCCAGCGGTGTTGAATCACACGAATGCGGTTGCCAGTTGACACGTCCATTTCTCGATATTAATCGTTCATCAAATGTTTGTTTCAGTAAATTAATTGTATCGCGCGCCAGTATAGCATGAACCATAGGTCCCTGACGTCAAGATCATTACGCTAAAACCGCCATAAAGATGTTGGAGCAAATCTCAATTGTTGTACAAGAAGACGAATCGATTCATTTGGATCCTCCAATACTACGCCCTACAGCTGCTCGGTGCGCGCAATTTGGAGTTTGACGAGACTCGTATTATTATTAATAGTGCTAATTCATTGGGATGAATATCCAGTTTCTAAAGGTACTTGAAAGTGTATACTTGTTTCATATCTTTGCCCGTTTTAATTCCATCTATGGATGTTGCAATTTCGGATAAACCACGGAGCATTTCTAATCCAGCGAAGTAACTGAGTTCGTTGTAAAAGATCTGTATTTGAGGTGCTTGTAGCCCTATAGCTCTTTCATAATAATTTTGCTATGGAATACAATACACAAATTAAACGTAAAAATAAATAGCAATTCATAAAGTGCGTCAGTCGCACTTTAATATCCTCATCCGCACTTATCGTAAGTCATAAGAGAGCCCAAATATTTGAACCTCCTCACTCCCTCAAACGTGTGGTGGCCACTACTAAAATCTGGTGTGCCATTGTCCCTATAATCAGAGATCATGTATTTTGTCACTTTCCATCCGTCAGGCATTACTTCGGTTCCCCATACTAATTGAATAAGGTCGGAAAGACAGTTCCACAAAGTATCCCCTCCAAATATCAAGAGCTTCCGATTAATGCAGTCCACCTCAGGTGAGTGGGTTCGTTTCAATCTCTGCATGGCCTTAGTGAATTCCTCGTAAGATGGTTCCTCAGTGCAAATTACCAGTATGTTTTAGATGTGGCTCAACAACAGTCTGTGACGCAAGATGAATACCACCAAGCAGATCGTAAAATTGACCACTCCATGCGTTAAGTACTGCCCCAAATGGCTGAAAGTATGGTGCAACCCAGTAATTTTTTTAAAGAAATTACGCAAACTGCGCTCATTGATAAGTTGTTGTATTTTCAGAACCTTGCCATTCCAGGGGTCCGGTGTTTTTTTGGCGGTATCCATTTTTCTTTTTGTTGAGTTTATAAACAGATTAATTTTTGACGGATGCGGTCGTCGGCCCAGCGATCCAACCGTTTAGTTGCCTTCTACGATAAGTAAATGATACTGGTATTCTTGGAAAACATGTTCGTGCAAGTTAGATTTAATGTGAGTGCCCTCCGATCACAGGGGCCTTGCAGCGGAATACTCCATTAGAAACACAAGAACAAAGGCATAAATTGAATTGATTTTTTTATTTCTAGCTGAGCATCTCAGTTGATTTGGCCAATTACCATGCTTGAAGTTTGAGCAGATATAATATTATTTTTCATTGGTATCACCTTGGTGTGAAATACGGCATTAGAATTATAAGCTGGTAAGACTGGTAGGTAGCATCGATGTTAGTGTATCCATGTGTTAAATTCCACATGTTGGACCAACCGTGATTGATACAATAGAAGACGAAATGTCGATTTGTACTACCTTGAGAGTCATCAATGCTTTTGGTATGCATTCGTATGTGACATTAAGCAGATTTCACGTACAGCTTTTAGTTATCCTTGAACGAGTGTGATACCGTTGCGCTTGACCTCGTTAACAGTTATTACTTGGTTTTGGTGATATACCTGCTGATGAATACTTGCGAAGAAAAGCTAGGTAAATTTGTGTTTTCGGGGATGTATAATTAAACATCGTGTTAACGACATATATTCTTCATTCTGCTATCGGTTTCTCATACTACTATGAATTCATCATCAAATAGAGGCAACTTTCGCAATTTGCTTCTTTTAAGGTTTTAATATCCTCGTGGAGAGTTTCTGTTTGTACGCTTAAGATTAGGTGCTTGATTTTGAGCTTCGTTCAATTCCTCCGAGATGTTCTGGTCATGATAAAAGAAGCGTGGCACCCAGACCTGGCTTCTGAGTAATCTCACACTCTTTTAAGAACGAGTTGGGTATTAGTTCGTCTGGTTTCCGTGTAATGGCGATGAGTAAACATCGCACCAAACAATCGCTGCTTGGTTTAGGAAGAAATTCTGAGGGCTATTTCTGAATCAAGGAATACCATACGAATTCGTAAATGTAAGATTCTTATACGTTTTGAATCACAATTAAAAGAATCTGATTTAAATCAAATAGGAACCATTTCGAATCTGTATGTTATTGAGGAATACCCTATACCATCTCTGATGTATGAAATATCGACTGTGGGCTTCTATTTGGTTGTTCGTCGGCAATGTTGCTGGCTATCAACAGCCATCTTTGATCATTGATCTGAAGTCCAACTGAATCTGAGAACTCTACAAGCGGATCAAGTATTTCTTTCACTCCGTTGCTATTCAGTCCAATCACGCATATGTCATCTGCATATGCAAGCACTTGATTTCACTGGCGATATAAGATGTTGCGCTGAGGTGTTTCAGTTGTACGAAAGATGTACTTCAACATGAGATTAAGTATCGGGGACAGAGCATCTCCCTGCCGAACACCCGAGATAACTGCAAAAATTGTTGATATCCTGTTCTCAACTTTAACACAGCATTGAGACTGTGTCACTGTCATCCTATACAGTTGTACAAATTTTGTTGGTATTCCAGAGCAGACCACAAACTTTCTCGATTGATCGAGTCATAGGCCTGCCGGAAATCCAGGAACACTTTAGAATCATTCGCAGCGAAAATACCTGATCAGTGACTGATCGAATCGGACGAAATCCTGCTTGATAGTCACCAACCAAGCCCTCCGCTAGAGGAGTGATTTTATCCAATACAATGTATGACAGTAACTTGTATGCTGTGTAAAGGAGAGCTATACCGCGATAATTCTCACACTTCAAGCGGTCTCCCTTCTAGAAGATGGGGCATATCGCGGCCACTTTTCATTCGTCAGGCATAACTTTGGTTCGTCATACTAATCGAATAAGGTCGAAAACACAGTTCCACAAAGTATCCCTTCCGAATATCAAGAGCTCCGAATTAATGCAGTCCACTCCAGGTGAGCGGTTCAGTTTCAATCGCAGCATGGCCCTAGTGAATTCCTCATGGGATGGCTCCTCAGTGCAAATCTCCGCAGTCTGTATTAGAGGTAGGTCAACAACAGTGTGTAACGCATGATGTGAACATCAAGCAGGTCAGTAAAGGGTCCACTCCATGCGTCAAGTACTGCGTCAATGTTGACACAGAGGTTTCCATCCCGGTCCCGAATGGCGGTTGACGTAGACCTGAAAGTATGGTGCAGCCCAGTAATTCCTTTAAATATGTTACTTGGACTGCGCTCATTGCTGAGTTGTTGTACTTTCAGAACCTCGGCTTTCCACCATTCTCGCTTTTTCCGTTTACAAATCCGGTTAACTGCTCTTTCTGCAAGAGCAGCCTTGTTTTTCCTCGCGATTGTGAGACGTTGTTGCACTTCACTATGGGCTTTCTTTTATTGCTCAACTGCAAGACGACACTCGTCATCAAACCAATCATTCTTTGGTCTGACTTTCACTATAGCTAGTCTGCTGAGCAGTTCACTGAGTACCGAAGTTTTCAGTACCTTCCAGACAGAGTTCACACACACATATTGGTAATTAGCTTCCTCAATGTTGGCACTGACAAGATCCTGATACATATTATTTCTTTTGGTCTTCATTTACCCGACCTTCACAGTCGAAACGTATCAGGCGTTTCGCTGTGTTCCCAGACTTGTACGAGAACTTCCATCGTAGCTTTGCAGCGACCAATTGATGATCGCTGTCGAAGTATTTGGTTGCTGAAGTTTTCACGTCCTGCACAACCCGAGCCTATCCTTTAGAAACTAAAACATGGTCAATTTGGCTGCGGGAAGTTCCGGCGAGGATGGATCCATGTCTCTAGATGTATGTGTTTGCTACTCTAAGATCATGAGCAATTGCAAAGTACATCATTCTCTCACCATTATCGGTCACAGTTTCGTGTCGGGAGAACGGACCTATGTTTTCAATCAAGTCGGTCTGATTTCTGCCAGCTTTATCATTAAATTCCCCAATTACCATTCTAACATCGTGTTCGGGTATAGATCCCATCAGATCGTCCAAGTCATTGTAAAATGAGTCTTTATCTTGCGGTTGGCTGACTTCTGTGGGCGCATGTAAACAAATTATCGACTGGTTGGCTAACTTCATGCGCAAGCGAAGCTTACACAATCGGTTATTGACTGCTTGGAAATCGAAAACAGCGTTCTTTTCTATGGTAGTAAACACATTTTTTTAATTTAGGTAACTTAATGTAAACTCAGTTTTTTGCAGTTAACTCGGGTATTCGGCAGGGAGATGCTCTGTCCCCGATACTCTTTAATCTCATGTTGGAGTACATCTTTCGTAAAACTGAAACACCTCAGCGCAACATCTTATATCGTCAGTCCAATCAGGTGCTTGCAAATGCAGATGACATATGCGTGATTGGACTGAATAGCAATGGAGTGAAAGAAGTACTTGATCCGTTTGTAGAGTTTTCAGCTTCAGTTGGACTTCAGATCAATGAGTCCAAAACGAAATACCTGTGTCCTGTTGCACCAACTACTTATCACTTATCAACTTATCATAAGTAAGATTTTTTGATAGTGATAAGTAATAAGTGTTTCACCAAAAGTAACAAAATTTCACTCACTTATCAAATTTTGATAAAGATAAGTGATAAGCGTTGCACATCAGAATGTCTAAAACTTATCAATTGAAAAATTATCAAATTTTTATGATAAGTTGTAATGATCTATATAAAATTATTATAAATGTGGTAGTGTTTGCAAAATAATGTGCTTTCCGCACATTACATATGTTAAACAATGGTTTTGTATATGTACCAGTATTGTAATTTAATAACAACAACAATTTTGCATGTATAAAATAATGCATTAAGAGAAACGAAATTCAATTAAGACTTCTAATTTCAGTTTTAGAATTAATTGAAAAACTTTTTTTTTGTCAATCTTTTCTAACTGTCAATAATTTTTGAACAATACTTAGATGTAACCGCTGCCCTCATTGGCATAGTAAGGGTAACCGAGGGTCTCGAGTTCGATTCCCGGTGGTGACCAAAAATCACGGTTGGGTGTTTTTAACGTGCAAGTATGTGTTGTTGTCTGGGTATTGTACCGTGGGCCCATTTGTGGCATTCAGTGTGGCATCTGCTACTCGAAGAATGACCCTACACACAGTCGATTTATTAATTCCGTGCATATTGGAAAACCTTTATTTATATAACTAAAAATATTTCCCTTGAATGTTAGTGTGAGCAAAATGAATCAAAATAAAATATTATTCCAAAAGCGAAGATATCACAGGAGAGCTTTATTGTTAATTTATTTATATAAATTTAAAGTTATTCACTATGTAGATGGATTTAGAAATAGTGGATCTTCCAGCTAAAATATTGACGATATGTACGTACTTTTATGTTCATGCCTTCGCTTCTGAGTATTAGATATTCTTTGCTAGTATGTAACGTTTTTAATTTCGAACTTAAATTTTTAAAATTTTAACAAAACTCACGTAATGTATCAAAATAATTAATAATTAAATTTAATAATAAAACACAAAATTCCACTACACAATATAACTTATCGTCAACTAAATAGCACATTCGATTTTGACATTCGCTGATCGAAAATTTGATTTCGTTTTTTCATTTTGGTTTCATAATGTGGATTTAACGAACGAAACAAAAATTCGTAATTCATGATAGGCTTCCAAATTTTTGTTTCGAAGTCTTTCACTCAGTGTTATTGGCAGCCCTAAATGTGCGCCCATTATAAAATTAAACGATATCGAACAAATTTAATTAAATCTAATGTCGGAAGTAACAATGGCAAATTAAATTATATTTGCTTCATAAAGTCAACAACATAACAGCAATCTAATAAAATTATTTAAATTAGACCGAATTATGTAAAATCACAATTGACAAGCCTTGAGAGATAAACAAAGGCAATTATAAAGTTTAATTTCATTTGGTAAAGGTTTGGTTAAATGGGTTATTTTTTTTGTATACAAAATATTTTATATTCAATTTTTTTTAAATTTATGGATATCCTTTTTTTTATGTCTCTTTTATCACTTGTTAATTTATATAAATAAAACTATAAGTAGATTTTATTTTATTTTTGTATTATTATTTTTCTTTTTGTGATAATAATTTTTTTTATTTTCTAATATCGATTTCGGGTATTATTACTCCCTCCTTCAGTTATAAAGTGCTGCTAAGCATTTTTAATATTTTATAACTGAAGAAGCGAGTAATACCCAAAATCAATATTTTAAAAAAATGATAATTATACTATAATTATTAGTTCGTTATTATTTATACTATAATAATTATAATTATTATGTTACAATTATTATACTATAATTATTATAAAGAAGAAAAATAATAATACAAAAATAAAATAAAATCTATTTATAGTTTTATTTATATAAAAGGTTTAATTCAGTTTGCAAAAAGTTACATTCAATTAAAGAAAATCATTATAATAATTTGGAAAATGGTGCGTTCAATTTGGAAATACTTTCATTTATTTTGGAAAGTGTTTCGTTATAATTTTTCTGTCTCTAATTAAAAACACCTTTTCATGATTAATATAGAAAAACACCCACAGAACAATGTATGTTTTTCACTTGCAATTCCAATTTTCTTAATAATCTTTATTAAACCTATAAAATAAATTTTTTCTTAATAATCTTTGTTAAATCTATAATTTAAACAGCCGCCATCTTCACAAAGTCACAACTAATACTTCGCCTCACACATTATAAATTTCATATATAACCGTAAAATTTCCGATTAGTAACTAATTGATATTCACAAAACTTAATTTGGCTCTATAAACATCAATTATGCTCTGTAACATTATAGTGAAAAAATTGTTAGCGTAAAGTTACATACCGTGATTTTGACAGCAGTAAATTATAAAATTGTATATAATTGTGTTCTTTCGAACAGCATATTATAGAAGTAAACATCAAGGATATAAAATTAAAATAATTTATTGTTTCAAAATTGTTTGTGTTTACATTCATTTAACCATTTTATCGAATCAAATTACATATCTACGATTTTTAGCCCATTATGAATTCGTCGGCATAATCTATATAAAGGATGTTTTTTTTATGCCCGATAGAACTTGAAATTGTAAAAAATAACACAAAAAATTAAATTGTCATCAACAATTTTTTTTTATTCGGAAAATTCAATGCATGGCATTAATATTTGAAAATGATTTCGGACATATGGGCACCGCGGCTGTTCTTGACGAAACGCATTCTGGCCGTTCAATTTTGGCCCATTTTTTCGAGCATTGTTGGCCGTATGTCACGAATAACACGAACAATGCTGACCTCCAAGGCGTGAATTGTTGCTAGTTTATCAGCATAAACCAGTGGCTTGACGTAGCACCTCTAGAAATAATCGAGTGGTGTCAAATCGCACGACCTTGGAGGCCAATTGACAGGCCCATTTCTCGACAACTTATGACCAAATTTTGATTTTAGTCGATGGTTGCGGTCGCCGTGGCACCATCCTGTTGATCTCGTCCAGATCAATGTCATACATATTTTCAAACAAAAAATCATTGATTGAGCCCCAATTCCTGCGAACGACGACGAATCGATAAATTTGGATCTTCTTCCACACTTTCGTTTACAACGGCGATATTCTCTTCAGTACGCACATTCCTTCGACGTGTTGCTGTTATTGCATCCTCTAGAGAGTATGTGGTACGAAATCTATCCACAGTTCAGCGGATGGCTTGCTCAGATGAACGATTGTATGCGCCATAAAAATCACGAAGTTGTCTTTAAGTTGCGCGAATCGACGACTGGTTTTCAAAGTAAATTTTAATAATTTCGTAGCATTGTCAAGCGTGAGACAATTCATAATGATTTGCTAGAGCATATTTTTCATAAAAATTTAATTTTTTGTTTTATATTTTACAATTTGATGTTCTAACAGGCTTGAAAAAACACCCTTTATAACAAACAAATACTTGTACATATATAATTATTACAAACAACACAAACATTTGTTTCCATATTTCTATACTTACTGACATATTTATTACAATTTTTACATTTTTTTTGAATAAATACCGATTTTTAAGTACACTATCTTTTCCTAGATTTATGTTAAGTTACTTACAGCTATAGAATTTGTACATTTTGTGAACCTACCAAAATATTGTTTCTACCTTTTGGATTTTTTTTTTCATAAAAGCATGCATCAATTAATTACAAATCACCTTATTTTATCTGTCTATTTATCCATTTTATGAGTGGAACTAGTCCCAATATATTTTACATCTTGAAGTTAACTTAATCGTCGTTTGTATCTTAGATACCCAGTTCAATTGGTTTCTTCATTTGAAGCCGTTTTACTTGGTTTAAGTTGTCCAATAGATGGCGTATCTCAGCATTTTGGTATATGTTATACGGGTTTGCCCGCACAGCTTTTACTTTGATTTTATGGTATTATTTTTACACTAATTTTAATACTGCACAAGCTCTTCCCACTTTAACTTAGCCTCATGAATCATACCAAATATTTGGCCGTATTTGTATAGCGAATTTGCTGTGGTGATATACTGGAAATCAGTTAACTCTTTGAGTAGTAAACTTTACATATATTGATTTCGTTTAGTTGAGCTTCATTCGCAATCTTTTCGTCCAGTAGTTACTCACGATGTTAATAACCCTTTTCAATTTGGTCTTCTCTTTAATGTTATTACCAGTTGCTTAGATTACAGTATCATTCGCAAATGTTTACAATCGGTAGATCTCTCGTATATAGAATGCACAGAATTGTTCCCAGAACGCTTCCTTGTGGTATCCCCGTTAATATTGTCTTTAATTCAGAGTATTCTTCTTTTTCATATTTTATCCGAAGGTATCCATCAGCAAAATTCAGATGCATTTACACGAAATTCTTCGTACGATGAGTTCATGGAACAAAGCATCATTGAATCAAAAACTGATATTGCAACAGAAAGCACAACTAAATCCAGAGTTATGTGAAACGGAGATTAAAATAAACTCCTCATTAAAGGAAATAAGATTTGATTAGAACCTGAAAAAATGAAAATAGTATTTTGAAAAGAAATCAATCAAACAAAAAAATAACAATAAAATGTCGTTTGAAAACTTTGTGGTTTCTTCAATATGACGCTCAAATGAACCAAGCACCAATGACTGTTTACCGCAACACGATAACCTTCAAAAAAGTGTCGCACTTATATATAAATATATTTATCATACAATAAAAATTGAACTTAACACTTGAATATTTATTATATATTAATGTTTGATATCTCTTATTTCAAGAATGCCTCAGATTAGTCGTCAAATTGTAACGTGTTTTTTGAAACCCTTTTTGCGATCGCCTTAATTGCAGCTTTGCCCGCAGTTTTTTTTAAACTTTTGTTTGTCTTTCTCTTGTACACTTTTGGCTCTTTTCACTTTTTGTTTCTTGTTCCATTTTTTTAACTGTTCAGTTTCATCACTACCAGTTCATAACGGACCTCTGTTCAACTTTTCCATCAATTGCCATTCTTCCATTCAATTTATGTTTGTTGCAACATGTTACCGATATTCATTTATTTATTTGGAAATACGAAATATGATCCAGCAAAGCACAAATCTTTTTTATAATGTTATAAATTTTATTATGTTTTTATATTAGCAAATTCTCATGATTCTTGGCTACATATGTACAATTAATAAATATTTTATTTTTGATTTAGGAAATTAAATTACTTCAATTTTAATTTTCTGTAGTTACTTGATTTTATATTTTCAATCTTAATATAATATGTGCAAGAGAACTACAATAGTCTTGTGGAAACAGCATCAAGGGCTGCGCCGATTTCCATTGTCCACTTTGCCCCCTTTTTGTTACTGCATTTCGTCATCGATCGTGCTCCATCGATGATGTAAGCTTAACCAACTATGCCACCACATTTTGCCTTCAATTTTTTACTGTTTTTTCTTGACTAAATCACAATCAACGAATTATTTGGAAGGTTTCTTAAGTGTAACTCTCGTAACTGCCCATGTACTATAGTAAACATGTAGTTGTATTTAGTAGTTTGTTTCTTGTTATAGTTTTTGACATTTGAAGAAAAAATGTCCTTCGCTACATTCGTTGCCCGAATACTGCAGCAACTATTTTTAACATTTATTGTGGAAATTAATAAACATAATATTTTGATTTTCGATTTTCAATAAAATCTTGTTTTCTTTAGAAACTTAAAATGAATGAAAATGATCGAAAATCATTGTTTTCATACCTACCTACATACATTTTATTAAAAGGCGTGATTCTAGTCAGCTATTTTTCAGTTGAATACATAATTCCAAAGTAACTAAACATTAATATAAATATTAAAATGTAATATCTAAACTAATTAAACTAAACTTTATCGCTATCTAAGCCGAATGAACTTAGCAATTCATATGATAAATAAAACCGTCTGTGAATTGGTTGTAAATTATATTAACGATTGGAGCATCACGTATTCCATCTTACGGAAAAAAAGGATTTAAGCAAGCTTGCAAATTTGACGTTTAATAAATTTGTTATTAAAACTAATTTTGTTTCAAAGCCTTATATAACATATTATAAATATATTAAACGCGAATCATATACGCCGTAACTCAATATTCATATGGAAAAATTTCACCTCATTTATTTAACCTCGATTTGAAAAAAAGGGTAACATATAGTGGTTATACACAACAATCAATTCCACTATTTATCTTAAAAATCATTGATATAACCTGACTGTACAATCTCAAATATCACTTGAGATAAAATAATAAACCTAAACTAATTAGGCATATAAAATAAAATTAATTACAATTTGTGTGTCCAAACTCGATATAATATTACGAAAAAAATGTTGATTGAAAATGTAACAAACAAATTTATAAATTAAAATCGAAAAAAATGAATTTACGGAAGTAGTTTATAACTCTACAACAACAAAATCGTACATAAGAGAAAAGATTTAGCGTTTTGAAAGAAAAAAGTGACACTAAATTAACTGCCATTATAAAAAAACAAAATAAAAATGAACATGCTAACAAGTTTTGCAAAATGATTTTATTACAATAGAAAAAATGAAAAGTGGACAGAAGAATAGAAAAATATTTATTATAGTTTATGGGAGATCAATTACGGTTTGATCTACCGTTCAAGTCAAGATGACCCATTAAAATAAATCCCCTGGAAATGCAAATCAGCTCATTCGGAATAAATTAAACGAGAAAATAGAAGTGGTACCGTGAACTGGTGGGCAATGCTCGCTACGAAATTAAATAACTTGATATATGTATTAAATAACTTGATATATGTATAAAAAATTGATATATATGTATATAGTAGAGTCTCAATTATCCGATGTGGTCGGGACCGAAGACAATTCGGATAAGTGAATTTTCGGATAATCCGGAAATGCGTGAACAATTCGCAAAACTCGTATTTTCCTTCTAGCTTGTCCAATAGATACGAAAATCCATCTTCATTTATACGAAAAATGCTTGTAAATCAAGAAATTTATAACACCATGCTTTAGAATATTTTAAAAATATGTACATTTAAATATCAATTGAGAAGTACTAGTCATCCAGTAGTGTGAAAGGATCAGATATGAATTTGACCAAATGTCAAAAATTCTCAAAACAATAGCAACTACTAACTTAAAGAAACCAAAATATCATAAATGAAGCATAGCGCTGCGTATGTCACTCACCCAAATTAAAGTGAGAATCATAATACCAAAATTTGACTCGCACGACTCTAAAGCAGCGTACATAACATCGGGAGAATTTACCATAGTATTGAGTTGAAGTTAGACGCTGATGCTTTCGCTCAAAATAGTCCATTTTGTTAGACTTGCTAAATTTTTCATTATCAATTTGAGATTGGCTGTGTCAATACCAAATTGTTTATTATTGTGCGTTTTGAGATAACATGTCTAATTTTAGATTTTTTAATTTATTATTTCTAGCGGTGATTTTAAATAACAGATAAATTCAATGAAATGGAGCAAAATATACAAATCGCCATATATGGACTGATTTACCGACTAAACAACAAAACACAATTCCATATTAAACGGAGACATTTTGGAACTATATTGTGCTTTTTACTGACAAAGAATCAACATTAATAATTAATTTTAATCAAATGACGACATGTGATTTCTGGTAGATCGGTATACCTTCATACAAAACGATTCTGATCTCTATAACGGATTATTATCTGTGCTACGGTTTATTTCGGATATTCACAAATTCACAATACCTACTGAAAATCATTTATTTTAATTGACATTATGTATTAATTATATTATATAAAAATCTAATTTTATTATAATATTACATAACTTTATAATAAACTTAAATATCTACACGAAATATAATTAAAACAATATACACAAAAATTATCGGTGACACGGAATCGAAAAATCAAATCAAATAAGACGTCAAAATTCAAAAAGAGCAAACTATAATATGCAGTACATTTATGTTACACTGCGTATTACAGTTTGCTCTTTTGTCAATATTCAAAAAATTGCCCATAATTTAAAAAATAATTATGTTTTAGTTGGTAACCCTGCGGCCCATTTTGCTCAAAGATAAAAAAATTTTAACTCGAGTATATCAAAAGTAGGAGGGGCTTATATCATTTTAAGCGATTTGATTGATCGAGAGACCGGGAATTATACTATGGTAAATTCTCCCGATGTTATGTACGCTGCTTAAATGTCACGTTGAGAGGTGAGAATCATAATATGGGTATAAATTTAGTTTAATATTTGACAAAAATAGTGAATCTTACAAGTTTTTGAAGGGAATGGTTGTATATTTGCAAAATATTAAATTAGTTAATATGAAAAAGGTATATTTTATTAATTGAATCATTAGACAATGATACTCGTAGTACACATTTTCAATATTTATTAATATCATGCTTAAATCAAGATGAGCTGGAAAATACCTCTGCTATCATTCGCACCGCAAACTGAAATAATACGCATCCTTCCGTTCAAGAGTTTAATATCCAAGTGGCAAAATAGTTGTCAATAACATTTCTAACACCATTTTCAATACTTGCTAATTGTGAAGATGACACTGATTGTAAATTGTTGGATGTTATTCGAGAAGAATCCAATAATATCATTGGAATAAATATTTCTATAGCTGATCAAACTGATTATTGTATGAATATTTGCGATAATATTGACAGTGACATTGACAAAATTTCATTTGACAATAATTTAGAATCATTGCTGTGTATTAAAAATTCCGATGCGCCGACAAGGTGTTTTAACATGACTGACTTCTTTGGGAAAGCTGCAAACCCCTTCTGAATTATTTTTTGAATTATGTGTATAAATTTCATATGTTCAAATTTTTTTTAAAAAAAAGTTATTATTGGAATTAAAAACCGGGCTGCCAATATTTTGCAGAGCCGCTATTCAGAATTTTACAATACTGTAGTGCAATTTTGCACACAGCGAGTCGCCTTTTTTGAGCGACTTTTAGCTAAAAGCGAGAAAAAACGATTTTGCACAGAGCGAGTAGCCAGTTGTTCTCGCTTTTTTTTTCGACCATGTATAGTACATGGTGAGAATAAAAGGCGAGTCGTTTTATGAGGTTATGTTGTATGGTATACGTCCAAAATACATTATTTCATTTGAATTTTTGTACGGTGTTATTTATCGAAAAAAAAAATTATGACAAGTACAACATTATATGACAAATACAATACAATTACAACAAATTGTAATTAATATCAACTACATATTATTGTATAATTATATAATTTATTAAATTTTATTTTTATATATATATATATATATATATATATATATATATATATATATATATATATATATATATATATATATATATATATATATATATATATATATATATATATAATATATATACATATATATAAATATATAATATATATATATATATAAATATATACATATACAAATATTCTTATATATATTATATTAGTATATAAATTATTTGTAATTTTTTTTTTTAAGAAAATGGAATGAATTTCCAGTCAACTTTATGCATTTTGTATTTTGAAAACCAATGCACTTCACATGGAATTTTGACAGATAATAAAAAGTTGCCCAAATTTCTCGCCTTTTACTTTTGTCGTTTTGTGCAAAATCACAAAAAAACTGTCGGACAAAACTAAAAGGCGAGATTTAGAGAAAAAACTCGCTTCTCGCTTTTGTGCAAAATCGCACTACTGAAAGCGTTTGCTTTGAGCATCGGATGTTTTTACTAAATTTGATAGTTATAATTTTATTGCGACAGACAGTAAAGTACTTAACATATTACCGCCTCGCCTCGACTTTTTCATATTCCACAAATACGAAGCCTATCACTCATTCAAATTAGAGCGACGCTGCGCCGCTATTTTTTTGCAGCTGTCAAATATAATTTAGTTTTATTTGTGAATGATTGTGCGACTTTGATTTGTTGAAGTCAAGTGTGGATCGCAGTGTGGAACGCATTGCGTACGCCTCGTAGCTAACATCGTTGCATCATATTTTTAGTTTTCAAAATGATCAATTAAATTTTAATTATTTGATAATTATTTTTATTAATTTCTATAAAATTTAACATTCTTAACCAAATAAATCTAATTTAGAAAGTTAAATACTTTAAATAAAAAAGAAAAAATTTCGCAGCTCAAAGCCGAGGCGATAATATGAAAAGTGCTTAAATGCCTTATAGAAAGCATTCAAAATGACCGGCAGGTTAAAAACAAAAGTGTAGCTACTGGCAAACCATCAAAAAATAGGTGGAGATCGACTTTCAAATGGTTGGGATATTTATCAATCAAATATATTTATTGGAATAAGCTTAGAGATTTATCAATTTTTATTAACAAAACTCGTTTCGGCGGTTCCGCCATTTTCTGACGAATATTATACAACGTATAACGTCATAATGACGGATTTTGATTAATAATGATATAAAAAATGATAAAGTCAGCTTATTCCAAATAATAAAATGAATTAAAAAATAAAGTTTAATTTGTTAAAACATAAATTAAAACTATAAAATTACGTACAAATGAATTGTACCATAAATTATTTGAATTTATGTGTGTTTTATTACAATTCTGTTACGGAAAGTAAATATAAATTTTTGTTTGGAATTATTTCGTAACTTAACCACTGCATTTTTGAAAGAGATAGGGGAATTATTGAGTTTTAAAGTTTTCCATCGCTCTCGGTTCATCGTCTCCAGTTTCAATATTGTATGTATGTTACGCAGCTTTTTTTCAATATCATTGCACTAGCGTTATATCAAGATTCCCTTGTGACGTACACTTGGTTGTTGGAGCACTTTCTAGTTTCTATGTATACATATATTAATTATGTATTTAGGTAGAAACAAGAATGTTCTAACTTTACTTTTAAAAGATTAATGGTTTAACTTGTACTAAAATAAGGACCTAATAAGAAAACACTGGGACATACCATATACGTACATATATTTAAATTCAAATGAAATAACCAATGTAGATCAATAATGGTTTCGCTAGCCGAAAATTCTGGGGCCCTATTTCTGTGTACGAATTCGTATAAAAATTGTACGAATTCGTACCATTGGTATTTTTGAATACGAATTCGAATAATTCAAATACGAATTCGTGTCTACTTGATACGTTGTAAAATTTCCCTTATTCCGCAATACGAATTCGAACCAATTTTGTTCGATTATGAACGGATTTTTGTACGTTGATGAATTAGTTGACGACTCCATATAAAAAATTTTTGGAAATAATTTTTAGTAATTTTTTTTAATAATTACATAATTTAGTTAATTTAATTAATTGTGTTAAGGAAATAACTATAAATTTAATTAAATATTTTATTTTTTTTATTGAATAAAACTTTGTCATACATATTGTTACGAATACAAAATAATTCTCTTATTTATACAACTGTGAAGCTGCCATTGAATCCCATTGAATTTGCAATAGTGCCGTATCGATTGTAATAATTGTAATTGGTTAAATCAGTCACGAAATTTGATTCCAATTGAGCTATTTAGGAAGACATGAAGAGAATCTTAATAAAATCTTTCATCTAAAATTAGATGTACAAAAAATGTTGTCCAAAAATACTTATCTTATTGAATTTACTGTATCGCAATTCGTTATTGAGGCGATTTATTTTTGTTGGAAACGAAAAAAATGTTTGTATTATGACACAGACAATAAATGAAAACTAAATTATTTTTTCTATTTTCAATGTTTATATTTTTTAAATGTCAAAAATTTGACAACTATTTGGTTTACACTGTCACTTTTCAAGGCTGCTTTACGTAAAAAAAATGTCCCTATGCCTACACTTCAAAAATTAAAATGCTTGGTACGATCGTATTCAGAAATACCAATTCATATTCGTATCGTATATCATTTTCGTATCGAATGAAGATTCGTATCGTATACAGAAATAGGGCCCCTGATTTTCTTATTAAAAGGGATAGTCGATATTTTTGTTTTGTGTATGATGTACATGCCTGAGAATTAAAAACAAACAAACACAATAAATCAATGAAATCATGAAAACCGATAGAACTTCGATTTCTCTTCGCTTCCCTTACCGATCTTTCTTTTAGTTTTATATTTCATTGCCAATAAAAATATGTTCCTTCAGTCAAACTCTTATTCTTGTTACTTTATGACAATCGTCAATCATGTTTTCTGAACCACAATCCAAGTATAATAGTCAATCATGTTTCCGTAACAGGCAGCTAATATATATTAGTATTAATCTACTACGGAGAATCATAGATTGCTAGTCAAGGCATGTACATGATACAAAAAAAAAAATTCTGATGCACAAAAATTCACCACGAAATTAGCTGTTAGTTGAAATATTCACTACTCGAAATATAATTTCATCAGTATAGCCTTTGTTCCAGATGTAGAGAACGACTTGGCCTCTTCAGATTGTCTTAGACAGTATGAAGACCATGCTCAGGATCGAAACCGTTGGAGCCAGGTTGTTGACTCAGTAAGGGGCCAGTAATGGCCTTTAATACTGTTTATTATTATAGCCTTTGTTAATACGAAAATATTATGACTTTTGAGTGAAAACTTTTCTTTAACTATACTCAAAATGACAATTCTCTATTTATTTATAAATAAACAAGCAACAAAACAAGTTGGTATTTTTGAATTTCTGATAAAGGAACATTTTTTTAGGCAAAATATGTTCCATTGACGAAAAAATAGCAAAACAAGTATAATTTTCAGTTTTGTTAATATGGATTGTGCATCAGAAATTTTTTTTGGTATCATGAACGCGGCTTCATATCGCTTATTAAGTTTTGTTATTAGATATTTTTAAACAATTTCGTGTTATTTCGATATATAAAGATGTATGTATGGGTATTTGTAAACAATCATTTCTTATAAAATTATTTTGGAATATAATGGGTGATTTTAATTTTAGATGTTGCATATTGTGTAAATGGTAGTGAATATAGCTAAACTATTATTATATTATAATATTATAATTATTAATTGTGTAAATATGTTAAAGTAGTTATAGAAAGTAATTAAGAAACTAAATCACATCATTCTCGTATCATCGGTAATCATTTTCAAAATATAGTGTCATGAAAATACCTACGAGTAAATAGTGACATCTAGTGAAATAATTAAAATAAATAATTTCAAAATTTGTAAATTTTGTATATCAACTGAGAAAAAACAACGTAAAATCAACAAAAATTACATTTATTTAAAATAAAATCAATATGATTAAAATCTTTTTTTAATTTCGGGGTTGAAAAACTTTAAAATATAATTGAAACATTATTTTTGTTTTTAATGTTTTTTAATTTTCATTTTGAATGTATCAAATGTACTATTAATGTTGTTTCAACTTTAATTTAATGTTTTAAAAAATGGCATTCAATTCATTTAATGCATTTTAAACATTGGTTAAAAATAGCCCACTTTAATTTTAAATGGAAAATAGTTAAATCATAAATTAAATCGGTTTAAAATTTTTCTAAAACGTTTTTCTAAGGTGCATCAAGTTTAAAATGAATTATTAATAATATTAAATCTTTTTAAATCTTTTATACATTATTGTATTAGAGTAAATAAGAAATCTATTTAATTCATTTATATTTATATATAGTTTTCCTTTTTTTATCAATATTTATTTACATTTAGATTTCGTAATTACAAAAACCTTATTCTAATATGTTTTCCATTATTAATGGAGTAAGTGTGCAGAGGTGAGATACTAAAAATTCAAATTAATAATTCGATAAAATATTAATATTGTTTTAAAAAAATTAATATTCCATGTGACGAATTGGAGAGACTAAATTTGCCGATTTAATGTTTACGTTTATAGTTAGTTTAATATTTAAAACAATTTTGTTGTATAAAATTCCAAGGTAGCTCACATGCTTTTGGGTATCTCAACTCAAGAATATCGAAAATGTAGCAGTAAATTTTAACTTGATTCTATTTTATTTTTAATATGTTAGTATGTTCCATATATGATCAAAGTGGTGTGGATTTTAAATTTGGAAAATTAAATTTTTCTTTAATAGTTTTGCAATGTGGATTTAAAATTGATATAATTTAAAATATATTTACATTTCAAACATACATAGTTTCAATGATATTAATCGTTTAATTTACAAGTTTTGTTAAGATTCCTAACCAATATTAAATTGAGTGCGATCCCCTTCAATTATGAATTGCAATATTTTTCTGAGTGCACATATCACCTATAGTTAGTCGACGATAGAATATTTTTGAAATTCTACACAATGAACCGTAATCCCCATACGAATGATTTTTAAGCCACTAAAGCACTAAGAATAACTTTTCTTTAAGAATTACCCAGCGAGTCTGTAATGTATCGAAATTGTTTTCTTATGAAAATTTTGACGATTCGGCAAGCGAATTCATAACTTTGTCAAGGTTGAATTAAAATTAAAACAATTGCCTTACACATTTACATAATAATTATGAATTTAAAATGTATACATAAAATATTAAATAAACTTTTAAAATAGAAATTATAAACATACTAACCATTCTGGCATTACATACCATTTGAAATTTTCTTTTGTTTGGGTGCTATTTGTCTCTTTTGTTAAAGAAAGTTAAGTGAAGTCAAATTAAACGAAACTGATCCAAATGTTTTTAAAGTAACATGTAATTCCACATGTCGCTAATTTATATCGGATTCTTACTTAAATTTCTAGTTCAGTTTTAATTTGATTTGAATGGAGCGTTCGACCAAGCATTAAGCTGGATTTACCGGAAATGGCCGGGTCTCACCGAACACCCGTTTACACATAACAGGATTTGGATAGGTTCAGTTAGTATGATAGAAATTACAGACGATACAGTTTTAATCTACTATTATAATTTTTAACTGCATTACTGGGCTCTGAAATAAAATTTATTAGTTTGCTGGATCAGATTTATGAGATGTTCCTGAAAATTCAACTTAAGTTAGTTACGATTTATTTTATTCTACATTCCAACCTTTAATTAATTAATTTAAATTTAAGTTTAACTGGCAGAGATCCTGTAATTTAGTTTAATTTATTATTATTAATTCCATATATTTGAGCTGTGATAGACACTGTATGAATGATTAGTTTAGTATCTCTTTCTCTAACCCTCGTTTTATACATATACTCATTTACCATTTTAATAATTGTGTAAACACTGCTGCCATTTGCGTTTAGCACATTAAAAGCGATGCCACATGTTCAACCGTCAAACCGGCATTCAAATCCGACAAATACAAGTTTTGACAGAAAAATAGGATTTATAACATTAGATTTAATTAAAAATAGTTTTAATGAATAATAACTGTGATATTGTTAACAAATTTTATTGAAATTGATACAATTTCATTTACAAATTAAAAAAAACTTATTTTATGTTTTACCGGTCGTCAAGCAATCCGAACGGCAAAATAATCAATGGTATAACTTTAGAAGCTAATGAACGCTCCCCCGTTTTCCAAAATCTTGAACGAATTTTTTTGCCGTCGTTTTTTTTCATTTCGATCGTAAATTAAAGGCAATGCCACATGCAGTTGTATTTCCGATCGATTCGGTAGAAAATATGGTAAGACACGCCACATGAACAAAACAATAATCCGACCGATTTTTACTACAACAAAATTTTTTTTTTGTTTTTTGTTTTTTTTTTTGTCATGAGTTTTCAATCCCGATATGTGGCATAGTAAAGGCAATGCCACATGTAGTTGTATTTCCGACCGATTCGGTACAAAATATGGTAAGACACGCCACATGAGCAAAACAATATTCCGACCGAATTTCTGTTCCGAACGTATCAAATATCACAGATATTTATTTTCGGTGAAATAAATGCCAAAAACCCATGACCCATTAATTTCAAGTTTTATTATTAAATTTCAAAAATACAAAATTCAGGCCATCATTTTGAACACTTATTTAGATTTACAAAACTGAATAAATTGTTTTGATGACGAATTTCGAGTATTTCCAATGAAAACGTGATGTTTTTTATTTCAAACGTATTGCAGAATCGAATGCGTGTGTTCTAAGAAGGAGAAATTGAAAAAATTGAATTTCGTCGATTGCAACGCCATCTATCATGAACCGAACAAAATATTTTATTCAAATCATACGTACTTTTAGTCGTAGAATCCGTATCTGCAATAAAAAATATGGCTTCCTATCTTAGTTTAAAAGTTACCCCCGCCCCACCTACAAAGCGGGGGTGGGGGGACTTTTTTTTTTGCACTAATGTATTTCCCCCGCGGTATGATTAAATTTTGATTATGGACATTTTTTCCGTAGAGTGGCTATTTTTCGAGATATTTGATCGTCTCAGTTTAAAAAAAACACCCGGTATATCATAGATAGCAGTTTATTCTTGTGATTTGCCATGGCTTTGTTTTATCTATGTTTGTATAAAATAGTATTTATTTGTTACTGGTATTTTTATTCAATGCTTATATATTTATTAACTGGGTTCTTCTGTGTTAGGTAACGCACTTAAATTATGTTGTGCATGTTTTTCTTTGATTTTATTGTTGGTGGTACGATCTATTAATTTGGCATTGTAAATCGTTTTTGGTGGCAATATATTTAATGTGTTTAGTTCATCGTTGCAATCGCCATTGCTCATCGGTATAACACTGAGCCTATTAATCATATGACAGTATGCCGATATATACATAGATTTATAGTTGTGGATGGTTTCAGGTTCTGTATGTTGTGTGATCTGTTTGCTATTTTTCTATAGATATTAAAATTGTGTTTCTGATTTATATTTTTAATTGTAAAATCCAAAAAATTGATGCTGTTATTTACTTCATTTTCTGATAGTATTGATGTATGTAGTGGTGTGCTCGAGTTATCCTTGTGAACTAGTGAAGAATAATATGTCATCAACACATCTTTGCCAATAGATTATGTTACTATTATATATGGTTTTGATGTTTATTATGTGTGTTTTTGAAATAATTTAGGTAAATCTTTGCCAAAGTGCCTGATAATAGGCTATCCATGATGAAGTTGTGACTAAAATTTATCGTTAGGTAATTGAAAATAATTTTGTTCAGTGAGTGTGGATAATAAATGAATTATTTCAGTTATTTTATTGATATCAATTCTGTTTTTTCTGCGCAGTAGGTTGGTAATTCGTAATGTTTTAATAGGAGTATCATGTTTACTATGTCAAATGACGCCATTTTATAATCGCTGGGAATTTTTATCGATTGAATTCTGCCGACCAAATATAAATTATTTGTAATCGAAAAATTATTTTGTTTATATACTTTGTTATTCGGTGGATTCGAATACTTTCCTTGTAGATTTTAGGAAGTCCTGTGATAAGTGACTCCGTTTTATCAGCTTGATGAAATACATTTGACTCTTGTTTAAGATGTTATTTGATGTGTGTGTTTATTGGACTTTGTTGGTGTTTTTAAAATATAACTTTTTTTTGGATTTGTTTGTAATTTAATACTGTTTGCTTGTATTTAATCATTAGTTTTTGTATTATTTTCGTTACTGTACATTATAACAGTTACATCTCCTTTATCAGGTTTTGTAATGAGAGCACTGTGTTTCCCAATGTGTTTATATAGCCTATTAATCATCAATTGTGTGTGTATATGTATATATAGCCTATTAATCCTATCAACACAGTTCATTTACATATTGGCATTTAGAGTATCCATAAAAAACAAACCATTCAATAGATGTAGTTAAATTAGTTTCAACATATTTTGTAAATCTTATTATCTAAAAGCAACGAAAATAGTTTCTTTTTCCCACAATTCTTAAATGCAGATTCAAAATCACACCCTGTGAAAGTATGGAATGTTGGTAATGGCTGCATTATTTATTTTCAATAATAATTCGATGCAAAACTTTACCAAAGAAATATGTATATGTAATCATACTAGAAGAGTATTCTTTTCATGCTGCGGGAAAGAATCGTATGTGATACAAAATTATCGGAAGGTTAATTGAGAGAAATGCATTGGGCATCTTAAAATGGATTTTTTTTATTAGAACTGGCATTTTTTCATTAGAAAATTTGTATTTTGTAGTGCGAGAAAGTAAGTGTCCTACGGCCATAAAAGTTGTTTCAATAAGACGTGGATAAACTGTTTTTTTAACTAAATTAAATGCAAATTGATTATTTTTTTATTATATAAAATTTGATTTTTTTAATTATAATAAAGACCACGACTCTTCTAGTATGATTACATATACATATTTATACAAGCGCTTTTAATTCGTCATGATACAAATTAACTCATTCTAGAAACGATCCTCATCGAAATCGTTTTCCATTGGTACGATTGTCAGATCAATTTGTTGTTGTATTGTCCATACATAATAAGTTATTTGTACTTCGTCTTGGTTGTTCGTTCCCACATAAATTTGAATTTTATTTAGCACAAGAAAATGCGTTGACACAAATGATTTAGTAATTTTTTAGTTTTTGTCTACACTCTACACTATAAGTAGTTTGTATCTTTGTTATGATTATTTTTTTATAGTGCTTGAAAATAGTGAGTGTCTTACGGCCATTATATATAAATGAACAAAAAGAAGCAAAGCAGTGAAGTTTATGATAAATTTAAATGTCCAATTACCAATTAGTAATGAACGAATGCAACCATTTTTTTTGGTCGTGTTTATTTTAATATGTGCAATAATAATTTAAGAACATTTTAATGATAAAATATTGAAATCAAGAAACACGTTTAAAAATTATTTGTCCTCATATGGTTTATAAATATTTTTCCTGATGTTGTATATAAATATGTTTCCTGATATTGAATAAAATGTATGTTTGGAGAAAAACCTGTTTTTTTCTCTATATTATATATATATATGGTCCTCTATTTTAAAGCGAGGTTTTGATGTTGTTTTGGCGATTAAAAATTACTAAAATCATATTAAATAATTTAAAAAATAAAATTATTAAATTAAAATTCTTTGTATATTTTACATATAAGCTAAAAATATAAATTAGAAATTGGATTGACATCACAAGATACGAAATATCTCATATATTGTATTCTTTCTTAATTAATTTTCTATAGGAGGATTAGGTTCTATTCAATTTATTAGAAGCCAAAAGAAGAATGCACAATTGGTTCACAATGGATTCATATTCAACAAAAAATTAACCCAAGCCAATGGACATACAACGTGGCGATGTGCCGATACAATTAAATTTAAATGTCGTGCTGTTTGTATAACAAAAAATAATTATTTACTAGCTGCACGGCGATATCATACACATGCACCACATTGGAATCGAATATCCAATAGGCCATTATACTCAGGCGAAGAAGATTTGGATGAATATATTGAAATTAAAACTACAGAAAAATTGTATGAAACCCTAATTAAAGTAATAGATAATGAGGATGCAAGTTATAAAGTAGTTGTGGAAAAAGATGTGAAATATATCAAAAATGTAGATCATCATGATATACTAATGGAAGAATTTTGAAGTAATTTACATTTTAATAGCTTTTGTGACTAAGCTAGAAAAGAATTAAATAAAAATATACATAGTTTAAAATTAAGGAAAAAATATAATATATTTATTATAATGCTAAAAAAAATATTTGTGAAAATAAAAGAGAAATGATTAAGACGTGCCTTTTTTTTTATAAACATATTTGCTGAGTGTTTACTTTAGAAAGAAAATATACAAAATTTGTGAGACGAGAATATTAATTCGTAGGTATTGGAACGCGACGGGAACAACAATTCATCATCAGTAGGAAAGGTGGAATTCACTTGGTATTTCAGGATTATGTTTACAGATCAAATTTAAAACGACAAGGGCGCGATAAAAATGTAATTTATTGGGAATGTATACAAAATCGCTCCAATAAATGTCGTGGACGATTGAAAAGTATTGGCGATAAATTATTTGTGACTAATAGTAATGGTGAGCAATTTTTAATGTTATTTGTTGTATAGTAATTCTTGTCTGTTGCAGTTCAACATAATCACATTAAAGAATTTGTGAGAATACAAATTGCGGCCAAAACTGGACAACTGATGTTTAAAGCAATTAGCCAAATAGGGACATAGACACAATCGTTTTCTGAGAGATTTCTATTTTCAATCTGAATTTTAACTTTTAATTTTTATTTTTTACGTTTTTTTGTATTTTATATTTTTCATATTTTAAATGTTAAATAAATTTTTGTTCAAAATTAAATTCAAGTATTGTGAGTTAATTCATTTGATAATGGAGCGAGAGTGGGTAACAAGTATGCATTTATTTACATTCGTATAATTTTGTATCAACTTCTAGTATGTTTGTACATACATACATACATTTTTGAAAAATAAACGGAAAAACAAATTTCAGATAATTAGATATGCAATGATAAGAATCAACTATAAAGTTGAAGTACTATAAAATGGGAAAATCACTTTCCTAATAAATAGTGTAAAATGATGTTAGCGTGCTTATTATGAAAATAAAAATATCAGCGAAATTGAATTTTTCGAAAGCAAAATTTACAAAATCTGTTACAAAATTCGAATAATCAAAATACATATTCAAAAATTCGAATATTTGTATTATGAAATATTAGATTATCAAATTGTCAAATATAAAATAATTAAAATTTGAAATTAACTCATTTTATGATTGTAATTTTTATTTTGTGTAAGGTTAGGTTATGTTATGGGTGGCCGTCCTAGAGTACTAGCATAGATACAAAAATTGGTCCGTAGCTGTACCACGTTCGAGCAGACCTCCTCTTTACTCGTTAGACCATCCTGAGCTTACCAAGAAGCGTTGAAAGTCCCGGAACTCGATTTTACTAAGAACCGAGAGGTCGTCCAAAGGGGAAGTTCCCATAAATTTCTTCTGCTGTACGCTAGACTCGGACAGGTGCAGTGTGTATTATGTTTTTATTAATTTTTTTTACTGATTAATGATTACATATTAAAAGCAACCAAAATAAAATAAATTAATTTTATAATAAATTAAATATCAGTGAGCAGTTAAAATATAAATTCAATACGGTTTTCAGTTCATACAAGCGATGATTTTGATGACCATATCACGTCCATTCGTATTTAAAGAAGCGATTTCTATAATCCACCTAATACGATCAGAGTTTTTTCCTTCTACTTTTTAGAACTTTTCATCCCGGTTTATAAAAATGTTCAGGCTGCTCTGGCCAAAAACGCAAAGAAAATAGTACATACCAAGCTCTGTACAAAACCAAGATCAGATATCTGATGGAGATACTCGATACTGTACATGAAGTAAGATCTCAGCGAGTACGCTGGATCGGTCACGTTCTACGTGCGGATTCGGAACAAATTGTGTAACAATTTCTGAAGGAAGCACCACCATATGGTAGGCGTAGAGCTTGATGCAGGCGACTATGGCTCCACGACGTAGAGAATGACTTGGCTTTGTCAGACAATATGACGACCAGGGTCAGGATCGAAACCGATGGAGCCATATTGTTGACACAGTAAGAGACTTTAAACATTGTTAATAATAATAATTCTATTTTTTTGCATTTTCTTTGCAATCGAATAAAAAATAGTTATGATATACGGCCGAAAATGATTTTCGGACTAATACGGCTGAATTTTCGTATCCGTCCGAGAAACTTTCATTTTTCGGCCATATGTTCAAAATAACTATTTTTCTTGAAAAATAAAATCATTTAATTCATTTGTGACATAAATTTTATATTTGAACATATTTTGGTGTAAAAATTTTGTAAAATAAATAAAGAATCTAATAAAATTTTTGAAATTTATTGGTTATGTCACAAAAAACTTGTCAAAATGTATCTGTAAAATGGTGCCATAAAAAATTGTCTTTATCGCCCTAATGGAATTTTCAATTTTTTCACTCCTTTCGTTTTTTCAGAAAAAAGGAGTAGACGATTGGACGATCACAAACTTCACCTAGCAGTTAAATTTTGAAACAAATATACACATAGTTTTATGATTATGATTAATTTTAAAAAAGTTTGATAGAAAAATAGTTCATACTCCTGGGTTTGAAGAAGCTACCTATTTGTCATAGTTGCAACATTACGTTGTCTAGAAAAAATAAAAGTTTACGGTAAAAATTTCGTATTTCCCCCTTTTTTTTTTAAATTTGGCGGATTTTACTCCAGCACTCAATGCCACTAATGGGTCCACAGTGCAATACCCCACATTCTCACTAACATTCATTCAACCCATTCATCCCATTCACACAAGTACAGTATTCCATCTGCGCATTGCATAGCTCGATGTCACCCTGTACAGTGACATGGAAGATTGGTCGGCCCATGAGTTTTACATTCCAATAGAGGGTCATAGCTGTTTTCAATTTTATCACCGATCGTAATCGGGAGATGAAAAATCCCTTTTGCATCCCTCCTCTGTTGGGGTTCGAACCCGGTAGTTCCCGATCCAAACATCGCAGCTTTAACTACTGCGCTATTTTGCTCGGTATTTCCCCTTAATCACGCACAAGTTTGCACAGTTTTTTAAAAATATTTTTTATTAATATTTACCGTTATGCATAATCACAATAATAACCACAGAGTTTTTGAAAAACAAATTCTGAAAATGATGCAATAATAATCAGTGTTAATTAATGAATCAGTGAATTAAACTAACAGTTAAAAAAAATTAAATTTATTAAAAAATGAATCCTTCATATACCTCATCATTCATCTGGGGCTGTCCTCGGACTTACAATGTGCGTTTTTTAATTGAAAATCTTGGTTTAATTGATACATAATATTCCATATATTCAGATTACTATTTCATTTTTTCTATTTTTGGTATTTGGTAAAGACAAATTATATATTATTATTGTTATTTATTAGATATATAAAACCTAGAATGGCTCTTTATTGGGTTGCTTTGAATTAAACTTGTTGGTTAACGTTAAGTAATTAGACAATATATTTTATAGCTTCCGGAAGCTTCTAAATACTATAATATTTATTTGACAGTTGCTGAAAATGATAAATCTTTAATAATATTCAATATTATGTGTAAAACGTAATCGTTTTTATTTTTAAAGAGCCATAATAGTAACGGAGGATATTCCTGCTGCAACAGCTCCATTATTTTTCACTTAGTTAAAATAATTTTTCCGTTTACTAGGCATTCCATACAACTTCACATTTATCTAACTATGAAATATGGCTAAAATATATGTGATGTAGTAATAGCAAAATATATATTATAATTTATTTATTTTATCATAAAAGATTACATTATTTTTACAATGTATAAATATCATCGTGTAATTCGGCTTTAGTGATTGACGGTCTACTCTACATAAAAATTATTTAGATTTTCCGAAAAGTAGGGGAACAAATAATTAGGATTGATAATTTTTGAACACAAAATTGATATTGATAATTTTCCTGATGTTCCTGATCAGTGTCCGCTTTACTGACCGATAATTGTTAGTCGAGTTATGTCTGTTCTAACGGACAATTCCGAAAAGTAATTGAACATATTCTTAGGACTGGATTGTTTTGAACACATTTATTGTAGCTTTGAAATACTTAAAATATTCCACATATTTCTGCTGTTTCTGATAATCGATCACTTTAGTGACTGATGGTTTGAAGTAACGCAAGAATCTATTCTAAAGAAAAATCAGTTAAATTTTTCGGAAAGTACGGGAGCGAACCATTTAGATTGAATATATTTAAACTCAAGTATAGTTAAAATCAGTATGTTCCTAATCAACAGCTTCCTAGAGTTCCTAATCAACAGTTACTTAGTATCTGATAGTTGAACTAGAACTAGGTTTGTATTTCCTAACGGTAAATCACTTAGATTTTTCGAAAAATGGTGGAATAGTTACTTGGGATTGCAACATATTTGAATACAAGTACAAATTATTAAACTCTATCGAACACATTAGTGGGCGAAGTAAAAGTGGGAACTGTTTGCTATAGTATATTTTGAAACATGATATGAAAGAATATAGGAAAAAACAGTATGAGGTACTAAAGGAGGATTTTTAAATACGGGATACAGTACGAAACAGGATATTTAAATACGAGATACAGTACGGAACAATATATTTCACATTACATATATAAGAACAGGATGTTTTATCAAGTATAAAACAGGATATTATAAATTGGATTTTTGTACACGCGACCACAGAAGTCAGTTAGCCCTAAGATAAAAGACTCATTTTACAATAACTTGGACGATCTGATGGGATCTATACTCGAATACGATATTAGAATAGTAATTGGGAACTTTAATACTAAAGCTGGCAGAAATTAGGCCGACTTGTGTGAAAACATAGGTCCGTACTCTCGACACAAAATTGCGACCGATAGTGGTGAGAGAATGATGTACTTTGTAATTCCTCACAATCTGGAGTGAAGTGCAACAACGTCTCACAATCGCGAGGGAAAACAAGGTTGCTCTTGTCCAAATAATTTTTAAATTTACATAATTTATTGTTGAACATGATCAACAATAAATTATGTTTGTTATTGTTTAATTATTATAATTAAAGAGTAAAAATTAATAAATATGGAATAAACAAATTTTATTTCATTTCTCATTTCAATCGAGTTGTTTGTTTGTTTTTCTTTTACATATTTTTGCTTAGTTCTTTAGATTTTTTTTCTTCGTAAATTCGCTTTGTTGCATAAAAAACAGTTCGTTCAAAAATTGTACTTTACTGTGTGTACACTTGATATCTTGAAATCGATTTCCTTCCTCGTTCCTTTCCTCTTTCAATTCGAAACCAAATTTGTCAAGGCCATGTTTTGATTTCTTTTTTGACATAAATTTATGTGGATCTAGTTATTTCATGCACCAACACAAACAGAATTAAATCAAACAAATTATCATGGACATATTTGTCCGTAATATACTACAAATAACTTATAACACTATAAGGGTACAATTTTCCATATTATACATGCACACCAACATGATTTCATTCAACTCTCGGTAAAACTAAGTAGCGGACGATATCAATAAATGGCAACACAAACATTTTATTATAATGTGTTAACACCAATATATATACATATTAAGTTAAGTTAATTATACATTTCTTATACAAAAATTAAATATCACTATATTAAATATAATCCATTTAATTAATATAATTTTTATAATGAAATACATAAAAAAATTTGACAACCGTGTTTTGTTTAACATTTTTTTGTTGGTTTCGTTCATTAAAAATAGATCATCGTTTAACTAGTGTGCTGCCATCTAGCCGTTGCCCATAGTAGTTCGGTTTTTTTTACCAGTTGCCCTTATATTGTTCTAAGTTTATATTACTATGATAAAAACCTTTCATGTAATGTTAGATTTCTACACATACAGAGAAAATTGTATTGTGATACGTGATGTATAAAAATTAATGTAAACAGTTGATATCGTTATATCAGAGAAATTCATTTCATAATATCCTAGTGTAAACACAGTGAATATTGTGTTTAGTTGTTAGTGGTGCCATCTAAATACGTAACTTCTGATATAATAATGTTTTTTAAGCCATTTTCATTATAGTTAATTGCCGTAAAAGCGGAAATTTGTGTAAAGTTTCTTTTTATGTTATGCCAGCCGCATCATAATTAATATTCTATCTGTAGTTTCCTCTTAGGGGCTAATTCACAACAGTCAAACTTATAGTAGTACTAATTATTATCGAAGTTAAAAATATGGGATTGGTGTCTATTATTGATTTTAAAATTCAGGGGGCCTATTATGGTATTTTCGATAGCGTATTTTCTCGATATTATCGAAAATGGCCTATTATGAAATTATTTTATAAAAATTTCACAATATTCCATTTTCGATAATATCGAGAAAAAAACGCTATCGAAAATACCATATAGGCCCCCTGGTTTTGAAAAAGGAAACTAAAATTTTGAAAAGCAACATCGGCGGCTACAAAAAGTGTACACTGAAGTACCTTGACGAGCAAAAACTAAGGGTTGCCTCTATTTTCGGAAAAATATAGGATTTAACATTTTTAGTTTAAATAATATTTATGACCAGCATAATAATTAATGATTCATATGTAAAAGCAATCGATCTTCGAATTTTGATTAATGAAGTTATTTGAGCAATTTTGGAATACCAATTTTAACGTTATGAGTGAAACACGAAATGTCAATGTATGACATAATTGTTTTAAATCTTATATTTTATTTGAACAAAAGGGGAATAGATTCTCGAAACTGCAAATATAAAAAATGTAAAGAACTCAGCGACTGGCATAGAAAATATTTATATTATGAGAAGTATATTTATATTATGAGAAGTATATTTATATTATGCGAAGTATATTTATATTATGCGAAGTATATTTATATTATGTATGTATGTTACGTATATTTCTATACAATTATCCATAAATCATTTACATATTATGAGGGAATAGATGATTTTTTTTTATTGTTTGAGAGATTTTATTGGTTAAGAGCTAGGATAATATATAAATAGCTAAAGTGAATATTCGTCCTCATGAAAAATTAGTTTTAAAGGCTATTACTGGCCCCTTGTTGAGTCTTTGGCTCCAACGGTTTCGATCCTGAGTATGGTCTTCATATTGTCTAAGACAATCTGAAGGGGCCAAGTCGTTCTCTATATCATAGAGCCATGGTCGCATTCAACGACCTCTGCACCTACCATATGGTGGCTCTCCTTTCAGACAACGCTGCACTATTCGTCCTTGGTCAGCACGCAGAACGTGACCAAGCCAGCGTACTCGTTGAGATCTTATTTCATGTACAATATTGAGGATTTTCATCAGATCTCTGATTTCGATATTATACAGAATTCGGTATGCACCATCTACTTCGCGTTTTGGGCCGTAAATCACACGCATGAATCTTCTCTTAAATGTAAGGAGCCATCTCGTACTCATCCGTCAGCGCCCAACTTCACATCCAAACATGACAAGCACATGATGTACGGGGATGGATGTCTCATAATATTTTGATAGAATCATGTGCAGCGAAAAGACCTGAACGATGACTGATCGATTCGGACGGATAGTATTCCTGCTTGATAGTCACCGACCAAGCCCTCCGCTATAGGGATGAACCTATCCAATATATTGTAGAACAGTATGTAACTTGTATGCCGTGCAAAGGACAGAAATACGGCGGTAATTCCCACACTTCGAGCGATCTCCCCTCTTAAATATGGGGCATATCGCGGCC
This sequence comes from Tipula unca, assembly GCA_951394425.1. Lineage (NCBI taxonomy): Eukaryota > Metazoa > Arthropoda > Insecta > Diptera > Tipulidae > Tipula > Tipula unca. The sequence goes on from OX596381.1 coordinate 110,406,717, forward strand.
ACTTTCAATTCGTCAGGCATAACTTCCATTCGCCTTACTAATCGAATAAGGTCGAAAAGACAGTCCACAAAGTATCCCCTCCGAATATCAAGAGCTTCGAATTAATGCATTCCAACCCAGATGAACGGTTTTGTTTCAATCTCTGTGACACATGATGAACACCAAGCAGGTCGGTAAAGTTTTCACTCCATGCGTCAATCACTGCGTCGATGTTGCCACAGAGGTTTCCATCCCGGTCCCGTATGGCACAAGCCTGAAAATATGGTACAAACCAGTAATACATTTATAGTCATTACGCAAACTGCGCTCATTGCTGAGTTATTGTACTTTAAGAATCTCGGCCATCTACCATTCTCGCTTCGTTCCTCTACAAATCCGCTTAGCTGCCCTCCTAGCTTTTCCTCGCGATTGTGAGACTACACACGTCATCAAACCCATCATTCTTGGGTCTAACTCTCACTACACCTAAAGTCTGTTGAGCAGCACTGACCGAAGTTTTCAGTACTTCCCAGACAGAGTTTACGTAAACAGGACCCTGTTTTCGTTTCTCTTGATCTTCATTTATCAGACATCCACAGTTCAAACCCATGCGTTTCGCTCCCAGACTTCTACGAAAATTTCCATCGTAGCTTTGCAGCGACCAAATGATGATCGCTGCCGAAGTATGTGGTTGCTGGCCGACAAGTTCTCGCATTCTGCACGACTCGAGCAGTTAGAAATTAACACATAGTCAATTTGACTGCGGGAAGTTCCGCGAGGATTTGTCGATGTCCCTGTTGTATCTGTTTGTCAGGGAAGAACGTGCTTGATTATCTAAGATGAATAATTACAAGGTACACCATTCTCTCACTATTATCGGCCGAAAGGAAACTACGAGTCTGGAGTACGGATCTATGTTCTTTCACAAATCAACCTGATTTCTGCCAGCTCTAGCAATAAAGTCCCCAATTATCTTTCGAACATCATGTTCGGGTATAGATCCGATCAGATCGTCCAAGTCATTGTAAAATGAGCCTTTATCTTGGAGCTGGCTGACTTCTATGGGCGCGAGTACACAAATTATCGACAAGTTGGCTAACTTCATGCGTATACCTCTGGGACACATGGTCTCCACTTTTAGGCCAGCAAGTTTCTTGAAAAGCAACGAGTTTCAGCCGATACTCCTTCATGCACGTGATTAGGCCCTCCAACGCTACTGGTTTTCTAAGTGACTACACGTTCCACGTGTCGATCCTGAATCTTGTGTCCTTGAGGGGGTCCGGTGCTTTTTTGGCGGTATCCCTTTTTCTTTTTGTTGACTTTATAAACAGGTTATTTTTTTTACGTATCTCTTAGCGAATTTCAACACCCATTGTATCTCTTAGCGAATTTATTTTCCAAGCACAACGGTAAATAGGAATTTCAAAAAAAAAATTAATTGTTACTAGCATTTCTTTTTGAGAGTACGCTCTAGCACCATATATTTTTTACAAGAATTTAAAAGTCGTAAAAAAAAAGAAAAAATAGAAAATCCTTAAAACTCTTGTTTTAATCCTCTTGTTTATGGTTTGTCCATTCAAAAACGCTTTTTTCTGTTCTGAGAATTTCCAGTCAAATCCTAAATATATTTGTTCCTACGTTCTTTGTGATAACAAATTCTGTAGTAATTGAATTTTGGAGTTCAATTCGTACGCGTAGGAAATTATACTAATGTTTTTTCTATTCGCCTTTAACGCAACAAACACTGCATGAAATATTATATTATATGTGTTATATATAAATAACACCTGGGGAAATATTTTAAAACTAGAACCAAAAGCCATGCAACATAAAATAAGATTTTCTTAGGCAATTTCACATACATACGAGTATAAATTTTCACCACCTTTGGCTCGTATGGATTATTGTAAAGCTAATTCAGTAGCACACTTCAAGCGGATAAGATTTTTTTTCTGTAGGAATGAGTTTTGTGTAGACCTGATTAAACTGCTTAATTTTTGTTGATACATACATATGTACGTACATAATATGTATTGTTTGTAAAATTTGGATATTTGTGAAAATTTTATTTTTATAAACTTAATTAAATATATGTATGTATGTATGTAGTTCATGTATATAAGTAATTGTTAACTTATTTTCAAACTGTCGATTGTGTAATGACGGAAATAATTCGAAATTTCCAAATCATGTAATATTTTTATTTCATCTGGTTTTTAGAATTTTAAATTATAGTTGGCATTATTAAAATAATTGTTTGTTATTAATTAAATTTTAATTTCCTGAGGGGCCACATTTTACTGTGCCTGTTACTTCCAACTTGCTGTGTAAGCATTAAAAGTCAAGACGGATGAATTATGTAACATACAAAATTAGTAAACTTAAATAATTTTATGAAAATTCGTGAGATTAAAACAGCTCGCTATGTTTCGATTATTTCGAACTTTTTTTTTTTTTGCCCAAAATGCATGAACTGAATCTAGTCGATATGTGGTTTCAGCAAGACGGCCCTACATGTTACACTGCAAGAAAGTCAATAAATATATTTAAAAATATAATAAATCTTTGTTTTATTTATTTTATACAAAATAAACAAATAATAGATATGATGACATATACAAACAAAAATATTTATAGCTTTTCCATAAGAGCCAAAACATTAATTCACCCTCAAATCGACCTAAAAATTAAATAATTTTGTTTTTGTTTTTTTTGGTATGACACTGTATAACAATTTTAAAAGATGGAAAACATTTAACCCTGTTATGTTGGCCTGTAGTACAGATGTCCCGCAGAAAAATTTCGTGAAGGCGCCTTGAACCAAAGACAATTATAGATAGATTATTACGAGTGTTGTATTGTATCCTGTTGGGATTTTTGTCACTAAATCAAGAAACTTTAAAATCATTATTCATAATAAAAATCATAATAAAGCACTTAATTATTATTTCAAAAAGTTTTGGAATTATGTAGACTATTTTTACTTATTCCTCTATAATTTCTAGTTATTTTTAATATTACAATAATAGATGATAATTTCGATACTTTTAGAAAACACCTATAATCGAAGAGTTCAAAAAGTGAAGTCTCATCACATCACTGTATCTCTAGATTTATTTTTGTTATGCATTGATACTACGTATATATATGTAAATATTATAGAACTTGATTAGGGTTTTGAATCCTATATAAGCGTAAACAATACTGAACAATCGATAGATATAACGACTGAGATGCTGATTCGATTTATAAAATTTAGATTATATTATGTTACATAATATAATTCATACTTACATTTACAAAACAATATTTCTAGTTTATGAATTCAAATGCCTTAATTTTGTGAATTTACAGGATCATTGTAAAATATTCTGTAACGCCAGACCCAACCAACTACAAATTTTGGTAAGAATATTATATATATGCGCTGTTTTATTTCAAGCTGAACAATATCCGAAATGAGGGTCGAACTTGAACATATATTAAATAACCAATTTTGTTAGAATGGGGAATTCTATCAAGAATTGAAGTTATAATGTGACCATTAGGTTTATCTGATTAGGTTGTTCTTTCATTTGATAATTTCTTTGTCTGGTACTCATAAATGTTATGTGTATAGTTTCCCTTATAAATAAAACACGTGTTAATTAGTCTGATAAACTCATCAATACTGCACCTATTACTCGATCGAAGTGTATACATATACATTATACATGGTCATACATATCATAGTGTAACCCGTGTAAAACTAAGTAACGTGTTCCAGTGTCTAAAAATAATGGTTTAGCCACGTGTCTGTTAAAATATTGATATCAAATTCTCCATCGAAAATACATACAAATATCTCTTGATCTTGGTTTTTTATTTAACAGATGTCGTGTAGAAAATACTCCATAGAGTAAGGCGTATATGTAGTATAAACTAAAATGGTACTAGAACATAACTACTATGTGCATAGTGGTTTTTGGAAAATAAAAATATGTACTCCAAAAAATTAAAAATACGGAAGGGAGGTTTCACCAATAACATATATGGATGTATATATGCATAATATGTACATCTTTTCAAATCTTTGTAACTATATGTCAAACAGGTTTTTATGGATAATTTATATGTGCGGGCTCCTCAACTATAGGTGAATTAGTTAAGTTAATCGAATCGCAATGGTTAAAGCCGTGATGTTTAGATCGGGAAGTGCTGGGTCCGAATTCCAAATGATTTTTTATCTCCTCACTACGATCGGTGATTAAATTGAAAATAAGACTCTCTGTTGAAATATAGAACTCATGAATAGATCAATCCATTAGCAGGATTATTTCTTGGGAAAAAGATGAAAAGAGATTGAAAATCTTAATACAAAATAGAAGTGTAATAGTTAATATTGCATTGTAAATCGTAAAACATTGTAAAAAATAACAAAAAATTAAATTGTAATCAAAAATTTGTTTTTATTCGAAATATTTGAGTAATATTTGGCATTAATATTTGAAAATGATTTCGGGCATGTGGACCGCGGCTGTTCTTGAAGAAACGCATTCTGGACGTCCAATTTTGGGCCACTTTTTCGAGCACTGCTGGCCGTATGTCACGAATAACACGAACAACGCTGTCCTCCAAGGCGTCAATTTGTTGCTGGTTTATCAGCATAGACCCAGTAACTTCACGTAGCCCCACAGGAAAAAATCGAGAGGTGTCAAATCGAGGGGTGCGGTCGCCGTATGGCACGTAGTACCATCCTGTAAATATCATCGATTTCCATTAACCGTAACGAGATTTCCTGCCTCATTTTTGAAGAAATAAGTTCCGATAATGCTACCAGCGTGTAAACCGCACCAAACGGTGCATTTTTCTGGATGTAATGGAGTCTGTAGGGTCTTATTGCATCCTCTAGAGAGTATGTGGTATGAAATCTCTACACAGTTCGGATGGCTTGCTCAGATGGACGTAATAAGTTGCGCGAATCTTCGACTGATTTTCAAAGTAAATTTTAATAATTTCGTGGCGTTGTTCAAGCGTGAAACTATTCATGATGATTTGCCAGAGTATACTGAGATCTCCTAGAGTATATTTTTCATAAAAATTTAATTTTTTGTTTTATTTTTTACAATTTCAAGTTCTATCAGGCTTAAAAAAACACCCTGTACTTATTTACTATAACTGTGTCCGAAACCTGTAATAAATATTTGTTAGTACAGAATTTTGACATTATTTGAGAATTATTCCCCTACATTCACAATTTTTTATTATGCCGTCCGAAATGTGTAATAAATCTCCCCACCTCAAATGCCTTTTCCCCACGTTATGTTTTTTTTAAAACGTCAAATTGAAAATTACGTTTCTGGTTGCATGATGTGTGTTCCACAATATATGTATTATTGTATTACCGCAAACGATAATATCACGATAGATTGGTTAAATCTGGAAGAACCGGAACCAGAAATTCATCTACACCTAAACGAGTTATTGAAGAAAATGGCTGTTACTTTAGGCAGAAAATGGGATAGTTTATGAAAAGTTAAATAAAAAATTTGGATTTAAGTTTAAATTCGGACTTTTAATTATTTTTATTTATCTTTTAATCATTTCATTTTACATTAATTCAGTGTGTGTTCATATACATTATAATATATATATGTATATAAATAGTATCATCCCGCCAAAAACATCATAAAATTCCGATCCATCCGCCATTTTATTTGTATACAAATTTTTTTCTATTGCTCGGCCCACAACACAATGATATAATTTATTTGCACGGATCTGTCAAAAATTATGATAGCGATAGACTATAATAATTTGGGTGTATGAGGTTTTTTTTGCATATAAATGTCAAAATTCTGTACTAAAAAATATTTATTACAGGTTTCGGACACAGTCTATGTATTAAAGTTGCAGTACGAGCCTTAGCGTGTGCTGCAACTCATGTGAATGGTAAAGGAGCATTCCGTGAGAGTTTTCCATCTACTTTTTCAATGCCTTTCGCTTGTAAAACACGCTGTGTAAAACTGTGATAACAAGTAAAAAGTAGGCCTGTATTAAATTATCACATTTCTACATTGTAGAATAATAACAATAGTTTTTTTACATCAAAATGCAATAACTGAAATACTACAAATCATACTATTCATCCAGTACCAAAAGTTGCATACTTCAATCGTATTTTTCTGATATTTTTGTTGTTTCGAGCAGTTGTGTAAAAGAGATATTGCAATTCATGAGGCAAAAATAAAATCATCATAAAAATACTACAACATAAAACTGTTCATATATTTTCATATAACACTATCGTAGAAATTATTAATTTATTTCTACGACGTAGAAGTGTAATACAGGCAATTCATAGTCTTTTATAACTTTTTGTTTGACATAAGTAACTTTTTCTTTTATACGCGATTCATGTTGACATTTGAATTTCACGTGCACTAGGCAATCGGTGGGAAATGAAAAATTGTATGCATTGCATTTTCATTGGGCCCAGGCCAGGGCGAGATGAAAAATTGTATACACACATTTTCACTGTACGCTAGCCGTCTAGGCAACCACTCCGAAATGAAAAATTGTCGTATACAATGTGTACTACGTTTACAAACCACAAAATGACCCGTAAACATATTGAACATATTTCACTAGAAAAATAAAATTGTTTTGCATTTTTGAATTTTGTTGTAAAATTAATAAATGATTTCTATAAATATTTTTTTCCGTATCTTATAATGCGGAACTGAGCTCTAGTACTATTTTTATTTGGAATTCTAATTGATTGCTTAAACCATTCTGCATTTATGTTGGTTGTTGTAATTTTCTTTGTTGGCCATAAGTTTTAGATTAAGGGCACGCAAGTTTTTATTTGATTATTATTATTTGAAATACTGCTTTTCAATAATGTTTTTATAAAAATATTTGATTTACTACTAGATTCACTACTAGATGTTGGCGTTGATAAATTATTCATTAAAGAAGATAAGTTCGTGCCGCAATATCAGAATAGTCGAAAAGGAAATGTATTTCTACAGATTGAAGGATATGTTTTTACTCTAAATCGAAATTTCAAAAGTTCAGCGTATTGGGAATGCGTAAAACGTAGAGTTAAACATGGCGACAAATGTAAGGTGCGGGCGATTACAAATAATGGTACATTAAAAGTCGTCAAAGGTGTTCATAATCATTTAGTATAAGATAGGTTTTAAGGATCATAATGTAATTTGTTATGTATAAATAAAATTCATATCATTAACAGTTATGTCATGTTGTTAAATTATTATTCGCTTTGCAAATTTTTAAACTAGTAAATGAATGATTTTTTTTAACCTCCGACAGACGAAAACATCGAAAGCAAACCGTTGAAATTTCTTAAAAGCCCATGGGCAACACCCTGTCTTATAATCGATGGATTTATTTATAATTGTCATAGTACACGTGGTGATAAAGGATATTGGCGGTGTCACAATTATTCAAAAAAAGCTGTTGAACAAAGATGTAGAGCACGATGCGTTATAAATGATGGAAAAATTAAAGCAATGACTGGTGGAAATCATAATCATCCTCCACACTCCGATAAAATAGAAAAAATTTCAAAAAAATGTAATGTTATAAGTGAAAGAGAAGCACTTAGGTTAACTTTTAAAAAAAGTGAACATTCTATAAAATTTTATAAGACCAGTTAGAGTAACGAATAAAAATAAAATGTTTAATTTAATTTTATAAAACAGATAAACAGATTATTTAGATGTTTAAATAATTAAGTTATAAATGTGATAAGTTAGGACAGTTCATGAATACATAATAAAATATTTTTTGACAAAATGTGTACACGTATAAAATTATGTTTAGTTTTATTTAAATTATGATTGAGAAAAAGAAACTAAAAAACCTGTTTTATTTAAATAATAAAATTCAAAAATTTGTAAATTTGTTTACAAAAATTAGCTAAATATTTTTGTGTTTTAATTCTTTTAAAGGTTTGGAATTCATATACAGTCAACGAGGACATCCATTATTAATTGTCGATAAATATTTATATCGTAAAAATCGTGGCAGTTATTGGCGATGTATTCGCTGTACAAAATATAAATGTAAAAGTCGTTTAATTATTAAAAAAGATCAAATACCAATAAAAATTGAAAAACATACACACGGCCCAGAAACGGAAAAAATTTCATGGGGCCGACGTTTATTGAGCACGATTAAAACAGAATCACCAAATGTAGGCTTTACTAAAGTTAAATTACCATCACGCCATCCCCATTTTAATGTTGATTTTGTGTTGGAAGATAAATTAAAAGTCGAGAAAAAAGATGAAAATGAAGAATATGAGTGTGACGATGCGATCATACTTAGCTAAATAACCTTTATAATTTATTATATATATATATATATATATATATATATATATATATATATATATATATATATATATATATATATATATATATATATATATATATATATATATATATATATTATATATATATATATATATATATATATATATATATATATATATATATATATATATATATATATATATATATATATATATATATATATATATATATATATATATATATATATATATATATATATATATATATATATATATATATATATATATATATATATATATATATATATATATATATATATATATATATATATATATATATATATATATATATATATGTACCTATATGGTGAAGAATTCGTCAACTCACAAATATGTGGAAGTCATATTTTAATTATGTGATTTTTCTCTTTTTATTGTTTAGTACTTGATAAAAGAAAAATTTTATGGAAGACGATTTTTTGTTGTTATTGTCGTAGACTAAGATACAGGGTGTGAAATATTTGAAAAATACGCGGGCATGGTAATGTATTTGTGGCTGTCAAATAAAAACTAGTTCTGGCATAATTATGATAGAGAGCTCATTTTTTAGGTAAAAGTATAACGATTAAAAAAAAATTATAAAAACAGAATCATCCTTAAATTATTCCCTCTTCAAATTCCCGCCAAAATTTTGTTTTTCAATTTTCTAAAAATGTTATTTTTTTTTTGTTTTATTATTTTTTTGTAGACCAATTAATGTTGTTACATTATATCAAAAAATCAGAGTACAAAAATGTTTTGTTTTCTTGAAAAACAAATTTAAGTACGATCGGGTTCAAAGGGTGTGAAAAAAAAATTAAATTGTATAATGTTCTATTTATATTTAATCCGTTATAACGGCTTAACGGTAACGAATTTGATAGTTTTGTGGAACAATTTTTTTCTTAGAATTCAATTATCTATACGAGTGTTAAGTAAAATTTCAAAATTGGAAACACCCTCTGTCACTAAGGTGACCCGACCCGATCGTACTTAAATCAGTTTTCCAAGAAAACAAAAAAATTCCGTACTGTGGTTTTTTAGTATATGCAAGAGTGGTCTACGAAAAAAAAAAATTTAGAAAATTGAAAAACAAAATATTGGCGGGAATTTGAAGAGGGAAGAATTTAGAGATGATGCAGGTTTTATATTTTTTTTTTAGTTGCCATACTTCTATCATAATTCTCCGATAACTAGTTTTTATTTGA
>OX596381.1:111016465-111371465 GCA_951394425.1 Tipula unca
TGCGCACAATTCCAACCGAGGAATAGTTTGCTTTTTTAAAGGTGCAACTCTCGATTTAGAGCACACTAAGCTAACGTGATGGTTTTCAAAATGATAAATCGATCTAATATAAAATACGCATCCAAAACCTGATTCACTGGCATTTCCAAATCTATGAAGTTCAATGTGGTTATGTTGATGAAAATGATGGATCGAGCGAGGAATGGAAATTTGTTTGAGTTGAACTAATTGCGCTTTAACTTCTGACCACCTTTTAAGAAATGTGTCTGGGAGTTGATTATCCTATTTAAGCTCTGGTATAGTCCATAAATTGAGTTTGGCCGTTAAAATTAACGGTGCACAGAGTACTAGTGGATCAAATAATTGACATATTTCATATGTTTGTCTGTATTCGTATTCCACAAAAGTCCTAATATTAAGGACAGATTATTAGTTGAACTGTCATCAGCAAGCTCAGGAATATTCGAAACAAATTTTCTGAGATCGAAGCCACCGCGTTTTAATAATTCAATCAAATTTTGTTTTAATGCCAGCGTGTCTTGAATATTGTCAGCACCAGTTAATACGTCATCAACGTAGAAATCATATTTTAATACTTTAGATGCTTCGGAAAAAGATGTTTCGTCAGTGGCCAATTGATTCAGTGCAGTGCCGTATGTAACAGTGCGAAGTTTGTAACATTGAAGAGGTTCAAACTGAGACATACGCCACCAAATACGATGAAGGTCTCTATGATTATCGTGTAATAGTATTTGGTGGTACATTTTTGCTATATCAGCTGAAAATGGCACTTTATATTTACGAAACCGAAGTATCAAAGAAAATAGATCGGTTTGAACCACAGGGCCAACCATCATATAGTCATTCAGTGATATTAGCAAGGATGACTTGTTTGAAGCGTTAAACACAACGCGTAATTTAGTAGTTGAGCTAGATTATTTTTGGACGAAGTGATGTGGCAGATAGGTTTGATTGTACATACATTCATTAATGTTAAGATTATCAACAAGTTCCATATGGTTTAATTGAATATACTCTGCCATAAAATTCTTGTATTCTTGATATATTGTTGGATTCTTATTTAATCGCTCTTCAACATTGAAGAATTGTCGTCGAGCACTTTCGCTTGAAGAACCAAGTTCAACGATTTTTGAATTTAATGGTAAAGCGACCGAATAACTTCCAGAAGGTAATCGCTTGAAATTGTTTAGAAAATGGTCTTCGCATAATGTTTCTTCAATTGAATAATTGGTTTTAGAGACGATGGGTTCGAATTCCCAAAATTGTTTAATCTGCGAATCCAGTACTTCAACCGAACATAACGAATTTTCATGTTGTCGTAATACATTTGGTGGAGGATTTATGTTTGTTTTCCCACTGACGACGTAGCCAAAGATACTATCATAGAACATGGTCAGTTCATCTATTAACCTTAAAGATTTACCGGTAAACAGCTCGTGATATAGTTCTGCTCCGATTAAAATATCGATGCGATTTGGTGTATTAAAATGAGGATCTGCAAGTTCTACGTGAGTGGGAATGAGATATTTATTGAAATTAATGGGCATCAATGGTCAATCGCCAGTGATTTTTGGTATTACATAACATTTTATGCTAATATTATGATCCGAAGTTCGCGATGCTAATGATAAAAACACCTTACGATTTAGCGAAGTAATTTTACTGCCCATTCCAAACACTTGTATCGAAGTAGGGTGCATTTTTAGATTTAATAAGTTGTATCTGTGATGAAATTTAAGTGCGAGCCACTATCAAGTAAGACTCGTGCGAAGATATGATCACCATTAGTAGAAAATGCCTTAACTACAGCAGTTCCAATCATTATTTGACTTCTATGTGAAGATAAGTTTAGTGAGTTGCATCTGTCACTTTAGGCGTATAAGCTACTGCCATGTGGGACTTCATCAAGAGTACCGAACATTACATGTTGATCAAATGTTAACTCTGTGTTTGTGTTTATCACCGACGGTGGTTCTAAGCATGGCAATTCATTTGTATTATCAACATTTTTTTTTGTGCTGTCAGATTGAGATATATGAGCTGATGTATATGGTTTACAATTAAAATTAAAATGTAAAAGACTGTAATGCTTCAATGAACATTTATTGCAACTTTGGCTGTGACGAGGACAAACAATTTGTGCATACTCGTTTACTTCTAATATATTCATATCTCATTTTAGGCGTAAGCTTGGTATCATCAAAATCTGCACAAGAGTTTATCAGATGATTCCCGTTGCAATAGAGACAAGATTGAACACCTGCGACCAATGTGGAAGCCTGTTTATGTTTTAGAAAAGTAATTGAATTGGGTTTCGACATTAAATTTGATGAACTAGAATGCTTAAGAGCCGCTAATAAGCGATCACGACATTGTAATATTTTAATGAAATTGTCAAATGTAAGCAAAGTTTCATCATTGGAGCCCTTAATTACATCTGCACGCGAAAGATTGTCTAACTTTTCTGATAAGTTATGTACTAAGAGTAAATTCCAACTTTCAACAGGTATTCCTACTTTCAACAGGATTTTAATGAGTTTTAATGCTTGACTACTTCATCTATAAATACTTGCAGAGATTCGGAAGAATTTGGTACCGTTGATCTAATATTGTACAGTTGTTTAAGGTACATCTTTTGTATTCTATTCTCGTTATTGTATTTGTTGTATATGGTATCCCAAGCAAGATTATAATTCTCAGATGTTACTGGTATTCCTTCTATCAATGAGTAAGCAGTACCACCACTTATGTGAGAAATTAGATAGTGAAATTTTATAGTTTGATCAATGTTTCATTTATGAACTAGTTCTTTAAAAATATCGCGAAAACGTAACCAATCAGTCTCCAAAAGTCCAAACCACTAAACGTCAGAAGTTTAATTTCAGGCAACCGCATTTATAATGATGCCGTAGAAGGATTTGGAATATCTAATACAGAACTATTTTGAAAAGAAACATTATTGGTTTCTTGTTTTTTAATTCCGTGGATATTATTTAGAATGTCACTTTCAAGACTATACTCGTCCTCAAATAATTCTCTATCATTAAGTGCAGAAGCATCCAACAACTCATTTTTGACTGAATGCCGCTATATTTTTCATATACAGTACGAATTCTATGCCGTACTGATTCACAAGATCCTATTGACGTCGAATCTCCAGCGCTATATTTCCTTTTAAAGATTGTGATTTGACCCTTATAATAACTACGCTGCTTTTTAAGGACATCCAATTGATCGAGATCTTGTGGTGTAAGCGAAATTTTGTGAAAATATAACAATCAAACTTAACAGAGTTAACGCGTGGAAATCTCAATAGCACGAATATTATATTCTATTGTACGATATTCTTGAATTTCAATGATTTTAATTTACATAAACTGAACTAATAACTTAAACTTAAATTTATCAAACTAGGTTCAATTGAATCAACTTAAAGTTTTACATGAAAATGTTACTCAACTTAAATTAGTTATCTTTTAATAAATTAACTTACATGAGTACATAATCCAATAAGTAGTATTGACTTGAAGGTGTCCAATGGTAATATGATGCCACACTGCATGTTCCGAATATTATGATTTCAAATGATTCAATAAGTCAGCATGGATTAATCATTTATATGTTGTACTAGCGGGACCCGGCGCGCTTCGCTGCACCCAAATACAAAAAGAAACTTAAATTTAATTTGATTTTGTTTTATTAAAAAAATTTTAGTTTTATTTTGAAAAAAAAAGAAAAAAAAATTAATTTAATACAATGGTATGCACAACATTTTAAATTTTGTTTTGCGGTGCATAAATGAATAAATTTGTTGGTGCTCCCACTCTGGAAGATGCGACATATAATTGCCCATGAGAGAAGCACGGATCTTCCAAATTAACTCCACACACCTGCAGCGTTTGGCCTTGCGCTTTATTCACGGTTATAGCAAAAGAAAATCGGACGGGAAATTGCAAGCGTTTGAAATCAAATGCCATGTCTGTTGGAATTAATGGAATGCGCGGTATCAACACATCTTCCCCTTTTGCTGTGCCAGTTAGTATTGTTGCTTCAATCAAATTTGGCATTAATTTTTTAACTGCAAGTCTTGACCCATTGCAAAGCTTCGGTGAATTGAGGTTTCGAAGAAGAATGATTGATGAGCCAACTTTTAAATTCAAGCAATGCGGTGGCATACCAGGTGGTTCCAAAGAATTCAAGAATTCGACTGGATAATTGATTGCATCTTCTTCATTCATGGCAGTATCGATTGATTTATAAGTAACCACATCACCTGGCAACTTTTGTTGAATTATAAAATTTATTTCATTCACATTTACATTTTTTGGTGCCAAAATTGCGCGTTCTCTCAACCAATTATGATTTTTGTAATTTTGAATAATATTTGGAAAAACTGATCGCGTTTTCAATTCATTTTTGGATGGTAAAATGGTACAAAAATTATTAGGTAGCGTGATGAAACCCATTGACATCACTTGCAATTTTGCCCTCTCCAATCTTCAACAACTGTTTCGAAAACTCACGTGCCGATGGATCATTTTGAAGACTAACACGCATAATTATATTAAGCGATAGCCTTTGTACATGTCTCCACAAAGAAGTCCTTTTCAAACATGCATTAATTTGATCGGCTGGAGTTGATCTCGGAATGACGGGCAGCGTTTGTCGAAAATCACCAGATAGCAATATTAATGCACCGCCAAACAGCTGTTGATTACAACGTAAATCCTGTAATGTCCGATTCAATGTTTCCAAATATTTTTTATGTGCCATTGGACATTCATCCCATAAAATGATTGATGTTTGTTGCAAAACTTTAGCCATTCCAGAATTTTTTGATATATTGCATACAGGAGTTTCAACGGTTTGCACATTTAATGGTAATTTCAAAGCTGAATGTGCGGTTCGGCCACCATCCAATAATGTAGCTGCAATACCGGATGAAGCAAGTGCCAATGCAATTTTTTGTTGAGAACGGATTGTTGCCAATATTGTGGAAATCAAAAATGTCTATCCCGTTCCAACAGGAGCATCCAAAAAATATAGGCCACCGGTATTGCCTGTTACAGCTTGCATAATTGTATCATATGCATGTCTTTGTTGCAAATTTAATTGAGAAATATGTGTTTGAACAAACGCGTGTAGTAAACTGCAATTATACTGTTGTTCGCGTCGTAGTTCACGCTCAAATATGTCGTGCATTGGGCGATTTGATGCAACCATACCTAATTGAGCTAAAGCCTTATTTGTCATCATAAGACACATATCCTCAATCATAATCAATGCTTCATTAAACATTTCTGGTGTACGAATCAAATCACGGTTATTTCTTGCATGTTGAAGTAGAAGTAAAAAGTCTTCAGTCATACAATCTTTATACTTATTCCACAATTCAAGTGCATTTGCTGGAAAACATGTTGATATGATTATCGCAAACAACATACGTATTTGTTTTGGTGGAGCTGTAATTGCAGCATCATGAAGCGTAGCATCCCAATGGGTATCATCTTCAAGCAAATGCAATCGCTGGCATGCATCGCGATATGTTGCACACAATTCACCACCAACAGTTCGCAAATCTTGAAATGACGGTGGCCCACGTACGTTAACCAACAACAACCGCAAATAAAAACATTCAACATTATTTGGACTAACTGTGTAAATGCGTCCCAAAGTATCCGTTGAAAAAACACCGGAATAACCATCGACAGATGTTCCTTGCTTGCGCCGTTGAAATTTTTTTGTTGATGCATTCCAAGTAAAGTACTGAGGCACTTCAGAATACAGTAATGTTCGTGCAAATTCATCCGATTCGCACAACCTGAAAAATGCTGTTAGTGTAGTTTCTGGCGGCTGAACTGCTCTTTGTGCAGCATTTGCATCGGTAAAATAAACACGTTGGCCATTTTCAAGATGAAGTGCCACATGCACAACAACGGGATGGCTGTCATGGATGGGAAATGATAAAATTCGCCACACTGCTTCATTGGTGCTAATGTATCGCCCCATTTGATACTGCAAAATTTCATCAGTTCGATTTTCATCAGCCACTCCGGAAACTGCCATATCGCTGCCCTTATTGACATACTTGCAAATATATTTGATAGATTTAACTGAATTGCAATATTCGACATTGATGTGTGCATTGTAAATTTTTGACAATATTGGCGAATAAGGTACTATCCAACAATTATCAACTTCAAAGTCTTGGCCTCGGCTTTTAATAATGGTCGATTTACCATTATCTTGAGTTGATCGTCGTCGATACAATGGATATCCATCGTCACCATGAATGGTGTCAGCGATCAATTGTTTGGGAAACCGCTTTGAGCATTTACCATCAACCATGCATGGTGAATTTGGATTTATTTCAACACACGGGCCGTGTATCATAGTTTTCGTAACAACTGCGAATAATCCTGGATCGATGGTTTGATCAGGAATTTCGGCCGATATGACACTATCAATCATATCAGGTGTGATTTTTTGTACTAACCATATCAAAATGTGTGCATGCGGCAAACCTCTTTTTTGCCACTCAATTGTTTACATATAGCAGCGCACTTCTCCAAATACACGAAGTTTAACAATTAAATCCATTAGGTTTTTTAATTTTTGGTTGAACACACGCGCTGTTATATCGTGACGATCGGTTGGTACTTGACCGTCAAACAAACAATCAGCTACATCAAGCCACTTTGGATTGCAAGTAAATGTAATAAATAAATCTGGTCTGCCGTAGTAACGAACATAAGACATCGCATCCTGCGTATACTCATGCATGTGACGTGGACTACCGATATATGATGATGGTAATATAGTGAAGCGGCCAATATCACTCACATTTACTTCGTTCCTTATCGCATCACGTAAATGTATATATTCTTCCGATCTCAATCGGGCTTGATTGTGACGAATAAAATTCAATCGTTCAGTTTCGATTTTGGCATACATGTCAACAATATATTGATGACACAGTTGATTGCATCGCAAAATGTAATTGTCTTGTTGATCACGAATCATCAATCGATATGAATAAAAATTCATCGCACTAACTTTTTTGTTAGTTTCTTGACCTGCAAAGAATCAAAAATGTTCGATTAATAAATTTGAAATATTACTCAAAGATTACAAAAGAAAATAATCAAAAATCATAATTTTTGTACCAGTTGTTGGATTTATCATTGGTATGTTGATATGATAAGCTTCAGCACCTCTCCAATATAAAATCGGATATTGCAATGCATCATAACAACGGTGTAGTTCGGAAATGCGTTTTAATTGCTCATTTCTTCGGAACAAAATAATATCCCTTGGCCGAGTTTGTTCACCAACTATTACGATTGCTATACTTCATCAACAGTTGGAGCATTGAATCTCCGGGCATGTTCTCCGATTGGTGTTCTATCGGCGCTGATAATAATTGTGTAGTCATCGGATGATGGATCGGAATTTATTCCATTAGCTGTAATCACCTTGAAAGTCGGCATAAATCCATCTCTTATAATATTCGTAGCTCCAAAAGATGTCATTTGGAAGCATGAATTGTATTTTCGAATATTTGATAGGAAATGCTTCGACTCCGGTGAATTATCATAGATCAACAAATGTAAAGGATCTGGTGGTGGTTCCAATACTGGCAGTTTCACTTTCCCGCCAGCACAGCTCATGCCAGGAGTTTCGTTAAGATATTTCAATGCTTTGCAATGCACACATTGTACATTCATGTGGCCAATATAAGCATGCATACTGTAATCAGCGGTGCTGTCATAGTTAAAAGCCGCACGTTCCATTTGTCGTATGGTTCGAATTGAAGTGCGTCTCCGCCGATTTACAGGCTCTTGGTTATCAGGAGATGTGCTTCGCTCTGCTTGCTGGTCAATGCTTTCCTGACGCTGCTCTGCAGTATGTGTTCGTCTATGTGCTGATACGGAATTCGTGCGACGGGTACGTCTCCCAAGATTTGATCGCTTTCTTCCAGGCATATTAATAAGCAAATCTAAACATATTATAATTGTAATGCATTTGTATTAATGTGTAGTAAAAGTTATCAAAGCCAATGTTCAGTGTTCAAAGCAAAGGTTCTCACACACACACACACACACACACACACACGTGGTTTTTAGGTGGTAGGAATCCGCCACTGTTGCTGAGGTGTTTGTCCCACCGATACATCGTCTTCCGAAGATTTTCCACACTTTACCCAACCCCACAAAAAAAAAAAAAAAAAAAAACCCACACACACACACACACCACATAACCTTAATCGTCTGGAAAATACGAAAAAAAAACAACACTCACCGGCAAATGTAAATTATTCAATCAGAAATGAGCACGGCAAACTGAAATTCACTATAATCGATGAAAATTTACTGGAAATGTACAAAAAAAATAGAATTAAAAATCACTTCGAATCAGTTTTCAGTTGCGATGAACTTACCTTGCCTTGCGTAGTACTTACCAAAATGTGTGAGAACACTGGATGGCCAACAATATGGTTGGTTGAATTTTACGCAGTTTTGTAAATTAAAGACACGTTATTTTCTTGTTGGACTGTGACTTTATTGAAATTTTGTTGAATTTGCATCAAAAATAAAGGTACAAAAACAAACTTGGAAATACCAATGGAAAATTATCAAAATTATTAAATGATTCACCAAACACGATGAATGCCAATAATTGATTTTGATTGAAAATAATTGATTTTTGTTATTTCGATTTTTTTATGTCAAAACAAAAATATTCTGTGATAAACGGTTAAATTTAAATTATGTCGCTAATTTTTTTATCTACTTGTTCGCATTTAGTAAATTTTTAGTAATTTTTTCATCCGTAACACAGATGGCATTATTTACAAAAATCAATTGAAATCATATAATTGATTTATTAAAAATCTTTAACAACTCACGAACGGCTCGACTGATTTAGACCAAACTTCACATTAACCATCTACACATAAATACAAACGTCCCCTAATTTTGGCTGAAATCGGTTCGGTGGTTTTTGCGTGATGCGGTTACAATGAATTGAAACAATATTTTATATATATAGAAGATGTATTTAATTCTGAAGATATCAAATTTTAAATTGAAGTCGATCTTGAATTGTTTCTTCTTACTAACTGATGATTGTATAAAATCTCGTGGTAATACCGTAGTAACGTATGTCGAAGATCGTGATGATAGTTTGCACGAAGTGATGAAAATTGTGATAATACAGTTTAATAACTAAGCAGCACAACACAATAATGATACTGCGATATAATCAGCATATATTAAAGCTGCTGAATTGTTTATATATGATGTATATAGACATATGTTGAACTTGACTGTTTTAAACTGAAGTCAATGTAGAATTCCTTAACAGTTGATAAGATAGCAGGATTTTGTTGCAATACTGTTGAACACGTTCAATTTGATCACATACACAATAATGAAGCGTTTTTGCTAATGGTACATATTTGTATCGATCGAAGTATAAATGTACTGCGATTGCACATAATTGCCGATTAATTTGTTAAATGTTCACTTGAAAATTTATGATTCGATGGTTAAGTATAGACGAACAATATTGTTGCCAGCTCACTTTATATGAATTTTATTATTACAAATTATGTATATTTATACGAAGATGCTGAACCACGAAATTGAACATGTGATGCAAACGATTACGGTCTTAAACAGGCGATCTAACTGGATCGAATAACAAGCTCCGTTCACCGATTATATGTTCAATTGCTGTATTTATCCGCAAGTGATTTCAACAATCCGGCTCGAAAGACCAAACTGTAAACTTTTGGGTCAGTTAAGTTTCGACGATTGAACCCGTTTACTTAGTTTGCGAAGAATTTTAATTTGTTAGTGAAACTGCACTGTTTAATGGTTTTTAATTATAGGGAGACTGCACTTTATTAAGAGTTAATAATTTATCTATTTTATTTATTTATTTAATTTATTTATTTTATTTTTAGAATATTTTTTATTAATCACAAAATTTACATAAATATCGGGCAACAATTAAATACTTAAAATTTAAATACAATTATTTATTATGTGTTGTGTTGCCAATTACAACGTTCGAATAACACTATTTTAATTTATTTATTTTTCACAGTAGCTTCAAACCAGATGTATATTTTTAAGTTGGTACAAAAACACCGTTATTAAAGCAAGTTAATCATTATATTATGACGTGGTTGAAGTAATAATGCAGATCTCTAAAGCTTGTATTTTTAGTGATTTCTAATTATACATTGTATATGGTTTAAAGTGTCTGTGAATGTTTTTTATATTATGTACATAAGTATTTAATTTTAGGCATTGCGTAAACAATTTGTGTTCCTCGCTTTCTTGAACAGTCTCCTGCATTTCATACGAGTACCTTGGAGTTCTCTCGACCACCAGGGTGAGACTTACCCAAGGGCCTACTGATAGGACATGCACCTAACATAGCCTTGTTAAAAGCATCAGATAGCTTAGTTACTAGAGCATCAAGCTCCTGTGTAGATGCAGGTGGGTTTGGAACCGATACCGGTAATAAATTACCAAGAATGGTTCTGAAACAATCCCAATCAGTTCTCCTCCTATTCCTGAAGGATGGTTTGCTAGTGGGTTTTGTATCCACTTCGTACTGGAGATAACAATGGTCAGAAAAGGAATGGTCTTCGGACACTTGCCAGTTCAAAACCCTCTCCTTAATAAAATCCGAGACATGTGCGCTTCTTCTCTATTTTTAGTAATAAAGGTTGGCTTACATCCGATATTATATATATTTAGGCTAGTACTTAATTTATTTTATGGTCTGTTGATATTTGTACTTCCCCAGATTGAGTGATGCCCATTAGCATCACTGCCCATGATGACTCCTACTTTTCGTTTTTGAGCCTCCATTATTGCACTACCCAACCTACCTGCGGTTGTATATTTTCCTCCTCGTATGGTAGGTAGGCTGAAATAAGCCAGAGATTTTGCCCATCCATCTCGATGCTAGCCAACATTACATCAGCGTTGCCGTAATTTAGTAGTATGAAAATGTTCAGATTATTTCTAGCGAGAATGCAGGAACGCATGTAGTATTTTATATTTGGGAGTTATGAGCCCCAGCACCCGGTCACCGCTGTCCCAAGGATCCTGAATCAGAACCACATCAATGGACGCAGATTCCACTTTGAGCAGAAGGGCCGCCGAGGCGGCTTTACAGTGGTGGAGGTTGATCTGAAGGATCTTAAGAATTAAATAGTGCATGCCTCCACCACTGTTGAGTCAGACTCCTCCTCTGAAGGCGATTCGTCCATTTGGAGAGCACAGTGTAGCCCCAATGGTCTCGACATCTCCGAGTCCAGGAATAGTATCTCCTGAGGTATCCAGGAATAGTATCTCCGGGATGCTCTGGACTTCTGGGTCACCAACACCAGGCGGGACACCACAAGAGGTTTCCCCACCTGCTGCGGATGCCCCAGATCTCTCGGCCTCATCGCACTTATAAATTTTGAGCGTAATTGCTGATCAGGCCTACAGATTTTGCCAGAGCACCCAAGGATTCTCTTTATAGAGGGTCACAGACCTTTTCGTCGGCACAGGCAGTCAGTTTAACGTGACCCCGATGCCACCCTCCGTCTCGACAGGACGGAGCTAGTCCCGGATTCTCCCTCATGATGTTTAGGAAGGTGGCGGCTAAGGCCTTCTCCACCTTCCTCCAGTTAAGGGCCGTAATGCTCCCATCCTCTTGAGCCCTGTCAACAACTGCCATAATCAGGTGCTCCTTTAGCACCTCGTTGAATGGCCTGGTGACAGTGTCCAGAACCCTTTTCTATTTAGCCTTCGTAGGCTGTTCAGCCTAAGATCTCTGCCTTTTCGACTGTGAGATGTCAGTGGAACCCTCCTGCTTCGGCCCAGTGATACGTCTTGCCCACGCAAGCGTATCCTTATCTCTATCCGTTCTCTGCTCCAACGGAATGTTGGTGATCTTATAGATCATGCGCCAGGCTCTCTTCCTGGTCTGATAGTTTGATACTGGAGGGCCAGCATTCGTGCCTCTGCCCTTTGGTTACGAGGGGCCAGCATCATTTGTGCCTATGCCCCTTTTTGCGCTTTCGAGACCAGGCCTAAAGGCCGATGTCCCCGTAGCACCTGATTCCGGTTTTTTAAGAGTGCCGATCTCTTTTTGTTTCTGGTTAGAACTATTCATAATAGGGCCACGAGTAGCGGAGAAAGGAGGTCCACCTGTGCAGAGATCCGCAATACACAGGTAAAGCTCCATGATCCGGAGGGCCGTTAGAGACTGGGCTAGTTTTTAGAATGGGCCCCCAGCGTGGCCGGTTATCAGCACGGTACGGTTAACACCTTAACCCGGCCCAGTTGTTTAGCGCCGTGTTTACCACAGACATAGTGTACCAGTTGCCCGGTGGCCACCGTGGGGAGGTAACACGTACACTTGTGGAAGCTGCGAGATACGGAGCTGGTAAGAAGTACCATCTTGATTCCCCTAAGACAGCTTCGCACCAGACCACCCACGTCTGAGTTATGATGACTGATTTTGTCAATTAGGGACATACTCGCATTTTGTTAAAGTTCGCCCAACTTAAATAACATATATACAATATTGTAGGGTGTTGAAAATTAAAATAATCATCTGATAGAATCAATTAAACATTCAAAGAGTTGGAAATCTCGAGTTTTATTAGGTTTGGAATTATCATTGAAAAATATTGAGTTTATAGTTATAAATATGTATAAGATCTATTTATTATAATGTATGAAAACAAAACAAAGAATCGTGCTGTACAATTCTTTAATGCAAACTTCAGTATTTATGTACATATACATATAAAGAAAATAGTTTTAATTATAAATTCAATTTCACACTTTAAATTGCCGCATATATTTTAAAAGCATCGTAAATAACTCAATGTGGCTGGCGTGCTGAATGATTTTTTTGTAGCAAACTATATGACGACTTCCTCTTACATATTTACGAGAAGCACAATGAAAGTTTCTCATTATTTAATAAATATTGGTCACGGTATGTCAAGATATCACCTTGCATTGGGATTGGAGTATGAGTAGGCAGACGCGATTAAAAAATGCATAATTGAATGAACAATGCAATGTAAAAGAAAAAAAATCGCAAATTATCTAAGATACAATTGTAGAGAATACAATTAGTTTATTCATCGGGTATAGATTTATATATAATGAATGTGTATAAAGAATTTATAGATAAACTATGTACCCATATGTTTTATATGGGATGGCTATGAATGCTGGGATGTATATGAATGCTTCCTATCAATCATGTGTGCCTTCGTCACGAAATATGTATGCAAATTCCCTTCAGATGAATGATACAACAACAATCAAATCAAGGACAGAATTGGTACTAGGCTAAATTGCCACACCTGTGATTCTGCCAGTTACTCGGAAAACCAAAAGATGGGACCGAGCCCTCCTGGTACTCTTTCTTCCCATTCGATCCTTCCTACCAGGATAATGACACACAAGACCTGCCATGAACTGAGACAGACTCCATTTTACTAACTTAAAACACATCAGGAAAGTAGAAACATTTGGTACTGTGGAAACTGTGGCGAAATATCAAAAAAAAAATTCCGAATCTGTATTTCTTTTGCAGTCAGAAAATGGTGTTAATGCTAATATTCTTATAGGTAAAACTCCGCATACGGGTTTGTTGGATAGTGGAGAAAATATTAGGGTTTTGGATGAAGGGTTTGAGAAGTTTCTTGCTGATGCGAATGATAAAGAGTACAATTTACCATATTTTGAAAATACCGCCAGTGGGGAAAACAGTGGAATTTGGGTCATATTAATTTCCCTGTGACTTATCTAGAAAAAATTAAGCGATTGTAGAGTTGGTAAGTGATAAAGGAAATTGCTTCCTCGTAATTGGTCGTCGCATATTGTTGTTGTTCGAAGGAATAAGTGAAAGGTGAGAATTTGTCTTGACGCCTGAAAAGTCAATCCAGTTACAATAAAGGATGCTTATGCTTTACCATTGATAGAAAGATTGCTATATACATATCCCCGCTATATAAATACATATCCTCGATAGACTTGAAAGACTCCTTTTGGCAAATCCTTTGCAATGTTACTTCAAGGGATAAGACTACATTCACTGTTTCGGGCCACCCCTATATCACTTCACGGTCATGGCCTTCGGTCTATACAATGCTCTCCAATCATTGGTTTTTTTATTTATTTTGAGAAAAGTCTACAAATTTGGTTTGAGTATAAAACATATGAAAAATAGTACGAGTACAAAGACACAGAAAATAAAAAAAATAAAATTGTTTCAGGTCGGAGCATAATATTGTTTCAGCTTTCTTTTAAACTTTATCTTACTTATGGTAAAGTCACGAACATCATGTTCACCGGTTCATTATCACCATTGTTTGATCTGTGTTGATCCAAATAGAAAGTGCATGAATTTGATGAAGTAAGATATTACAAATAAATGAAAATTTTCGAATCTCCCGCCTGGTTTGGAGTGCTGTCATGCTGTAGGTTTTCAATGCATTCAGATACGATGGTAATTACGTCAGATTAAGGTGGTATGGTATATCGTGGTTGAAATTCCATCCATTGTGTAGATACTGAAGCATAAAGTAATCCCATACGAGTTGCACGACTTGTTCGTAGTTTCAGTAGATTTAGAAGAACAAATTTCATTGTTGAGTTTCATTGGCAGTTTGTTGAAGGCTGAAGATGAAAATGTTTGTTCTAAAGGAGACCAAAGTAATGCCAATGAAATAGTTCGCATGAACTCCGACAAAATCAAATCCAATGTAGAATATCCAATTCCTAAAACAGTTTGTCAGCTTCGACGCTTACTTGAAATAGACGAGTAGGATCGGCGTTTCATATATATATATATAACTCATAAAGTTACCAGGAATGACGCGGCTCAAAAAACTACTGAATCCTTAAAAAAGTTTTCACAACTGCTCCAGTCCTGACTTTACTCGTTCCATTGAATACTGGAAAGTCGCATTTAACGTGGTCCAAAAGCCGACAATACATCTAATTTCAAACTCTTAAATGGTAAATTATATATATTACCTAATCCAAATGTTGAGGAAACAAATTTATTTCCAGTTTGAGTGCACATTTGGGAGTTGCTAAGACTCTTATTCTTCTGCAACATCAATATCATTAGTCCACAATGGTTCGCAATGTCAAAAGTCACATTCAAAACTGCGATTCCGGCAAACAAATAACGCCAACGAACTATACCATACTCAACCAGAAAAAGGCCAGTATTTCGAGGTTTTACGTCCTGTTCAATAGTTGCACGTTTTTTGGGGATCCTACAATTGATGTACATTAGGTAAACGCAGTTCCAATTTCATCATCTTGCCGACGATAAATATGGTCCGTATTCGTCAGAGAGGACCATCATTTCCGCTATACGGCTCTATATACATGAAGAGTTTGTGTCAGAAATATTGATGAAATTAGCTATGCTTTCAGGAATCCAATTCATAGCTCCAGTGGATTTTCACCTTATTTCCTTACTTTTGGACATGATTTGGTCACTCATGGTGCATCCTATACAATAATGCATGAACAGGATCTTCTCAGTGATAATCTAGCTTCAGTTATGAGCTGTTCAATAAAGTCAAAATTTTATCATACCTTATAGCATATATAAGCCACAATTTTACTTCATATTTTTAATTGGTACGTATAAAAGTGTATGTTAATAAAAATTTTGCAATTTTTACTAATTCAATTTACAAATAGACTTTCTGCTGCACTATACAAATAATTCTTGATCACAAAGCTTATCAGCGTAATTTATCCATTATAACCTACGTAGCAAGTCTAGAGTTATTCTTCCAGGTCAAACAGTTTTAGTGAAAAACTTTGTGTAACGTAAGGCCACCGCTAAATTTTCTGCAAACTTAGTACATACATTTGCTAAAGCTCGTGTAGTTAGGAGAGTAGGTAATGTAGTTTATGAGATCAGCAAATGAAGATGGAAAATCAATAATGTGTAAATATCACGTGAAAAATATTCGTTAAACATTTCAATTTTTTTTTCTTTCAATTAAGGCTTAGAATTATTACTGCATACTATTACTGTCATATAACAGGGTGGGAAATATACATGACGTTTAACATGACGCTATATTACTACTGAATTACACTCTCGTAAGTAAACACTGTCATGTTATCAAAAGAGATTGCATATTATAGAGATAAATCTTTTTATCGAGTTTAATAAATTGATAAACTTTATTCAAACACCATATAACATACGTAAACATATATAAATATATATACATAATATTATATACCAAGATAGCATTAAATTACTTTACATATTTTGTGAAAAAACACATTTCACACTATAATTTCA
Source organism: Tipula unca (assembly GCA_951394425.1). Lineage (NCBI taxonomy): Eukaryota > Metazoa > Arthropoda > Insecta > Diptera > Tipulidae > Tipula > Tipula unca. Next base: position 111,032,864 of record OX596381.1, read on the forward strand.
AAATCATTTCTTGTTTTTTTTCACTTTTTGTTTATTTACAATGTTTTATTTTAATTTTCTTGTCTCTAATTTTGTTTTCTTGAGAAATTGTTATATCGATACAACCTTTTATATACACGTAACACAAGAAATCATCATGAAAAAGTCAAATTATGCAATAAAATTAAAAAAAAAAAAAAAACAACAGAAAAGTAAGAACGATGGTGAGAGATCTTCAAGACGATGTTATTTCTTAATGTTTCATCTTGCTATCAAGATGGTTTATGGTTCCGGTTTTCTTTTGTTATATTTATTGCTTTATGTGAATTAACATCATCACGAAGAATATAAAATACTCGAGTTAAATATTGTTGCCAGCTCAATTCTTATATCTATGGGCAGAAAGTGCGCTAACTGTTTTTGGTAAGGTATATAATTTTGGTATTTAAATTTGGACAGAACTAATAGACAATTTACCATCTTTGTCAAGCAATACAAAACACGAACTTTAAAATCTATTATTATAAGATTTTAAATTAAATTTAAATACTAACAACAATGTTATGCTGAGCGCCGGTTTATTTCAAAAAAAATATCAAAATACGAAATGACAAAGATAATAAAATCGTAATCATAAAGCTGTTATAATATCATACTTAGGTATATGGGTTTACAGCAAGTAAGACTTGTTTTGGGAAATGACAACTATAGACTGAACCAACGAGGCAGTAAGATATTTAAGTAAGTATGCAACAGGCGGAATATGCATCGAAACTATAAGAACTTTTGGTTCAGTTTCGTTAAATTTTACTTATCACTTAACGTTTTTTAAATAGTCTGGCTGTAATGGCGGTATGGTTGATATTACATATTTATATTTGTTCATATTTTAATAATTTATTTAATATTTTATGTACATTTTAAGTACATAATTATTATGTAAGAGTAAAGATGATCAAACAATTATTTTAATTTTAGTTTCGCTGAACGACCTGTCATAGAAAATGGTTTGGTTACCATAAGGTTGCCTTATTGATTCTTAAAGGCTTCCTGGTCAATGCTTATATTATAAAAAAAACTCGATTTGGTTTCGAACTTTACAAAAAATTGCCAAATAATGGAAAAAAAAGACGAACCAGTTCATTTGACTGTCTACTTCATTTTTATTCATGGAAAACATATAAATGTATAATACTTGTTTCTCTTAACTTCTATTTTATTTTTTAAAAAGAATGTAAATTCGTCATAAGTTGAGTGTGCTGGTATATATCATATAAGTAAGTGTGTAGCTTACTTATATGATATATTAAAGAACTTGATCCTTTCCGGTACTCAATGGAACGCTTTTACTTTACTAGTTCATTCCGTCTTCTTAAAATTATCTTTAGCTTGGGTTGTATCAATCAGGATAGACTTCAAATTCAGGCAAAACTAAATTACCACCAACGTAAACTTCATACTCAAACCACAATTGATAAATATTTTAATAAAATATAAAAAGTTTTCGAATATAAACGTATTCATTCATATTATATGTTCATATGAACTAAATTATAGGTTTATAAATTCGATGATTTCCTTTGAAAATAACCAAAAACTACATATCAACCAGGTTTTTCTACTATCTGGGAAGGTTACGGTTCCAGATATCCCGGATAATCGAGTCTCGACTTAGGTAACTCGGGTATGCAGGGAATTATGTGTAAATAACAATATTTATTCAAATTTTGGGCCTACACGTATTACTTGAAAATGATACATAATAATAATAATAATAATCTGGCTCCAACGGTTTCGATCCTGAGCTTGGTCTTCATACTGTCCTAGACAACCTGAACAAGCCAAGACATTCTCTACATCGTGGAGCCATCGTCGCCTGCAACGACTCTGTCTGCGCCTACCATATGGTGGCTCTAAATATTTGAACCTCCTCACTCGTTTAAACGTGTACTCGCCACTACTGAAATCTGGTGTGCCATTGTTCCTATAACCTGAGATCATGTTTTTCGTTTTGAACTCATTGATCTGGAGCCCAACATCCATCTGCATATGCAAGCACCTGATTGGACTGATGTACTCCAACATGAGATTTAAGAGTATTGGGGACAGAGCATCTCCCTGCCGAACACCCGAGCTAACTACAAAAATTCTTGATAGCTGTTTTTAACATTAAGACAGCATTGAGACTGTGTCACTGTCATCCTACACAATCGTACCATTTTTATTGGCATACCTAGGTATTCAAGCGCAGACCACAAACTTCGCGATTGATCATAGAGTCATAGGCCTGACGGCAATCCAGGAAACCCTGATGTACTTGGATGAAAGTCTCATAATATTTTGATAAAATCATCCGCAGCGAAAAGACCTGATCAGTGACTGATCGATTCGAACGAAATCCTTCTTGATAGTCACCAACCAGGCCCTCCGCTAGGTGGGTGATTCTATTCAATATAATGTAGGGCAGTAACTTATATGCTCTGCAAAGGAGAGCTATACCGCGATAATTCTCACACTTCAAGCGGTCTCTTTCAAGCACTTTCCATTCGTCAGACATTACTTCGGTTCGCCAAACTAATCGAATAAGGTCGAAAAGACAGTTCCACAAAGTATACCCTCCGAATATCAAGAGCTCCGAATTAATGCAGTCTACTCCAGGTGAGCGGTTTCGTTTTAGATTCTGCATTGCGCTAGTGAATTCCTCATGGGATGGATCCTCAAATCTCCGCAGTCTGTATTTTAGGTGACTCTACTACAGTCTGTGACGCATGATGAACACCAAGCAGGTGGGTAAAGTCACCATTCCATGCGTCGAGTACTGCGTCGATGTTGACACAGAGGTTTCCATCCCGGTCCCAAATAGCAGTTGACGCAGGCTTGAAAGTATCGTGCAATCCAGTAATTCCTTTAAAGAAATTACGTGAACTGCGCTCATTGCTGAGTTGTTGTTCTTTCAGAACCTCGGCCTTCCACCATTCTCGCTTTTTCCGTCTACAAATCCGCTTAGCTGCCCTCCTAATAAGAGTAGCCTTGTTTTTTTTCGCGATTGTGAGACGTCACTTCACTATGGGCTATATTTTGTTGCTCAACTGCACGAGGACACTCGTCATCAAACCAATCATTCTTCTTGGGTCTGACTTTCACTATACCTAAAGTCTGTTGAGCAGCACTGAAAACCGATGTTTTCAGTGCCTCCCATTCTAACATCGTGTTCGGGTGTAGATTCCCTCAGATCGTCCAAATCATTGTAAAATGAGTCTTTATCTTGGGGCTTTAATATTCTTTAATATTAAATCATTTAATAATTAAAATAGTTTAGTTATAATCTATAAAAAAAAACACAAAATCAATTGAATTTTTCAAATATTAAATTATTCGAGCCGAGAGCTGCAGCTAAGACACTCTAGATTTTTAGTAAAGAAAAAATCTGGAATTTTTTTCGCGTAAGTCGAATTTATTTTCTCATTAGTTCAACTGGATAAAGATCGAGAGAATATCATGAGAATGAACCTATCAACCGAATGGTCAAAAAGCAAACCGAAATAAGTGTTGCTTTCGAATTCAGACTTTCCTACAGGACATCTTAAAGAAAAAATTAAAACAATTTAATAAATAAATTATTATTTTGTTTTTATATTCTCGACGTGAGTTATATTGTATTTTTGTAATGTAATATTCTGTGTAGTTGTGATGTTTTTAACGTTTAAGGAATGAAATCATTTTTTTAAATAATATATAATATTGTCCTTCGTAAAATTATTTTTCAACATTCAATGAACTCTTTTTTTAAATTGTGTTATCACATATAATGTTTCTATCCCTTTTATCTGAATTTCAAAAAGTAATGTAATACTCCAAAATAGATAGATAGATTGGCCTCAACTCAACCTGGTAGGATAATATATTTTGAGCGTACTACAACTTCTGTCAAAACATATTTTTTTTTTTATTTCTCTCATTTTTTTTTTTGTTTATTGCCATAGTCGTACATAAAATTATTTAATTTTTCATAGAGTTAAAAAAAATTGGATTTTTAGAAATTTATGAATATGTAAAATGTACATAATTATGTTCAAAAATGATGTACAAAATTGATAAATATTTTTTACAATATTCTCGTAGAAAATACATAATTCCACCCATTTTATTTTAGATAATATAATTTAATTTTAATATTTTTTTAAAGGGATGATTAATCTTATATCCCGTTTACACGAGAAGAATAAAAGTATGTACCAAAACAGCACTTTTGAGTAAGCAAAATATAAATAAAATTTTCACGCATTTTAACACCAGAAAAAAAACCCACAAAAAAAAAATAGTTACGGCGGCTATGAACGTTTTTATATAAACATCAAAAAAAGCAAAATGGCCGCGTAATTTTGTTGTATTTTTGGTATACAAACAGTTTAGTTTTAATTTTTTTGATAGAAAACTAAAACTGATTTAAACTAAAATGGGTGGCCGTAATAAGGATTAAATACACTTTAAAACTGCACAATTATTTTTAGTTTTCATTCGTGTGCATTAAATTGCGATCGAAGCGATTAAAAAAATTTTGAAAAAATATACACTTAACACTTACCTAAAAAAGTTAATTAAACACTTTTTATAATTGTTTTTTTTTGTACTAATTTGCTTCGTATTGAAGCAATTTGTCATACAACACTTAATTAATTTACCCATTTTATATTTTTCACTTATAATTTTTAATTTTATTTCGATGTTAAATACACAAACACAAACCATGAAAAAAACAAAAAAAAAAAAATTTTTTTGACAGAAGTTGTAGTACGTTTTTCTTATTCTCTTTTCATACATTTTAAGTTTTACACTCTCTCTATATATCTTTATGCTCGAAGCCTCAACTATACCCATACAAAATTCACTAAAAATTAACAATTGACAAGTAGAAAGCTCCAATTGTTGCATCATAACATTTGTGGTCGTATATTAGTTTTAGCAAAACCACGGTATAGTTTGGACTCTTTCATCAGACGTAAATAGATAGAGTCCCGTCTCGTTTACTATCCAATAGGGAACTTAATATTTTATTACTTAAAGTTTAAAACACTATTATATAACTAACATTTCTTTTTATACCTTTAATTTATTGGACTATGTGAAAAAAATTGTTTTCTTGCTTATAAAAATAAAAGTGATTGTTGTCTGTTGATTATGTGTTATAATATATATGTCAAAGGTGTTTAATTTTAATAAAATTAAATTTATAATAAACTCGTGTTTAACGTAAATTGAAAAGAAAGAATTTCATTTTACGTCAAGATATTCAAATAATTTTACTTAATTTTTTTTATATTTTATTAACTGAATTTTACTATAGTTAACGGACTTGTTATAATAGTCATAAGACGTGTTTTTGTTATCCAAAATTTTCGAGTTCGAATATAGTTCTGTGCTGGGATGTTCTAACATTACTTCGATTCGCTTCGATAGACACTTGTGTCTGTTTTTTCACGATCAAAATTGTATTCTATTTCGCAATTTATATTGTGAAAATAGCCTAATCGATTCTATTTCTATAAATTCGTTCGATAAAATATCACCAATATTTTTATTTTCGATGGCAAGTGAAAAGAGGAAAAAGAGATAGTGCAAATTTATTCTAACAGGCTGAGATCGCAATAGACAAAACGTAATTGAAAAAACGCAATGGAGCACAACTTTGTTCGTAAAAAAAGTGACACAAATGTCTATCGAAGTGATGTTAGAACATCCCAGCACTGGATAAGAATTTTCTCGTTTTGTCAGCAAAACCCAAATGAATTTAATTTTTTATCAATAAATTTGATACATTTAATGGTTAAACCATAGATAAACTAGTATCTATGGTTAAACTACATAATTTAATACAATATTGTCACCGTAAAACAAAATTTAACTTTATTTTTCAATGTTCTCGATAAAATCATAGTACACAAACTCAAAAAAAAAGGGAAATTTTTAAAGGAAATATTTTAGAACCAATATTTTTCATTGTATCTAACAACACATACCTGTATTATTTGACGATAAAGGTCAAAAATATTGTTAGAAGTTGAAATTATTCAAGAAAAATAAAATATATTGGTTAAATTAAATAAAATTTCCCAGTATTATTCCCAAAGCTATCGACAAGTTTTGTAGTTAACTCGGGTGTTCGGCAGGGAGATGCTCTGTCCCCGATACTCTTTAATCTCATGTTGGAGTACATCTTTCGTAAAACTGAAACACCGCAGCGTAACATCTTATATAGCCAGTCCAATCAGGTGCTTGCATATGCAGATGACATATGCGTGATTGGACTGAATAGCAACGGAGTGAAAGAAATACTTGATCCGCTTGTAGAGTTTTCAGCTAGTAATAGTGTGGGTGAGGATATTAAAGTGCGGCTGGCAGCTGGCAGTCGTTCTTTGTATCCTCTAAGGCCACTGCTAAAATCTAAACACTTATCAAGTACCGTGAAGCTGAAGCTTTACGAAGCGTTGATCAGGCCCGTTGTTATGTTTGGATGTGAAAGTTGGGCGCTGACGGATGAATACGAGAGATGGCTCCTAACATTTGAGAGAAGAGTCATGCGTGTGATCTACGGCCCAAAACGCGAAATAGATGGTACCTACCGAGCTCTGTACAATATCGAGATCAGAGATCTGATGAAGATCCCCGATATTGTACATGAAATAAGATCTCAGCGAGTACGCTGGCTCGGTCACGTTCTGCATGCTGATCCGGAACGAATTGTGCAGCGATCTCTGAAAGGAGAGCCACCATATGGTAGGCGCAGAGGTCGTTGCCGGCGACGATGGCTCCACGATGTAGAGAACGACTTGGCCTCTTCAGATTGTCTTAGACAGTATGAAGACCATGCTCAGGATCGAAACCGTTGGAGCCAGGTTGTTGACTCAGTAAGGGGCCAGTAATGGCCTCTAATACTGTTTAATACTGTTTATTATTCCCAAAGCTAAAGCTTTACAAAGCGTTGATCAGGCCCGTTGTTATGTTTGGATGTGAAAGTTGGGCGCTGACGGATGAGTACGAGAGATGGCTTCGTACATTTGAGAGAAAAAACATGCGTGTGATTTACGGCCCAAAACGCGAAGTAGATGGTATATACCGAGCCCTGTACAATATCGAGATCAGAGATCTTATGTTGATCCCCGATATTGTACATGAAATAAGATCGCAGCGAGTACGCTGGCTTGGTCACGTTCTGCGTGCTGATCTGGAACGAATTGTGCAACGATCTCTGAAAGGAGAGCCACCATATGTTACGCCAGAGGTCGTTGCAGGCGACGATGGCTCCACGATGTAGAGAACGACTTGGCCTCTTTAGATTGTCTTAGACACTATGAAGACCATGCTCAGGATCGAAACCGTTGGAGCCAAATAGCGAACTCAGTAAGGGGCCAATAATAGCCTTTAAAAACTGATTATTATTATTAATATTATTCCCAATGTTCTATATAGAACTATATAGTTGTTAATAAAAAAACGCAGCTTGAATGACAATCAATTTTAATTCACAAACAATCTGGCTCCACCGGTTTCGATTCTGAGCTTCGTCTTCATACTGTCCTAAACAATCTGAAGACGACAACTCGAACGACTACAACGTGAAGCCATCATCGCCTACAACGACCTCTCCGTCTACCATACGGTGACTCTCCTTTCAGAGATCGCTGCACAATTCGTTCCGGGTCCGCACGTAGAACATGACCGAGCCAGCTGAATCGTTGAGATCCTACTTCATGTACAATGTCGGTCATCTTCGGAAATTTTTTTATTATAGACAAACTAAATATATCAGCTTCGCTTTCAATCAATGAAATAATTCAGTTTTTTCATCACGTGAGTTGTCTGATTGGCTGGGAAGACATATTATTTGTCCGGATTCAAACAATGATTTGTGATCTGAAAAGAAAACATGCATTTATGAACCATTGGATAGAATTTATTGAAAATCAAGTACAATGTCTATATATAAGGTAAAACTAGAAAGAAACGAAGCGTTTTTAAATTCTGGTTTTCAAAAATAAAATGTTTGTTGTTAATATAGTTTTATATTTTTAATTTTTATTTAACGAAAATATGCTAATTTGTTTCATTTGGAAAATGAACCAATAGTAAAATATACAACATATCTTTTATGTTTAAAATTAAGCTTTTGAAAATGTATAGTTGTAACATTGAAATAGAATCTACAGTTATCATTTTATAAATGATTTAGAACCTAATCAAGGAAATTCTTTAATTTTTCTTATATTTATTAATAAAATTTATAGAAAAAAAACATTTCTCCATTAAATACTATATATACAAAATGCAATACACACATTTCCAATATAATAAAATTAAGATTGTATGAGCACCATTTTGCTAAAATATGGGTATCGTAAAAATTAATTTGTGGCCACAAAAAATAAGCAATTGACATAATTTTTTTTAACATAAAGCTTGAGATATTTGTGAGGGATTAATACAGGATTATTTTAAAATTCTGTATAGTTTATCCGTAATTATAACTGAAACTTGTTGAATTTTTGGATTTAGTTGCTCGCTTAAAAATCAAGTTTTTCAATTTTTTTCCCACTAGACTATATAAGTTCTATATATTGGCTCGTACAGGAAGACATTTTCGAGGGATTAATTCATGATTATAAAGATTAACTTTAAAATAAGAAAGATAAGATAAAACTATTAATATCGCTACACTTATCGATATGAAAAAAAGTCTGTCTCGATAAATTTATAATGTCATTTCAAAATGGTGTATCATTTTGCTTTATTTTTCATTTCTCTTTACTCTAGTAGATGGCTTACTCAAAAATGTGGTTTGAATCTATGATTTTTATCGATCATATTTAAAATAATGAAACAACAGGATATTTGGATATTGTTGATGTTTTCACATATGCATTTCACCTTTGAGTATGGTATATAAATAGAGGAATCATGAGCAATTACAATGCTACCTCAATAGATAGCGTTACATACACGATTTTGAATGATTTTTTTAATTTTTTGTGCATAGTATATTTAGGTTTCAATGTATCGAACTATACAGAAAGATTTTTTGCTGACATATTTTGTTTTGAGTATCATTCGAACTTTATTTCTTTTCGCTCTTATGTACACCAAAACAACAACAAAACAATTTAAAAACTAAGGTAGACGAATTAGATTTTTTTTTTTATCACACAGACAGAACCCGTGTGAATGTGCGATATCAGTGAGAGTGTTATGTATTTTGATTTTAAAATCTTTGGAAATTTATCTTCGGAACTATCTAGGATTTTCGAAATATACATTTAAATGTACGTTCTTGTAGAAAAATATAACAAGTAGTTAATTAAATGAAGTTTGCAAGTGAAACGATTTCACGCATATTCCAATGTTCATAGGTTTTTCAGATCAAATTGAATGAATCTTTTATAAATTAACAGAAACCTTTTTCAAATAAAACGAGACCATTTCTAAATAGAATCAAACCGTTTTCAATTGGAATGAAACTTTATTCAATTAGAATGATACTAATTACAAATCCAATGAAACCTTTTATATTAAGTTGATCGTCTTTGAATCTAACACCTGAGATTTATGAAGATTAATCTGTAATAAACAGTAACATAGCTGTTTTCAATAATTTAAAATTCGACAAAATTAATTTTTAATTGGTATTAACAATACAAGATTAACCCCTTACGATCTGATAGGAGGACTCATTTTTTCATTTGTTTCTCGCTATTTGCAGATTTTCAGTTACTGAAGGCTTTTACCATAAAAATGTATAAAAACCAAGACTTTTTCGTAATTAAAAACACAATAAAACTGTTGTCTATTGTAATTTTGATTATTTTGTTATCATTGTTTTTGCAACTTGAACTGTTTACAAAATGCAGGGGACAATTTTCAAAATTTTTCGGCAAAACGAGCTAACCGATAGAGATAAAATTCAGCAAGAATGATGAAAACGGGATTCTAAAATAATTTTCACATATGATGTTCTGGAATATGGCCAATTAGGAAGGAACTTTGTTATTTCTTAACCGATTCTTACGACGTTTAGCATGAACGATGCAAGTGGAATTCTAAAATTATTTTTACAAGTTCTAAATATGGCCAGTTAGAAAGAACTTTGTTAACCGGTTATAACAGAATTCTTAACCGGTTATAATGAAATTCGGCATGTTCGAAAGTACTCAGGTGTTTCTTAAAAGATTTCACATCGTCTTCATCATAATCGGTTAATAAATAGCAAAGTTCCTTCATAATTTGCTTTATTCCATATCTTCTGCTAAATATCATTTAATATCATAAGAAACCCATTTTCATTTCACATTTCGAATTTCATCATAATCGGTTATGAAATTACCAGGTTCCTTCATCGACTTATTATTAAAAATTATCTATAAAACCGTACCGACCAGTAAGTGTTAAACATAAAGGTTCATTATGAAACTCGAAGAGTCCGTAGATGGCACTGAATTCACACTACCCCAATTTTGTTCTCTCGTTGAACCCAATCACTTTCTGGCCAATGCTTTTATTTTTGAAAAGGCTTATTCAATTGGGTTCAACGTTCAACATGGAAGAGTACAGTTCATTAATTTTGCAGCGAGTTCTTCAATAAATTTGCAAAATAGAGTTTGAATTATAGAGGTAGAGGAGTTTGATTTATTTTGGAACGGATAATGCCCAAATCTATAAAACTGCGCATTTCATGAATAAAATAAAAACCTCAGGAAGTCATTTAATTTATCTAGTATCTACCACCGTACCCTTTCATGTTGAACTCAATTGAAAAAACCTTTTATAGACCGTGTTTATAATAAGAAAGTAAAGCGAAGTCGGCTTGGTTGGACATTCCAGGTAAAAAGAAAACGAGGCTCTTTTATTAGAATAAAAAACATGTACCCGTCTTAATTGTTTAGTTAGTTTCCTTATTTCAAATCACAGTCATTAAAATTATATTTCTTGATATTTTCATTATATTGCTGCTTGCTGCGCTTCGTTGGAACTTGGAAGCAAAAAATATAGAGATCGATTCTGGAATAATAAAATCCATGGTGTTTTCTTATTTACCTGCTTTCTCAATGAATTTATTTCGAAAAAGTTTGGTATATCCTTCTCCTCAAACGACATTTCGAAAGCGTCATCTATTAAAACGAAACTCTAGCTATAGTCATCTATTAAAAATGTACACGATATATAAATCATTAAAATAATCATTTGCATTAAACGCTGTAGTTTAAAAGAGGTCATAGGATTTTTCAAGTGTGCCCAAATACCCTTTCCCTAGTACATAGCTTTTAGAATTAGGCTGGGGTTACATTGGATATGAATTCTTACGAAAATTTCTGGATTTCAATAGCAACAAAATATTTTGTTTTTTGATCAGTGGTCGTTTGAATTATCGCAACACTTTTGGCATACGTCTTCCATTCAAAATCGACTATGTACTGTGCATTCTGGAAAAGGGCTAATTTCTCAAAAAAGGTCAACAATTTGGTTAATAAATTCAGGAAAAAGAGAAATTGACCACTTCAAAGAAAATGGAGCTTATTTATAGTTAATAAAAGTATTTCTAATTATAAAAGCTATGCCCTTTTTCGAGGGAGACATGACTGCAAAGGCTAGCCAAATTATTTACAGTAAAAAATTGATTTTGAAAAATCAAATTTGTGGAAGAAAAAGAAAGGCGCTCTTTGTGGGACCGAAAACACAAACAGTACAACAGCAAGGGATGAAATAAAAATGATGGAGGAAGTTTTTCTTAAATAAATTGAACATATTGGACCCTTCTGCACAAAATCTGTATGTGAATTTCAACATTTTCGGTTTATTTTAAATATTTTGCGGTGAGATGAATTCCAAAATACCAAAATTCTGAAGTGTTGTTCATTATAACAGATTTGAGGCTTTAAACTCTTGTAGATTTGTGTATATAATTTTGTTTCTTAAATACAAAATTTGTTATAGAACCAGCGCAATGTTCCCAACCAAATTTTGGTTTCGAAGCAACGCAATCGCTTACCTTAAGGCTTGTACACGAGTTAGGAAATATTTGCTAGGAAATTATAGCCGATCTCTCTCCCAATCAAATCAACTAAAATGACGAAAAACACGCCCCTTTTTCTCTTCTTTGAGTTGAAATATATTTTACCTGACGAGTGACGACCAACTTAATCACACAAAAATTCTCTTAATCATACAAAAATTCTCTTAATCACATAAAAATTCTCTCAGAGAGAGATCGAATTTGATTTCCTAGGAAATAAATTCGATCTCGAGGACACGGCTTTAGACGGAATAAAAAATTGGTACATAATTCTTTGTAAGGTTATTTTGCTTTTGTTTTTTTCGTTTTATTCTGTGTACAATTCTATAGTCGATTGTCGCGCTCTACAATTCGAGCGAGGTAACATTGTAACTTTTATTATGGTAATCACTCTATATATAAATACACAAAGATTTACCGATCTCATTGTTTTTTTTTTGTAAGAAATATGTTAAAATAAATGTTATATTAGTAAAAATGGGGATTTTCGTTTTTTATTTTTATTAAATACTGGTACGACACACACTATATTAAATAGATTTTTCTGGTTGTGTTAGTACTAAAGTTGAAAAACAAAATTTGTTCATTTTATTCTAGTGGACTGCAACTCTTTTCCTGATAAATTATCTTAGTTTTCTGATAAAAACGTTAATATTGTTTTGTGGTACGATATTAAATTAATTCAATTTTAGTGAAATCCGAAAGACAATAAAATAAATTTCTGTTCAGTATCATCAATGACTATCAGGGAGAATCCTGCAAAGAAAAAATAACCTATTGAAAATCTCTGGCTGAACCGTTACTCTTGCCCATACTTTCATCTAGCGCCCGAGAACAACTGCAAATTTGATTATCTGATTATTATATGTTATTATCTTGGTTCTCTTTAATATTCTTGGTGGAAATTTAAAAGTTTATTTTATTTTTTCGGCTTCAAACCCTTAGAAGTGTCTCGGAGTAAATAATTATCAATGAATAGTACAAGTGGTTAAACGTTACCAAAATCTAACAAATTTAATTTGCATGTCAATATTCATATTTTACAGATTTCTTTATTCTTTCGACAAGTTCTTGAAATTATATTTTTGAACAAGAGCAAGAGGATTCATGAAAAAAGTAAACTCAAAAATGATTGAATTTCCCGATTTTCGAAAATCTTAATTTTAACTTCTCACAAATTTCAATATTCATCTCTTCGCAACTGGTGAGTTTCAGCGCAACTATAAGAACTATAACTATAATAAAAAAAATAATAAAAAAACTAGGATGGGATGAAAATTGCCTAATGAAGATTTTTTTAATCTGGGATAACTCCACATGCTTGAGTAGTACTCTGTCTGCGAATATTCCATCTATAATTTGAGCAAGCTCTTGAAAACCGGTATTCAGTGTGGCTAAGCGGGTAAGGATGCTTAGATCATTATTTCATTGAGAGTATACAGTGCCTTTTGAACAACTAATAGAATGCATGCTAAAGGGTCTGCAATTGAAGATGCCTCATATATTTAGACGACATCATAGTGATGAGACAGTAGTTCATCGATAAGCTCCACAGTAACACAGAGGTGTTACTGTGGAGCTTATCGTCGAAGTGCGATGCAAGCAAATGCGATGAAGACAAAGCCATACTGGTAATTTCTGGCCAAGACCACAACATTTATGGGAATTATGAAGCTTTCATAGTTTATAAACGATTCGTCCCACGATTCGTCAACATCAAACAGCTTGAATGAGTTCATCATGAAGAACAAAGAGGAATCATTCAATGATTTAAGCAGGTGTAGTATTAATTATTACTTATATCACATAATACATATACAGTGAAGCCCGTTTATAAAGTACACCCAAGGGACTATGATAATGGTACGCTTTAGACCTAGTGTACGTTATTCTCATGGTGACATTGAAAAAAAGTTGTATACATAAGTATATGGACATATTTTTTAATGGTTAATTAGTGTATAATTTCAAATTGTTAGGTATAAAATAGTTATAATACATAAATAAAATCACAAAAAAAGGAACTCAAGTTCCAAGACTTAAAAATTATTCATTATTAAATTATAAGAACTGTGGAAATTATAAAAAAAAAATTTATAAAAACTGTGAGGTACAGAATGATTCCAGTTTATCTCACAGTTTTTCTATTTTTATTAACGAGACGAACACAAAAATTTATCAGGACATTTAAATTACGATGTACATACATAATATATACGTACGATAAAAATTATGCGTACGTTATAGCCATAGTGAGTTAACATACAATTGTCCAAGAGGGGCTAAATCGACGTACGTTATAACCTTATAAACGGAGTACGTTAAATCCAGCTAAAATTTCATATAAATACATGAATTTTTAGACGGGATAAGAAATTGTACTTTATTGAGGGGGTGTATGTTGTAAACAGGGTACGTTAAAAGCGGGTTTCACTGTACTCGTGTACATTTTGCGGCCGATTGCGAAAGTCAAATCTAGTATGTTGCAATACAACAAAATTGTCTTTAAATTTTGTCCATTTTCCAGCAAGTATTAGATCTATAAATTGTAGCGCTTGCCCCACAAAGCGCTAGTAACGCAAAACCGAAACACTAAAATTTCACAAACGTTGTATATTTATTATTATAGAATTTCTTCAAAATTTGGTTATATTCATTAGATAAATTATTTTATCAGTTAAAAACCCGACCGATACAAAATGACTGAAGAATTAACTTCGTTTCTAATTCTCTTTAAGAGAAGAATTAATTTCGTTTCTAATTCTCTGAAGAATTAATTTCGTTTCCAATTCTCTTCTCTAAAGTCAGTCTTTTTATGGGCAGAAAATAAAAAAATATTTTAGCGGAATCTGATTCTTTATTGGAATATAGATTTGTGTGATAAAAGACTTCTTTCCATTCAATTATACCAAAGAGAATAGAACCTTATAGAGAGTTCATCCCGTACAAAAAATGAAAATAAATGTTGGGCACCGAAAATTCGTAGTGGAAATATGTTTTTTTGTCTTTCACTTCATTCGATTTTATATGAATGTAGGTAGAGCAGAGAGAGAATATAATCATTTATTTTTCGTATTTTTACCGTTATTATTTCGCATTACAATTTTCATTTCCACACGGTTTCTTTATATATATAATCTTTGATTATACATAGTTGTTTTCTAATCAACCATCTCAAGTACTTAGGTTTTTGTCTATGCTTAAATAAAATACTCGTAGGTGATTTTGATAAAATGTAAGAGCAACACGAGTAGTATATTTTAATCAAAGGAACAAACCTAAGTACATATACTTATAAGTACTTGCAGTGGTCCAATATGCAAAGCCACTTATATTTTATAAGTGTAAGTATGTTTCCGATTATTTATTGGAATCAGAGAGTCAACCCGGAACCGAATTCAAAATCGAAAACCGAAAATAAACAATATTTTTTATGAACCGAAAATCGGAACGCAAACAAAATAAATAAAAATCATTAAACCGTAACCATAACCGGAGCGATATTTGCATTTCGTTTTTTCGTTCTTTTTCAATTCGGCTATTTCACGTCTTAAATCGTGTTACGATTTTATTTCAATTTATTATTTTTGAGCAAATTCAACCAATCCGTTTCCATTTGAAATGTTTAATGGGTATTTTCAAGAAAATTCAAATACACATAGCCTTAAAGCCGAACATAAAATAAAACAAAAACATCTTCGGCTGGAAATACCAAGGGGTCGATTATGTAAGCATTACGAGTTACGAGTTTCTCGAAATTACGACCAAACGCGATTATGTAAGACATTTGGAATTCTCGTAATTGCGACATATTGTTGTTGTTTTACTCGTACAAGTTTTTGAGTACGACAAGCAACTCGTAATGGTTGAAATGATTGTTTTTATCGAAAATTTGTCAAAATTAACTAACCAAATAAGTTTTATATGGATTTTAAGGATTTTTAGTAGTCAATAATATAGGATTCATTTATGAATTATTAAAAATGTAATAGTTTAATTTGTTAGTATGTTCATTCCATTTTGAAAAAACAAATATAAATTACAACAAAATTGTTGTAAACAAAATAAAAACAATAACAAAATACGTGTACGAAAATGAAGCACGTTTTATCAAAATATATTTTGGTCGTATTTGCTTACATAACCGCGTTATGTCGCAATTACGACTTCATGGATAACGAGTTCTCGTAACTCGTAATACGAAAGATACATAATCGACCCACAGTCGCAGTTCAGCTTTACGAGGAGCAATCATTCAATCAATCGTCGAGAAATAAAATTATGTTTAAGCTGCGCTTTATTTAGACCCTTGATATAAATTAATGTTAACAACCAGTCAAACAGACAACAGGCACGTCAATTTTTAATTAAATTAGTGCGATTTAATTGGACTTTGTTCCCAAATGAATCAGACAAATCTAATCATAGTTTGAAAGAAAATAATTCAAATACAAATGAAACAGAAAGTAGTCCGTCAGAATTGGACACCTTTTTAGCTGACGAAAGGAAAGGGAGCTGAATTTATCGGTAAATGCCTTCAATGATTCAAAAAATTGCAAATTTGGCCAAAATTGCTGAAATTGCACTAGCAGTCCCTGCAACGCAGGTTAGCGTAGATGGTAATTTTTCTGCACTAAAATTAGTTTTAACAGATAAGAGATCGAATTTATCCGAAAATAATAACAAAATATTAGTGTGCAAGTTGAATATGTAATCTATAGGAAACATCTTGTATATTAAACTAAAGCATTACAAATTTACAATAAATACTATATTTTATTAATTTAAATGAATTTTATTTATTCTCTTTATGTCTCGTAACCTAATTTGCACGAACATATTTTCCAAGAAAATCACTACAGTATCCACTGACGACTCGCATCCTTAAAAAACTCAACTGTTTGAAATATCAACAAAAGAAAAACTGGATACCGCCCAACCAATACCGGACCCCCGCTCAAGTACCCAGACACGAGGTTTCGGATCGTGGAACGTGGAACACTCCGTAGCTATTCAGTCCAATCGCGCATATGTCATCTGCATATGCAAGCATTTTACGAAAGATGTAATCCAACACGAGATTAAAGAGTATCGGGGACAGAGCATCTCCCTGCCGAACACCCGAGTTAACTTCAAAAATCGATAGTCTGTTCTCAAGTTTAACACAGCATTGGGACTGCGTCACTGTCATTCTACACAGTTGTACCAATTTTGTTGGCATTCCTAGATATTCCAGAGCAGACCACAAACTCTCCGTGGAACACCGTTGTTTGATGTGAAAGTTGGGCACTGACGGTTGAATGCGAGAGATGGCTCCTTACATTAAAGAGAAGAATCATGCAAGTGATTTAAGGCCCAAATCGTGAATTAGATGGTACATACCGATCTCTGTACAATGTCTAGATCAGAGATCAATAGAAGATCCCCGATATTGTGCATTAGATCTCAGGGAGTACGCTAGCTCGGTCACGTTTTGCGTGCTGATCTGGAACGAATTGTGCAGCGATCTCTGAAAGGAGAGCCACAATATGGTAGGCGCAGAGGTCGTTGCAGGCTACGATGGCTCCACGGTGTAGAGAATGAGTTGGCTTCTTCAGATTGTGATTAATTTTAAGATAGTATGAAGACCATGCTCATAATCCTGCAGGATCGAAACCGTTGGATCCAAATTATTGATACAGGAAAGGGCCAGTAATGGCCTTTAAACAGTATTATTATAATTATTTATTGTTTATGATTTTATTTATATGTTAATTTATGATTTGTTATTTAATGATCGCATTTTATTTTATTTATTATTTATTTACTTTTTGTTTAATGAAATACAATGTTTTCTTATTTTTATATGAAACGGTTTTCATTTAAATATTTATACGAATTTATTTCACTCGCAACCGGTTTTAAACCAATTTTGAAACTGAACTGTAACGGGAGCGTAAACATCTTGAAAACCCGGAGTTGAACCAGAACGAAAAATAAAAATCAGCAATCAAACCGGAACAAAATAATTTTCAGTTTGACTCTGATTGGAATACATAAATGACGAGCAAAAAGCATTTTTCAACTTCTATTGCTGATTAATTTTAACTTACAAGTGTAAGTCGGATTTTAAAGTGCGCTATTTTTTGTCGGTTTATTGCGATAGTAAGTTCAAACTTTTGCGATAAAATTGTCTTTAAATTACGTCCATTTTCAGGCAAGGATTACATGAATAATTAACTTAACTCGTCTGTAATATAATCGTATATCTAGTCAGTCGATAGTCAGTTTTATATGGTCAGAAAGCTAAAAATTATTTTATTTTTTCATTTATATTGAAATACAGAAATAACTGAAAAAAGACCAACTTTTTTCATATCCTATTGGCTGTGAATTTTAATTTACAACTTAACTAAGAAAACATTTTTCAACTTCTATAAGTATTGGCGGGAATTTTAACTTACAACTGTAAGCCTTTAAAATATTAATTCGGCTAACATTCGTCAGTCGGCCAACCTGTTATGACAAAATTGCCTTCAAATTTCGTTGGACCAGAATATTCGGCAGTTAACAGATAGGTTAACAGTTTAATATTTAGTTATAATAAGAAACGGTGCAGTTGTGATTAAGAAGTGATAGTTAAAACCGATGTGCTATTTAACTGTAATTGTGATTATTCAAATAATAATAATAAACAGTTTTAAAGGCCGTTACTGGCCCCTTACTGAGTCAACTATTTAGCTCCAACGGTTTCGATCCTAAGCATGGTCTTCATACTGTCTAAGACAATCTGAAGAGGCCAAGTGGTTCTCTACATGGTGGAGCCATCGTCGCCTGCAACAACCTCTGCGCCTACCATATGGTGGCTGTCCTTTAAGAGATCGTTGCACAATTCGTTCAGGATAAGCAAGCAGAATGTGACCGAGCCAGCGTACTCGCTGAGATCTAACTTCATGTACAATATAGGGGATCTTCATCAGATCTCTGATCTCGAAATTGTACAGAGCTCGGTATATATACCATCTATTTCGCGTTTTGGGCCGTAAATCATACTCATGATTCTTCTCTTAAATGTAAGGAGCCATCTCTCGTACTCATCCGTCAGCGCCCAACTTTCACATCCAAACCTAACAACGGGCCTGATCAATGCTTTGTAAAGCTTCAGCTTCACGGCACTTGGTAAGTGTTTAGATTTTAGCAGTGGCCTTAGAGGGCACAAAGAACGACTGCCAGCCGCACTTCAATATCCTCACCCACACTGTTATCGTTAGCGATAAGAGAACCCAACTATTTGAACCTCCTCCCTCCCTCAAAGGCGTGGTGGCCACTACTAAAATCTGGTGTGCTATTGTCCCTAAAACCAGAGATCAGGTATTTCGTTTTGAACTCATTGATCTGAAGTCCAACTGAAGCTGAAAAGCCTACAAGTGGATCAAGTATTTCTTTCACTCCGTTGCTATTCAGTCCAATAATCACGCATATTATATCGGCATATGCAAGCACCTGATTGGATTGGCGACATAAGATGTTGCGCTGAGGTGTTTCAGTTTTACGAAAGATGTACTCCAACATGAGATTGAAGAGTATCGGGGACAGAGCATCTCCCTGCCGAGCACCCGAGTTAACTACAAAAATTGTCGATAGCCTGTTCTCAACTTTAACACAGCATTGAGACTGCGTCGCTGTCATTCTACACAGTAGTACCAATTTTGTTGGCATTCCTAGGTATTCCAGGGCAGACCACAAACTTACGCGATTGATAGGCCTGCCGGAAATCCAGGAACACCTGATGTACGGAGATGGATGTCTCATAATATTTAGATAGAATCACTCGCAGTGAAAAGACCTGATCATTGACTGATCGATTCGGACGAAATCCTCCTTGATAGTCACCAACCATGCCCTACGCTAGAGGAGTGATTCTATCCAATACAATGTATGACAGTAACTTGTATGCTGTACAAAGGAGAGCTATACCGCGAGAATTCTCACACTTCAAGCGGTCTCCCTTCTGGAAGATGGGGCATATCGCGGCCACTTTCCATCCGTCAGGCATAACTTCGATTATTATATAGAATAAAATAAATAAATGAATTAAGTGTTATTGTGGAATATTTTTGGAATACTAATTTGGTGTTATAAATCAATATAAGATAGGTGTTTAAGGCCTTTATGACATTACCTCATTTCTATATCGTAGAAAAACAACTATATTTTTTGACATAAAAATAAGAAATTACAAATCATTTTGCTACATTACACTATGGCTGTTTCCGAAACCGACACTTATTTGAAACTTATTTGCCGCCATATGTTAAATAAGTATGAAAAATATTCCGAATCGATTTAGCATACTTATTTTGACAGTAATGTCAAAACAACAAAAAATTATTTATGTTAACCTATATGAAAAAACGGTAGGCAATATTTCAATGTTTTTTAATTCATTTCATGAATTAAAATATACAATTATACTTTAAAGTAATTGGCAGGATATTTTAAAATTATGTGGAAAATAATTTTATTTTAGAATTTAGAACAGTGATGATCAACTATAAATAAGTGGAAACTACTGTAGATAGTTGAACACCAAAAAGCTCTGTAGATAAATACATCAAAACCAATAATATCAACTGAGCGAATATATGTATGTGCAGAAATATTCAGTCGAAATACTGTTAACTAATAATAAATAAAATAATTTTTTTATTTAGACAAAAAAGTAAATATGTATGTATATATGTATGTATTATAAACACCAAAATTACATGATCATAAATATTTGACAAATTTTGACAGATAATTTAGATTTTCTTGCAAGAAAGAGCTAGCAAATAAGTTACCTCGCGAGGATACTTATTTAAATAAGTAAGTCTCCACAAATAAGTATTTCGTTTCGGAAACAGCCTATGAATCATATTGTTCATCATAGTTACCAAAAGTGACTAATAGTTACATTTTCCAAGCGTATTTTTCTGATATTTTGATTGTTTCGAGCAGTTATCAAACAGATATTGCAATAGTTAGCTTTTTGAGGCTATCTATCGTCATAAGAATACTAACAACAAAGAAATATAGCAATATATGCTACCGTACAAATCTATTGATATATTTGTATGACGTAGAAATGATACAATATGTAATACAGACCTTACTCATAATTCAGCGATCAAACTTTATTTGACAAGACAAAAGCGTGACAGAATATTGGTAGTGCATTTCGCATTTATTAATTAATTAAAATAAATAAATAAATTCACCTTTATTTCACAAAAATAATAAATAATAATAAAATACGGTTTGATTCCATCGGCCCAAATTCCATCGGCTCTGCAGATGATACAGTTTTGTTGTTTCCAAATCAGTCTAGACTGAAATTATAGAAATAGGAAATCTCATCACTGAAAATAATTTTTTCCCCAAAATTGAGATCAACACGTAAATATAAGAACATGTACGAGTATATAGGCTCTAAAGCGCAGTCAGCATATTCACAATACATAAAATCCCCTTTAGATTTCACTTCTTGTCTCAATTGAATATTGTATTGGTGCAGATGCACATTGCGATGGACACTACTCAGGATGTACACTACAACATAAAAGATCCAATTGTTGAGAATGATGAAGAATTGATACATTTGAATTTTAGATAGAACGATACATTGATCATAGCACCAATTCGATTCATCGCAAATGCATATTTTTATCTTAATAAATTATTAAAATTGATGTCAAAACTGAAGCAAATTAAATTCTAATATTATAATATGCACTATATGATTATTCATGCTGTATTTTGTAGTATACAGTGGTCACTGATGTGGAATATGTTATATAACTTGTGAACTTTTTGTTTTATTGTTCGGTTGCAACACACCTCAGCGATGTAAACAATTGTGGGAAATTTGTTGCAACTTTATTCAAATTTAAAAACTGATAAAATTGAGAAACAAAAAAGTACCATTATGTTATTATGTGAACATATTCCAGAGGTTTATTAATTTAGGAAATCCACAACAGATATTAGCATAGTTGGAATGTCATTCACAGATAATCTTTTTAACCAAATATGAATTTTATCATAAAAGCATTGGACAAGAAATTATGGATTTAGAATATAGTTTCCCTTGACCTAGCGCGTTACATTTTTTACAATTTTACGATTAACAAATGTTGTAATTGTTCTGCGATCACAATTCGTTTTATTAGTTAAATCAATGCCACCAATTGTTTTTAGTATAATAGTTTAATATACCGAGGGTACGTTATGATATTTTTTAGAAATTGTAAGTAAAACAATGCAAGTAATTTGATCAAAATGGAACTGTTTTGTGCACATATACGAAATAAAATGAAAGGAAAGCGAAATTTTGATCGATAACTTTGAAATATTATGATATTTCATAATTTAAGAAATAATAATATACCGCCATGTTGCATGTTGTTGAAATGACCATGGGCTGAAAACGTTTTATTCGATTTTTGGATTTCCCTTTGAATGAACTAACTAATGAACTAAAAGCATTTTAGACTTTTCAAAGCCTTTTAGGCCGGAAAAATGTTAGAATCTTGTATTGTCATCGGAGTTAAGCCTTCATGCAAAATTTCAGCTCAATTGGAGTATCGCAAGTATGGTTGAAAAATTGATTACAAAATTTGACAAAGACTTATAAAAGTTGACTATAATAAAAAACAATGATATGATATAGTGCTCTCGGATCGCACTCTAAAAGGTAAGGCCCAATACCGATAGATATACCATCTATATTTTTGCAGCTTCCTGACAAATGTTAACATGGTCGAAAAATTCATTGCAAATTTCGATGACTAAAAAGTAAAAAATAAAATAGACATATTTAAAAAAAACTTTTTAAAAAACCACGCTTATATTTGCTTTGAAAAGTAGAAAATGAAATTTGTCTTCCTTACTCTTATCAAGGTTTATTTATAACAAGTAGAAATTTAAAATTAATATGACTAAAAATTTAATCTAAAGATTTAATCGCGGGGGCGCTCTTTTACGGCATTCGTAATTTAAGACTACTAAACACACGAAGTAAAGTCTTAGTAAAGTCTTTTAGTAAAACTAATGGAACAGTCTATTCTGATGTATCCTAAGAATAGATTTTTTGCTGGAGCATTTCAGTATTAACGTAAAAATGATGAGATAGTATATACATTCAGAAGGGGCGCCCCACGCTTATGTTTTTAGTCATATTAATTTTAAATTTCTACTTGTTATAAATATACCTTGATAGGAGTAAAGAAGAAAAATTTTATTTTCTACTTTTCAAAGCCTTTTCAAAGCAAATATAAGCGTGGTTTTTTAAAAAGTTTTTTTAAATATATTTTATTTTAAAATTTATTCTAATTAAAGTACCATATTGTTCGAAGCTAAAAAATATGGATTCAACATCAATTCATTCGTACCATAATTTTTTGAATATTTTCGGTAGTATTTAATGTGTATTTAATTAGTTTAATTAATTAGTTTAGTTTATTTAATTAGTTTTGATATCGTCTATTCAAAACTCTCAAACTCATATCCGCTTGTCAACGTGGAAATTAAATGATTTGGCATAAAATATAGTCCTTTTGTAGTCAAAAACCCTATGTTTAGTATGAACGGTTAGATTAACAGTTCTACTTCTTAAAAATGTACTAGTTTTACATTGAGATGCATTAAGGCTCAGTGAGTTTTAATTGCACCATTAGAAAAGAGAGGGAATCAGTTGAAGTATTTCTTTAATTAAATACGAACCTTCTTTTGCATTATTGAAATGTTATTTATACATGAACACAATTATTTTCTTACAAATACAAATAAAGAATTTTTTATAAATACAAATCGAATATATATGTAATTTTTATTAATTATTTATAGCACTATCTAGCAGTGAATGTCCGATGATTTATTATGAAATGTAAATTTATTTTCTTTATACAGGGTGTCCGCCGGGAAGGTATACTGCTTTGTTTATCTCGCAGTAATGCCATTGTAATCCTGGCTGTATGCGATGTGGCACCGTCTTGTTGATACCACATGTTAATCAAGCCCAAAGCATGCAGTTGTGGCGTTAAAAAGTTTTCAATCATATCACGATATCGCTCCCCATTCACAGTTACCGTTACGCCGTTTTCATTTTGAAAGAAGTAAGGTTCAATGATTCCTCCTGACCAAATTGTACACCAGACTGTCAAGCTCTTGTGTCAACTGAATCTTAAATGGAAACAAATGCAAATCATTGTGCAAAATTGTGGCCAAACTTGTTCTTATAATAAATTTGCCACGTGTCTACTTCACGACTGCCAAATATGAACTGTCAAGACTAACGTTTACCGGCGGACACCCTGTATATACAATAAATTTAAGTTTATATAAATCAGGGCTACTATAAAGTACTCCCTTCGCAGTAAGGTTCCTACACATTTATTTATTTGATTGGAATGTCAAATGTGACGTTTTTAACTTTGAATTAATTTAAATCAATTTGGCGACAAAAAGTCACACGTTGGTGGCGACCAATCAAGATTAATTGCTATCTTCCTCTAACGTCAATTATGAGCAGTTTTCGAACCGTGGGAATAACTTTGAATGACCCTTCGTAAGGAAAAGTTAATTTTGTTCGTGTTCTGTTGACCCAAACAAAAACGAACTGGTAATTGGCCAAGTTTTTGGGAATTAAAATCTTTGACTGAGTAGATTTGCGAGTATCGACAGGAATATTCATAGAGTAGTATAGTATAATTAGATGTTGCATCTTTTTGGGAAGTTGTTGTATAAAAATTTCAGTCGAAGGAGTAAACGTGCCGTATTAGAAAGAATTGAAGCTTTTTATCAAAAGTTGGCTAGCCCAAAAAAATTTCCCATTGCGATGAAATAATGGCAAATTAATTTTAAATTTTGATAAATACGGTTGACAAATTAAAACAATGGAACAAACACATATAATCTAGCTTGTTGTATCGCGAGCTAAACTCTATTTGTTTGGTATGTTATTTTAACGTACATATACTGGTTTTAAACCGTAGATAGTATAATAGCAAAAAAGTATAATAGTATTATACTAGCCGGTGTAAAACCGAAGTTCGATAATATAATAGTATATTAAAATATGTCATTCGTCAACTAAATAGCAGTCAACTTTTGCCATGTGCTTTCGGAAAAATTCGATTTGATGTTTTGTTTTAGTTTCATAATATGGCGGATTTTTTCGATAACATGTGCGTTCAGAAAAATACGCGTCGAATTTTTTTTCTTTAGTTTCATAATGGGGCGAATTTTTTAGATATCGAAAAAATCCGAAATCGAAAAATTTCATAATAAGGGCCCTGAGCCGAACCGAAAAACAACAACAAGCATTATTTTTTCTATTTTCTACCGACTCGACGAGCCGTAATTACCACCATTTTCAATTTTTGGCTTAAATGTAAGTTTTTAATTCAAGAGTTTAATCGATTCTCGCTGCATTAAATGTTTAAATAAAAATGTTTTATAAATGACGTTTATAACACGGTTTCAACCCAGGTTCGAGATGATTCTGCAGGATAACCGATAAAAACATAACTCGGATTTAATCAAAAGTTAACTACAAGATGACCCGACCCTGAATATAAGCGTACTAAATGAGTTGACTTGACGGCACTGCACATTTGATTTGACAGCAAGTGGGACTTGTTATTGATTTGTGTTATGTATTTTCATAACTGCAACGACAGCGAAATGGTTTTTACGCGTTGCAAGATTGACCATATAAATATTGACCATAATTATGGACCAATTCTTTTTTTTTTTTGCAAAACAAATAATAACAACAACAACTACATGATTTTTTTTTGCTCTCAATTATTGAGCTCTTAACAAAATTGCTTGGTTGGCGCGAAATGATCAGATCGGCGCGAACTTCGATGGTTGGTGAATTTCAGGTCGTACGATTTTTTTTTCTCAGTGTGGGTGAGACTAATAGGTATTTTTTTTTTTTAAATTAATTTTGATACGTAATAACTAAGTTAGAAAAATAAGTTATTTTTACTAAATTTTTATATTGTATATAAATTTTCGTTATTAATAAGTGCAATAATAACTAATAGAAATCAAAATTATTAAAACAAGTTTAACTATGTATTATTATTATTAATAATAGTGATAGTGGAGTTTAATCTAACCATACCAAAGCCAAAGAAACAAAAAAAAAAAAATAATAGAAACAAAGATAATAAAACTAAGTGATACATACATTTAAAATAGTGAATAAAATAAATAAATAAAACCTTAGAAACAAAATTCTTAGTGATCTAATAATATAAAATAATAATAAAATGCTAATTAAATAAAATGGATTTGAATATTGTTGAAAAGAGGCCTTTGAAATAATCGCTTATAATAATAAGATGAATGGAAAAAACATGTCCGTCTTGTTTGACATTATATTCACAAGTGACCAAACGTCACGTTTTATTTAAATAAGTGTTAGTGGTTATAATAGTAACAATAAAATGAGGGCTGGCAACTGATTAAATTTATAACACCCTCACTCAATAAAATATTAAATATGAAATTACATGTCATTTTGTGTTAGTAAGAATGATTCTGTTAATCACATTCCATCATTTTCTTTTTATTGCTTCATTAATTTAATCCCATCTTTATTGAGCACAATTTCGTCTTTGGTCCACTAACAGCCTTGGTAAGAACATCTGCTGCGTTCTCGTCGGTTGAAACATAAGTTAAATTGATTGTACCATCTTCAATTTTCTGTCGCAAATGATGATACCTGACGTCTATATGTTTCGTTCTTTGATTGTAACCATCTGATTTCGATAAATCGATGGCACTTTGATTATCCATTTGAATATGAACTGGTTGAGCGATGTCTGGATATAATTCACGACCAAAATTTTGTAACCAAATCGCTTCTCTAACCGCCCATGATACGGCCATGTATTCAGCTTCCGTACTTGAAAGTGCGATAGTATTTTGCCGTTTGCTATTCCAGGTTATAGCACCATTACTTAATTGGAAAACATAACCAGTACAAGAGCGTCTCTGCCCAATCTGAATCGCAATAACCGGTTAAATGTTTTATATCAGATTTTGAATAACGCAATTTATAATCTAATGTTCCTTTTAGATATCTTAATATCTTTTTTACAGCGGTCCAGTGTGGTCGTCCGTACTTCGAGTTGAAACGACTCACATCATTTACGGCATATGCAATGTCTGGCCGACTTCCTTGTGCAATGAATAACAAAGCCTTCCGGTTGAACCATATATATGTCTCCATTTAAATCGCCCTGCAAAAATGCTGTGATTGCATCCATCTGATCAATCTTTAAACAATTTTTGACAGCTAATGCGGGTACAAAACGAATCGATGAGTAACGTACCACAGGTGAATAAACTTCTTCATAATCGATTCCATAAACCTGCGAGCAACCTTTCGCAACCAATCTTGCTTTAAATCTAGTGATGTTTCCAGATTCATCACGCTTGAGTTTAAAAACCCATTTTGATTTTATTGGTTTGCGATTTTCGGGTAAATCGACCAACTGCCAAGTACCATTCTCGACTAACGAATTAACTTCTTCTTGCATGGCCGATTTCCATTGTTCACAGCTTTCCTTATTCAAAGCCTCATTATATGTTATCGGCTCATCTACTTGAGCGAGTAACCCAAAGGCACCATATGTAACATAATCATCAAATTTTCTTGGCTTTGGTGCACGACTGGTTCTTCTAACTGTTTGTTGTGGTGTAATACTACCTTTGTGTTCATAGGTTACATCATTTGCGTCATCATATATCGTTTCAATTGAACTGTCGGATGAAACCAATGCTTCTTCTAATTCATTTTCGATGGGCTCACTAGATGGTTTTGCAGGAGTACTTGTAACGAGTTCATTATTGACTGCGGGAACTCTTTGTTCGTCGTCCCTCACTTCATTTGGTACCTCCTTTAACTCTAAATCAGCTGAATCTTCTGTTACAACAACTTGATCAGAAACACTTTCGTTCAAAAACACAACATCTCGACTGATATCTAGCTTCTTGCTGATCGGATCAACACAACGATAACCTTTTGTACCTTCTGAAAATCCCACGAAGACCAATTTTTTAGACTTTTTATCCCATTTCTTCCGTTTTTGCTTTGGGATGTGCACCATGACCGGACTTCCAAATACTTGAAGATGACTAACATCAACTTTAATTCCTGACCAAACTTCTTCTGGAGTTATTGTATTTAATGTGGCATTTGCTGATCGATTTAATATATATGTTGCCATGTTAATAGCTTCCGCCCAGAACGAGACATCCAGCTTCGAATCAAACAACATACATTTAGCCTTTTCCACCAATTTTCGATTTGTTCTTTCGGCGATACCGTTTTGCTCGGGAGTATACACAACTGATACGACGCGAAAGACCACGATCCTCAAATAAATCCTTCAATTTCTTCCATGTTTCAGCTGCTGAGGTCGAACTTGCGACGTGTACGAATAAACTTGGAGAAATACTTAGTTCAATTCTGGCTTTCGCCTTTCTTTTCTTTGTTTCGTCTGTTTCAGCTTTTGTGCCCGTTTCGATGCATTTACTATACTCATTCAATTCGAGCAAGTTTTTAATTGAAAATTGCCATGTATGATAATTCTCACTACCAAGCAATTTTTCTATGCCGTTCCAGGCACTATCGTTTGCCATTTTGTAACTATATTTTAATTTTGTTATGAATCGACGAACAATTCACTTTGTTTTTTTTTTTTTTTTTTAAATTAAATTAGTCCGTTGTATTTATTTCATCGACACACGATTATTGAAAAAAAAAAACAACACTAAAATCGACTTAGAATTTTACTGTACTCCAACGACGCACGTTGTTATACACACTTCTTATATCTTTTTTATTTTTTTTAAAACCGTTAAGCGACACACGCATACACACAAAGTTCAATTTCATAAAAAAAAAACGACACACGTTTATTTTTCTTTTATTGAATTTCTACGATTTTTTTTTTTTTTTTATTTATCACGACAAACACGAGTTTAATTTTTAACTTGTTACTAATTATTTCAATTACTTTGGCGTCCTCTGGGCCCATAACCTGTTGAAAAGAGGCCTTTGAAATAATCGCTTATAATAATAAGATGAATGGAAAAAACATGTCCGTCTTGTTTGACATTATATTCACAAGTGACCAAACGTCACGTTTTATTTAAATAAGTGTTAGTGGTTATAATAGTAACAATAAAATGAGGGCTGGCAACTGATTAAATTTATAACAAATATGTTAACCTAAAACTTAAAATTTATATCGTTACAATATAGAATAAAATAAATAAATGAAACATTTACAACCAAAAGTTTTAGTGATTGAACAATAAAAAATAATAATAAAATTCTAATTAAAAAAAAAAAAAAATTAAGATTTGGGTATACATAGAACTTAAAATTTATATCCCATAACTAAAAGTATAAATAATATTATTATAAATTCAAAATTAAATCTAAAAAAATTAAAATTAATTAAAATATACCAAAAATTTATAAAATTGTTCAAAAAAACGGAAGGTACATGACGTCATCAGACTCAACTAAATCTTCGATTCGCCTTGCAAGGTTATACAATTTTTTTTATTTAATTTTAATTTTTTTTATATATTAAATTTTTTTTTATATTCTTAAACATTTAGTATTAAGTTAGAATAAGTTAGCTAGTACTTCAGGGTTTAGGGTTTTGTTTTTCATTTTCTTTATTATTATTATTATTATTATTAGATTCAAAAATATGAATTAAATTTTCCATTTTTATTTATTCTCTTGAATAATTTAAATTTTTCTTTTATTTTTATTATCAATTATTTTTCTCAATATTTTCTATTTAATTTCACTTTGGTTAATCAAATCGAAATGAGAACTTATTAAATTACGCTGGCCGGGATGAGTTCGAGGTAGGTATGGGTAAGTAAAGTAAGAAGGAAAATTATTGCTTTCGTTTAACTTTTCGTAACATCCTGCGGTTCTTCTCGATTCCCGTCATGTCTCTGACGAATACCCACGCACCCCCTGAGCTTAAGCCGCAAAAAGACCACACAGAGACGCAAGATGGCGGGGATATCTGTCAACTGACATGATCTGGAGTTTGGATTAAAACATAAAAATTCAACTCCATTTCATTTCGTTGCATAACAGAAAAGAAAAATTAATATAAATAAGTATTTGTAAACGTAATTACAGGCAACGTGTATACTATTAATAGTTGTAATTGCTAACAACCAGTATAGTGAAAGCGTTGCATGCGTAGAACATTAATTGTTTCTTACATGGAGCTGGTTAGTGATTTAAAATTGTATGAGTGGGGCAAATTGGGAATCTCGTCCAAGGTGGCCCAATTGGCAAATCTAAATAATCCTACATTCGAAATTAAATGTGATAAGCCGTACGCTGAATTGTGGATGGGCCCTCACGTTAGTGGCCGATCTACAGTAAAAGCGACTGGAATATCATTGGGGGAAGTTTTTAAAAATGATCCCGCTTTAATCGCTGGGCACAGCAGCCTTCCATTTTTGTTCAAAGTGTTGAGTGTGAATAAAGCGCTTAAACATCGGAACTCGTCGAATTGCTCGGTAAAGACTGCATCGATGCGGTCAAATCGGATGAAACAAATGGCATCAAGAATTACTTCTCAAAGCTGATGAACTCTTTCCAAACGATATCGGATGTTTGTCGCTATTTTTTTTAAACATCGTGAAACTAGAACCAGGTCAGGCTATCTTCCTGGGAGCAAATGAAATTCACGCCTATTTGAGCGGCGATTGTATCGAGTGTATGGCGTGTTCAGATAATGAAATCCGGGCTGGTCTTACGCCAAAATTTAAAGATGTCATTTAGCCACTTTAGAGACAAATTACCATTTTAATAATTTTATTTATAATTTATTAATTACCATAATTTTGTATTTCCTCAATTTAATTCAAAGGGACTATCACCATTACCAGTTATTGTAAGATATGTTCAATTTTTAGCAGCCAATCGAAAGAATATTCCATCCTGGCAAATACGAGCTGTAACTTCTTTGAATCTAATTCGTAACGAGGAAAACAAATTGGAATGTGTTTTACTAGTATTGAAGTTAGCGTCGGTACCATTTTCTGGCACAATCAAATCTCTACTGAAGTATGGCTCAACAAATCATCCGTTATCGATCGACATACTTGCTCAATTCAAATGCGAAAAAATCAAACTAATCAAAGTAAAGTATGGTTGGGCTGCTGATTAAAAAAAGATGATTCCATGAAACTAATTTACCGTATTATCAAGCTAAATCTACCCGAACTGATTGACGACGTTAAATCTGTTGTTACATTAGTACCCGACATACAGACTAAAGCACATTTCTGTTGTGTAGCCGAATTGGCATGACTCTGTGATATTGAAAAAGCTGTAAAATTCGTTGACAGTCTTGAACCATCGAGCAAATCAGAATGCTTAGAAATGGTGTTGAATTCATTTCTCGACGAGATCGAAACGAATCATGTTGATCCAAGTGAAAATGTAATCGAGTTTTTGAAATTAATCACGTATCGAATGGCGGATAGCGATCGGGCTAGATTAAGGGTAAACTCAATCGAAAATTTAATAGCACTTCGAAAAATTCTTCACGTTGATTCGATCACATTGGAATCGATGATACACGTCCAAGATAAAATCGGAAGGTGCTAAAATTGGGTCTGGAAAATGTAATCGAGCATATATAATTGGACAAAGAAATTGAAAATTATTTTGAATTTTTAAGTAAGAAAATCATATTATTGACATCACTGCTGGCGCTCGATCCAATGATTGTCTATCTTGCGGTGGCCAAGTTTTTGGATAATATTTATATTTCACAATCGATCAATTTAACTTAAATTAACCTCTTGAATTCATTTTGTTTGTTTTGGCATAGCAAATTAAGTTTTCTGATTAGAGTGGTAACGTGGATGCTGAGGATCCCTTAATATATCATATTCTAAAAAATATTTTAAAGTATTTGTTAAGTCTGAGCGATAATCTGATGCATTACACTCGGATATAGGCGATATTTTACATTGGATTTCGATCGGAGCACAAGGTTATACTCCCGAAACGGTTGAGAGACAAATAAAAACGATTCAAAATTTAGTAAATCTGGAGATTAGAAATATGTATTCATCCGACAATTCACCGGTAAGTAGCTCGAAGCAGACTACTAAAAAGAATCAGCGCGAATCTATATCAATATTCGAGCATGTTAATACTGTAAACACTCTGGTGCCTCTGGGTCAATATAAATATGGAATCGGTTAATAAATGTGTTGGAATGACACTTATGGTTTTGGTGTACATTTTGGAGAGTGATACATTCATGAGCAGTAGTTTGAAACGTCTACTTCATACCGAGGAGATAAATGAAGATGAGTAAGGCTTAATTGTTGTGTACGTTTGCAGCTATGGTACCTAATTAATTATTTTTTACTTTTAGTATTTCGCTTAAATTTTTTAATTCGTTTGAGGCGCTAATGAAAATAAAGGAGCACAAGAATGTCTGGTGATTGTGCGAAATTTACTTAAAGCGTGTAAAGCTTCTGTTTAATAAAAATTATTATATTAGTTTACGTTAAGAATAAAATGTAACACGGAAATTGTGTACATTGCTCATAGGGAATAAATGAGAATAGACCATAAGAAAAAATACAAATTAAATGTAAAAAAGTACTCACTACTCAGGAGTGAGTATAAAAAAGTTGTGTTACCGAAAGGTTGTAAAAAACATGCAACAAGGAATAAACATGTAAAATTAAAAAAAAATTTGGTCCTTCGAACCGGATTATGCAGCGTGCTTCGAATTTATACGTTATTATTATATAATCGGTATTCAATATATTCCACGAACTTCGAATAATAAGATATATATATAAAATATAGCTATAAAATCATAATCCAATATATTATTCATTATCGATCATCGGAATTTAGCATCGAGATATCCAAAAGAAATGTATTGAAGTTCAGCAGTTCATCGGAAAGCGGGAAAGCACGCGGTTTTATCAATTTAAAATATAATTTTTGAGCAACACCAAAAATACAACTGTATCATTATAAAATCAGCTATACGGATAAGACAAGTGGAGCATCCTGGTGGCAAAACACACGAAATATCAAACACATGTAATTATTTATATATGTTGTTAGATTATTATTATAATTGTTTAGTATACAAAATAGTTTATATATTTATATTAGAATATATATAAATATATAAATATATATATATATATATATATATATATATATATATATATATATATATATATATATATATATATATATATATTTATATATATATATATATATATATATATATATATATATATATATATATATATATATATATATATATATATATATATTTTAAGTCTGAAAAGCATTATGTAATGTATTAGTACATG
Source organism: Tipula unca (assembly GCA_951394425.1). Lineage (NCBI taxonomy): Eukaryota > Metazoa > Arthropoda > Insecta > Diptera > Tipulidae > Tipula > Tipula unca. The sequence goes on from OX596381.1 coordinate 111,066,348, forward strand.
TGTACATACATATACATATGCATTTAGTTAAAACGTAAATTACAATTAATAGATATTGGCTACGTTCGAGTTTCAAGAATAATAACTTCGTATACGTAAATTAGTGTCTACTCACATTTCTTCGAATATATATAATTTAGTGAAATTGAAGTTTAAAATTAATTAGTTATTTTTAAAATCAAATCAAAAATTGTAACAACTTAAAATTTCAAAATGAGTGAAAATGGGGACAAACCAAACGCGGAATTCGAAAATTTGAACTTTCTTAAAAGGCAGAGGGGTGGATTTAAATCTCGTCTAACATATTTCGTAAATAGATTTAACCAAGGCAAAATAAAAAATATTGGTGAAATTGAATCGACTTTAGGTCGAATGAAAGAAGTTTATAACAAGTTTGGTGAAGTTCAATTTCATATAGAGGAGTCCTCAGATGACGCTGTGGAGTGCGAGGAGCGATTTAATTTTGAAAATTCATATGGTGACTTAGAAGCTTCGTTAATTAATGACCTTCGAAGTTTAGAAATTCAAACCGAAGTAGAATTCACACATACTGCAGAAAATGTAGCCCCTAAAAAAGTGTTAAATGATGTACTGTCAATAAAACTTCCAGAAATTCGATTACCAAAATTTAATGGCCAAAGTATGGATTGGATTAAATTTAGGGATTTGTTCCAGGATTTTATTTACACAAGAAATGTCGATCCTATTTCTAAGTTTTATTACTTAACTTCAGCAGTAAAAGAAGGAAAAGCTTATAATGTAATTGAATCGATTCCACTTAGAGCTGAAAACTATAACATAGCATAGAAAGAGCTATGTAATCATTATCATAATGAATGTGAAATTCAAAAAAATCACATGAAAGCTCTTTATTATATTTCACGTCTAGTAGAAAGTTCTGCTACCTCGTTACAAACTTTTATTGATAGTTTAACAAAACATTTTAACGCGTTAAATTCCCTGGGTATTCAAGTAAATGATAATGCTTCTAAAATTTATGTATTGGAAAATTCATCCACTACTAAAATAGTTCAATTTAATGCATTAAAAAAGAGTTTTCAAGGTCGTGTTAGAATTTTAGAATCAATTAGGAACATAAATAATAATTAAAAAAAGATAATTCAAAAGTGTTTCAACAAAGAAACAACTTACCGTTCTTCAAATGTAAGCCACTCTAATTATTTACCGTCCCAAAAACTGCAATGTTATTATTGCAAAGAAAATCATTTGTTACATAATTGTCCAACATTTACAAATTCGAAATTTCATCCAAAGGAAAGATTGGACTTTGCGAAGAATAGTAATTTATGTACTAATTGCCTTCCGCTCGTCACAAGGTATATGATTGTCACGCAAAATCGTGTTCTATATGTAACCTTAAACATAATATACTATTACACTGGGATCGAATACCAGTGAGTAATACAATAAAACAAAGCCCAAATATTTCTTCGAAAACTGAAACTTCGAATATAAATATAAGCAAATCATCTCACCATCAGGCAAATCCGAATGATGATGTATTACACAATACTTCGTGTACAGCTTCAAATGTGGTTCATGATTCAAATCAGGTTTTATTAGCAACAGCAGTTATTTTAGCTGAATCATCGAATGGACATTCGACTCCATGTAGGGCACTTTTGGATATTGGCTCTCATTCAAATTTTATTACGAAAAGTTTCTGCAAATTATTGCATCTTAAATTGGAAAAAGTGTACATACCACTCAATGGAATTGGTGGTAATTCAAATATTATTAAATATGAAACATGGATCACAATAAAGTTAAGAACGTCAAACTTCAAATCTTCAATTAAATGTCTAGTACTTCCTAAAATAACTGGAAATCTACCTTCGATTCCAATTAATATTCCTTCTAGGGAAGAAATTTCAAAGTTAGATTTGGCTAACCCGATCTTTTATCGACAAAGAACCATTGACTTGTTGATAGGAGCTGAGCTTTTCTTCGAAGTAATCAATCGCAACGAGATTATCATTGTTAAGGATCTACCACCATTATATAGTTCAGAATTTGGTCTTATAGTATCAGGAAAAATACCTACAGTCGGTAATGTACAAATTCCATTTTTAATGTTCAGTTGCGTTAACTAGTGTTTCACTCGGTAACCTATCCAAAAACTTAGAAAGATTTTGGCAGTTGGAGGAAGTAAATGTTACAAAGAATTATTCGAATGAGGATAAAATAGTTGAAAATCACTATGTAAAAACTCACGTCCGTGACAAAGAAGGAAGATACACGGTAAAAATGCCATTAAAAAATAACATAGACGAATTAAAGGAATCATATCAGTCGGCACTTCAAAAGTTTCTGTGGTTAGAAATACACCGAATTTATACATGAATATAAAAATTTAAACCATATGGAGCTAGTAAAAGATCAATCTAACATTACTTCATCATTAGGCAAAGTGTATTACGTTCCACATCATCACGTGATTCGTGAAAGTTCAACTACTACGAAATTACGCGTAGTTTTCAATGCATCGTCGAAAACTCAAAATGGTATTTCACGGAATGAAGCTATTACCAATATTACCAATTATAATTGTCGTGTCGTTTTACAATCGACACGACTCGGTGTTGTTGTCTCGTTTCTCATTTGGTATTATGTAACAATAACGAAACGACATATTAGTATTGTCACACCAATATTAAAATAAGATATGGGTTTGTGAATTTTTCTGCTAAATTAGCAATCGTGAACTTTATTAGTGTAAATACGTATGAAACTTCAAAGTGTGAAAGATATTCGTATAAATTCAAACAAATAAATTTAATTTAATAATGATTTATTTATTTATAGAATGATTTCGAGTGAATTTTTTTTTGGGAGGAAGAAGAATATTGCGCGAAAGTTGAACTTTCAAGAAGCAGAAAAAGGTTAAGGTATCAGTCTAATCCATTGGAATTAGAAAACACTCAGTATGTACATATCTTATATACCCTATATACTTTTAAGTTTAATGTTTTAATTTCGATTTGTCAGTTTTATAAAGTTGTTCAGACTATCAAAAGATTCATTTAGAGATTTACTAGAAGAAGTAAATCCCAAAATGAAGGTAATGAAGCGTTTATCGTCGGGTCCAAACATCTTAAAATTGGCTGCAACTTTAAGATGTTTAGCTAAAGGAGGATATCAGACGGGGACTGGCAACGACTACAACATCGGTTTGGCACTACCAACTGTATCAGTAGTGTTGAAAGAAATGCTTGAAATTATGGAGGATCAAATTTGCCCAAAATGGATTTCATTTGAATACACAATTGAAGAAAAAAAGAAAACAAAACTTTATTTTTTCGAAAAAGTGGAATACCAGGTGTCATCGGATGTGTGGATGGAACCCACATCAGTATAATCAAAACACGGGTTGCAACAAGAGTTGCAACATTTATACTATAATCAAAAAGGCTTTCATAGCCTAAATGCAATGATTGTAAGTGCGCTAACTGAAAGGAATTATATCAATTGTTACTTAAATACACAATTTTATTTTATTTAAACAGATCTGCGACCATGAAATGGTTTCTCCCTCTATATCGGAAGAATTTATATTTTCTAGACATTCCATGTTTTTGTTATTTGGTTGTAGAGAAGAACTGCTGTTTGGTTGTAAAGGAGTACTGCCGCATGATCTGTCTGTTGTTTTCTGGCGTTAAAATGTTGAATGAGGCAATATTTCCGAATGTTCGCGAAGGAGATGTACGTCTTGCCTCTACATTTACTGCAGTTGTCAGATTTATTGTGTTTCCAAATGCACGACCTGGTGGATTAAATTCTTTATCAATCTATAGCAAATCTATTACGATTTCCTCCAAAGCAGTAAACGTGAACAACTTATTAGGGCCACCTCCCGTTGCCTTTAGCTCCGATTTATTATGAGAAATTTTCTTCCGAATTTCGAATTTCATGTCAGTAAATACCTATAACGAATAAAGATATTAGATAATGAAATTCATTTATTTAAATACAGAATTACGGTGTAACATACCTTAATCCATTTATTCGTGTTTCTTGTAGGAGGCCCCACACCGTTAAATTCTTCTGCGAACCGATCCCACAAACTACTCTGCTCTGTTTTAAAATCTTTCCCCGATTTAATGTAGCCACGAGCAATGTCTGGGTTTTGGCTCATTAAACTGACTAAACATTCAAACTGCTGTTTGTTGGTAATTTTAACCCTAAAAAAATAGGATATTTTTATATGTATTACAAATAAATACTTATTTCTTTTTGATAATCATAAATTTTAATAAAATCAACTAATTTTTCGTCAAATTTATTTATTAACTTACATTTTAAAATATAATTTTTAAAACATATGCACAACATCAGCTCTAGTCGTCAACTAAAATGTCATCGACAGAAAATGGCGATTTTACGACAAAGGGCAATTCACAATCGACACTCATAATACCAATTTTTTTCGTCAAAAAGATATCGTCACGACAATTATAAGTGGGGTATATGTTTCGTGGGGCTGTTGTTCAACAGGACTTAGTTAATATATTATTAAGATTTAGAAAGCATCGAGTCGCACTAACAGCCGACATAACAAAAATGTATAGACAAGTCTGGATTGATCCGAAGCAGAGAGATTTACTGCGAATATTATGGAGAGATTCACAAGACAAGGAAATTGATTGTTTTTTCCATTAGCTTCAAGCATAGTTAAGTCGGATTTTTATGTTGAAGACTTGTTAACAGGTGCATCTTCAATAGAACAAATTTCTGAAATGAATGACATAACAAGTCTTCTTGCAAAAGGTGGATTGGAACTCGTAAATTTGCTTCACATGATACAATTGTAGTACCATTTGGTGATTCTGTAGAGTCGCCATCTAACGCCATATCGGTTTTGGGAATAAAGTGGAATGTTCGGAATGATATATTTTGCTTCGGTTTCGAAGGTATTGTATGCCATAGTGAAACAACAAAGCGTACAGTGTTATCCGAAATTGCTCAGATGCTCGATTCTTTAGGAATTTGCAGTCCAGTGATTTTCCTCGCTAAACGATTGATGCAGACGTTGTGGATTCATTCGGAGTTATCATGGGATGATCCATTACCACTTGATCTGAATGAATACTGGATAACGTATCGAACACAACTTTTGAATCTCAAAGTTGAAATACCAAGATATGTTTTGTCTGCATCACCCACAACCATCGAAATACACGGCTTTGGAGATGCATCGGAGGTTGGATATGGAGCAGTCGTTTACAAAAATTACAATCAAAATATGAAAATTGCATTAGTAAAGTTAATCTGTTATGTGCCAAATCAAGAATAGCACCAATTAAAAAACAGACAATTCCCAGATTGGAACTATGCGCAGCATTATTGGTCACCAAATTAATTCGAAAAGTAACGATTGCTATGGAAATGTCCATATCTAAAACGGTTTGTTGGTCAGACTCGGAGATAACGCTCTTCCGCATAAATTCTGATCCACCAAAATATCAACAGTTTGTCGCCAATCGGATAACACAAATCTTAGAAGAGACAAATTTAAATGAATGGTGGTATGTACCATCTCATCAGAACCCAGCGGATCCCGTATCGCGTGGTGTTCTACCAAAAGACTTTAATTCATCCTCACTGTGATGGTATGGCCCAGAATTTTTAAAAGGCAGTATATCAGATTGGCCAAAACAAAAAGGGTATAATAAACTAAATTTGGATGAAACTGAATATAATAAAAACTCCTTGAACGTATTTACAAGTTTAAAGATAGAAGAGTGGGGGAGGTTTTCTCAAGATTTTCGAATTTGAACAGATGTATTTCTGCAATTGCAATTTGTATTCGACTATTTAACAACGCGAAAGTAGAGTTATCAAAACGAGTATATGGAAAAACCTCACCAAAAGAATTACAGGATAGTGAAATACGTTTAATAAAAAACAGTCAATTAAGTTTTTTTTCAACAGAAATTAAGTCATTGCAAGATAAAAAGCCAGTTGCAAATAATAGTAAAATATCATCATTGAATCCATTTTTGGACGATAGCGAACTTTTGCGATTCGGCGGAAGGTTGCAAAATTCAGAGTTATCATTTGCATGTCAACATCCAATAATATTATCTAAAGCACATCGATTTACCTCATTGGTGGTTAGATCAGAGCATATCCGTTTGCTGCACGCTGGATCTCAAACCTTATTGTTTAATATACGTCAGCGGTTTTGGATTGTTGGTGGGAGAAATCTTTGCAAACGAGTTGTTCACGAATGTGTCACGTGCTTAAAGCGAAACCTGAACTTCGTAATCAAATAATGGGGAACCTTCCCGAACATAGAGTTTCAGTTCCACAAAAAATATTTTATTTCACAGGGGTTGACTTTGCCGGTCCATTTCTAATGAAGCATAAATTAAAGAAATTAGTGCATACTAAATTTTATATAGCAATTTTTGTTTGTTTTAGTACGAAAGCTGTGCACATTGAGTTAGTTGAAGATTTGACTACTCAATCATTCATAGCAGCTCTAATAAGATTTGTATCCAGAAGAGAATATTGTGCGCATATATAAATATATACTCTGACAATGCGACTTATTTTATTGGAGCAAAAGCGGAGTTAAAGGAGTTAGAGAAGGGTTTAGATAGGCGATATGTTTAATAAAAATTATTATATTAGTTTACGTTAAGAATAAAATGTAACACGGAAATTGTGTACATTGCTCATAGGGAATAAATGAGAATAGACCATAAGAAAAAATAAAAATTAAATGTAAAAAAGCACTCACTACTCAGGAGTGAGTATAAAAAAAGTTGTGTTACCGAAAGGTTGTAAAACACATGCAACAAGGAATAAACATGTAAAATTAAAAAAAAATATACAGTCCACAATAAAATTAATTAAATTGTTTAACTTCAAAAGAAATATTCCTTGAGATTAGCAGAATCAATAGATATAATAAAATCTTCGACAAATTAATAAACAGCTTCGAAAAAAAATATTTTGCCTGATGGATTTTTAAATATGATATATAAGCGCATAATTAAGTATGCATTGATGCAGAAGGAAATACCGAAATCTGGTAAGAATAAACCGAGTAGTGTTGCTCCATTTTGCATCATTTGTGCTACATCAAATATATTTTCGTTTCTTTTACTTATAGATATTAATTACTTGATAAACATAATACGGACGAGCAAAAATTCACAACATGTTTTGGAAATTTTAGAAACCGATCTGAAGACCGATGTCCAATCATTAAATTACTGGATATTGTGTGAAATCTATTACGAATTGATTGGAGATAATAGATTGCTGAACGCATCGAGAGATAAACGCAAAAAGCATTATTATTGCATAGAATTGTGCAAGAAAAATGTTACAACCCAGGTTACAAGTTTCACGAATAGTACAATATTAAATTTGAATTTCATTTCTATCGGTCATCTCATGATAGAATTAACGAATAAAATCATTGGCGTAAGCCTATTGAAGCAGTTGAGCAATGATTTTAATTGGGATATAGATTAAGTACTTATAACCCAGATCATAACAATTTTATGTGCTCAGGAAATTGATTACGAGATTACCTATGATATATTCGGAGCTACTCGTGAAAACAAAATTCGAGGAAATTGTCGATTTATGTCGACCGTACATAATTGAGATGACCAATGTTGATTTTCTTGCAACCCGTCTTATTAAATATTTGTCCGAAATTAATTTCTATTTTTATGAAATGTATTTGTGTATTTTAAGCATACTAAAAGTAATCAATCGTATTACGCCCGAAATGTTAATTTGCCAGAATATTCTGTACTTTTTAAAGTATGAAATGGTTGTAAAACGTAAAACGCCACCGGGCCAAATCTAAACAGATTTGTGGTTAAAATCAAAATCTGAAATTGGTGTTTTGCCGAAAATTGCGAAATATCGTTTTCCATTTAAGCCGATTGTCGAAGAGCCGCTGAAAACTATATTAGATAACGAAGTAACAATTGCGTTAATTGGTTTTCGCTCGTTCAATTTCATTCAATGTTGCCGAATAAAAGTGGAACACCGAACGATATTGCTCAGCTGCAAGACTATTTTTGTATGGCGGCTGTAAAAAATTCAATTAGCGATTATAAATCAGCGTGTCAAGACTCTGATACCTGGCAACTAAAACCGACCAATAATGCATTCCTCCAATCCGCATTACAACTCGTCAAACATATGACAAATATATATAAAATATTGTTAATTTTATATTTCGTTTCGAATGAGGCACCAAATGGAGCAGATTATGTGGAAGCCGCTTCTGAATGCTATAAATTTAGCCTGAAGCATCAGTCTGAGTTTGCAGAAAATCCGAAAACGAAAGATATTCTTATGAAAATTAAACGAAAGTATCCGATCAGTAAAACTCAACATTTATTGTATTTATACGGTTTGGACGAGGAAAAATTATTCCAATATCTAGAAACGCCCAAGGAATTGATTATCGCTCTATATAATCATGAAGCCATATTAAATCCGTACAAACCCGACATTAACAATATCGTTCAAGAAATTTCGAAGTAAAATAATATGGATTATCAAAATATTCGATTTAACTTGTTACAAAAGTGGTTGTGATTTTCGTTAACGGACTCGTGCGATATCGATCTCGAGGAAACATTCTACGAGGATTTGAATACGACGGCAAATACAGAAGATTTAAATTCAGAATACGTCAATTTCTAATATCGAATATATTGGCCGAAAATCGTTCTAAATCGAATACCCAAAATCAACTGTATTTGATCGAGTGTTTATCGAAATTCACCGATGAAGATCCATCGAACTTCAGTATTGTCAACCAGAAAGATTATGTGACAATAAAATATATTCATCTGTTGAAACAGATAGGATTCAATTATACGAAACAAAAATTCAACGAGTGTGATAAATTGAAGCTTCTTAAGCAGATTTGGGTAAGTCACAATACCGATTGGTAGGGTCTAAAAGTGTTATCGTATATTTTTTTGGGCTACGATGTATGTATATTAAATATGGTTTCAGAGTTAAGGCTCTACTTTACCTAGAACAAAAATCAAAATTGATGTCGATATTTAAATGCCAAAAATGCGTCTAAAATAAAATTTGAAATAGTGTAAATCTCCGCTATAGATTACATAATATTCCATGGAAAAATGGTTTTATTGCCACTTATGACATCTAATTAAAAAAGGATGAACTAAAAAATACACGATATTTAGTTGATTCCTAAACCATTTTTACATCGAAGATACAATTTTTTCAATAAATTGATTTGTCAGCTTATTGATATAACATAGTTATCAATTAACTTTTCAATTTTCTCGCTTATTAGAACGAATTTTTATAAAAACGCGTGTTAATCGCTAGTAATATCTTCCTGAACGTAACCATATATAAAACTTTTACGGATTAGTGGAAAAATATTGATAAATTTGGTTTGTGAGTGAATGGTTTTTGTCAAAAATTCATCAACTTTGAGACGCAATTACGAGAAAACTACAGCGAATTTAAAAAAAGGCGTGTGTTACTCGCTTGCAAATATATTTAACTTTGCTATAAAAAAAAATTAAGCCAATGTTTATGTTTATGTGGCCATAAAACGATTTGTAAGATACACATGTTTTCGCAAATTGAGTAAAGTAGAGCCTTAACGTTTCTCATAAAAATGTTATCGACTAAACCTGGGGCCCTACTATCACTTTCGACAACGATTTTCGACGACGGTCGTTTTCCTATAGTAGGCAAAGGAAGAAAAAGGAAAACAATATTATAAATTTACTATTGTTTACCTTTTTCTTCCTTTGCCTACTATAGGAAAACGACCGTCGTCGAAAATCGTTGTCGAAAGTGATAGTAGGGCCCCAGCTCTGTTGCATATCGATGGATAATATGGCATGTGAGTTTGTCATCAAATCGATATTCAAAAGTGCAAATAAAAGGCGAACAGTCGAACAAGAAACAAAATTGGGAAAGGCACTTGTTCTGCTACAATCATGTCCGGTTTCAGCGAAATTGAATATCAGGAGTATTGCCGAGAAGTGTATCCAAATAAAACGACCACATATGGCAGCCGTTTTAATTTCATTCGCAGACAATGATGATCGAAGTGCCATCGTTAAGGTAAGCGAGTGGTTAGAATCTAGGTGATTAGTACAAAGTTCACCGGGATGGAAACTTCTGTGTCAACATCGACGCAGTACTTGACGCATGGAGTGGACACTTTACTGAGCTGCTTGATGTTCATCATGCGTCACAGACTGTTGTTGAGCCACCTCTAAAACAGTCTGCGGAGATTTGCACTGAGGAGCCATCCCATGAGGAATTCACTAAGGCCATGCAGAGATTGAAACGAAACCGCTCACCTGGAGTGGACTGCATTAATTCGGAGCTCTTGATATTCGGAGGGGATACTTTGTGGAACTGTCTTTTCGACCTTATTCGATTAGTATGGCGAACCGAAGTTATGCCTGATGAATGGAAAGTGGCCGCGATATGCCCCATCTTCAAGAAGGGAGACCGCTTGAAGTGTGAGAATTATCGCGGTATAGCTCTCCTTTGCACAGCATACAAGTTACTGTCATACATTTTATTGGATAGAATCACTCCTCTGGCGGAGGGCTTGGTTGGTGACTATCAGGGAGGATTTCGTCCGAATCGATCAGTCACTGATCAGGTCTTTTCGCTGCGGATGATTCTATCTAAATATTATGAGACATCCATCTCCGTACATCAGGTTTTCCTGGATTTCCGGCAGGCCTACGACTCGATCAATCGAGAGAGTTTGTGGTCTGCCCTGGAATACCTAGGAATGCCAACAAAATTGGTACGACTGTGTAGGATGACAGTGACGCAGTCTCAATGCTGTGTTAAAGTTGAGAACAGGCTATCGACAATTTTTGCAGTTAACTCGGGTGTTCGGCAGGGAGATGCTCTGTCCCCGATACTCTTTAATCTCATGTTGGAGTACATCTTTCGTGAAACTGAAACACCTCAGCGCAACATCTTATATCGCCAGTCCAATCAAGTGCTTGCATATGCAGATGACATATGCGTGATTGGACTGAACAGCAACGGAGTGAAAGAAATACTTGATCCGCTTGTAGAGTTTTCAGCTTCTGTTGGACTCCAGATCAATGAGTCCAAAACGAAATACCTGATCTCTGGTTTTAGAGACAATGGCACACCAGATTTTAGTAGTGGCCACCACACGTTTGAGGGAGTGAGGAGGTTCAAATATTTGGGCTCTCTTATCACTCACGATAACAGTGTGGGTGAGGATATTAAAGTGCGGCTGGCAGCTGGCAGTCGTTCTTTGTATCCTCTAAGGCCACTGCTAAAATCTAAACACTTATCAAGTGCCGTGAAGCTGAAGCTTTACAAAGCGTTGATCAGGCCCGTTGTTATGTTTGGATGTGAAAGTTGGGCGCTGACGGATGAGTACGAGAGATGGCTCCTTACATTTGAGAGAAGAATCATGCGTGTGATTTACGGCCCTAAACACGAAATAGATGGTACATACCGAGCTCTGTACAATTTCGAGATCAGAGATCTGATGAAGATCCCCGATATTGTACATGAAGTTAGATATCAGCGAGTACGCTGGCTCGGTCACGTTCTGCGTGCTGATCCGGAACGAATTGTGCAGCGATCTCTGAAAGGAGAGCCACCATATGGTAGGCGCAGAGGTCGTTGCAGGCGACGATGGCTCCACGATGTAGAGAACGACTTGGCATCTTCAGATTGTCTAAGACAGTATGAAGACCAAGCTCAGGATCGAAACCGTTGGAGCCAGATTGTTGATTCAGTAAGGGGCCAGTAATGGCCTTTAACACTGTTATTATTAGTACAAAGTTCAAATTTGGATTTATTTTGTTTTTGTAAAATTTTCAGTTAATCAAATTCCATTCATCCGATACATTGAAACAAGATATTATGGATTTAGAGGAGTTGGGCGTTATTCCAACGATCATAAATTATGCTATTAATATTTTTAATAAGATGTAATCGTTTAAATATTTATAAGTGTTATGTTGTATTTTTCTTAATTTGATTAAAATAGTTTTTATTACAATTTATTTAATATTTTGACTACACAAGTACCTACAAGTCCTGTGAAGTATATAATATTGGTGAAACTGGATTTCAACATACGTTGATCAATTATACATATTCCAAAAGTCTGCGCCGTCGCAGTGCATTTAGTTAATTAAAATACAATTTCCACAATTTCGAATGCACACGTCATAATTATCTAAAAATATAAATGAATAAATAAAATTAAAATGTGTTTGAACGTATTATAAAATCATTTTCATTACCTATTGCTGGAGCACCAAGCAATAATTTACAACACCACATCACTAATAAGAATATAAAATAATTTAGCATGATGAATAGGGCGTTCAAAAATATTACAATCAATCTAAAAATAAACAAGCAAATATAATGAAAACCGCTTAGCTAACGGAAAATCGATTTAATTAGGTTAGGTTGGGATAGAGTATAGTCCAAAGAAAACAGGACCAATTATTTTCAACAAATGACTTTCATTTTGAGCCTTTGATAAAGCTTTGGATGCACCCGACGTCTATCCTGCTGAGATTATTTAAGAATGATACTCCTACAAATTTTAGTCAATTTTCTCCAGACGTGGACAGGTGCACAGAAGATGGAGTATAAGATAGCTTAAGTGGCGTTAAATTTTAATGATCAAGAGATATTTGTACCTTAGATGCTTATTTATTAGAAATTACAAAATTGTCACCTAATTTATAAGTCATTTTTAGATTCGGTCGATTATTTGGGACTCTAGACATTACAAAATTTTATAAAATCAATTTTTAAATCTTAAGATTTTGAAATGAGACTAGAGTATTAGTGATCTTCAAATTATTTAAAATATAACCACAATTTTGAGATCAATTAATTTTTTTTCCATCCTCACTTCAACTAATTGTTTATCTGCAAGTATCACCTACAACGGCTTAAACTGATACGAACGTATGTATAGTATATAGCTGGGAACGGAATTTTAAGATAGATTTATATAGTTTTCACGAAACATCAGATTCTTATTTAAAAAAAAAACATGAACCTGTTGCACCTATTTTACGTATAACCATTTCTCCTTGACATTGAATATTAAATCAGAGAACCGGTGCGCGCATTCTTATTAAAATAAACAAGCAACACAAGATTAGTGCAGTAAGAAATACAAAAAACTAGTTTTCGTTTTACTATAAAAAATATTTCCGGACTATTTTATGCAAAAATAATTTCCGTACGAACAATCAACTTTTCGTAATCTATTATTAGATTTGAACGTCATCATCGCAGATATATATCCGTTCGTACGGGGAGTTACCATGTGTTTACCTTCAACTGGTAAACATTTATTTCCCTAACGTACACACCTTTTTTCATTCATAAATTAACATAAGGACATTCTAAAAATAATTTGCGATTGGTTTATTTAAATTAAAATAATTAACACTTGAGAAAGTTCTTCATTTGCCGCATAATATGATGAGAACAACACTTAAAACTATCACACGATATATGTATAAACAAAATTTGAAAACACTTACTTTTAACTTTACTAATCACTATACTCAAAATTAAATCAAATCGATCGCACCTGTAACACTATCACTGCATACAATTTAAATGACTCGCGGATCATAAATTCGTTATGCTTTATATAACAAAATAAAAAAAAAAAGTAAAAAAAAGTTGATCACTAATTTACGTAAATCCGTGCGTAATTGTTGTGTCTAGTATTTTTGCTTCTTTTGTTTTGATCAAAAATTCGCGGTTCGGTGTTAAGACATTTTAAGAGACATGATTTATGCATAGTATTTTTATGATAAAAGAAACAGTTTAACAAAATAAGTTCCGCTAAATACAGTAACACACTCGATTGTCTTAACTATTAGGACATGCAAATGAAATAGCGTAGAGCTGTTTTTGGTTTCATTTTAATTCGAGGTGATTTAGCCATCACTGGACTGGTTCACAAACGCGTCAGCGATTTAAAGACACGCCTGTCTTTATTACATTGATGGTTGGGCTGTTACCGATCTAGTTCATGCAGCTTTTAGCTATCATACTAATGGATGGAGAGTATGTGGCGGCATGTTTTACTTGAACAATCGTTTAATGGCACTGGAATCTGGGAATACATTGAATATTACAGCTCTTAAGATTTATCCCGAAATTTCAATTGACACTTTAATGGGAAGAAAAATATTGTGACGAATATCGCTAACAAATTTACACCATTTAGAACGTTTTGTCAAAAAAATATTATATTCAGGTTCTTTGTAATTTGTCACTCGTTACCAACATAATTGACGTGCACATACGATTTTATTTTTGTTTGACTAAATGTTCGTGTTTATATTTTTGAAATTTATTTTCAAGTTTCTATTTTTAATTTTAATACCATTTTTGTGTTTATAAGTGAACTATTTCCCCTTAACTAGGAAGGTAAACATGTCACACACGCTGTTAAGATTGCTGATCCCTTGCTTTAAATATAAGAACCTTTGTCCGTAGTTTTTAATTTCGACAAATAAGAATGACCTGCCAAATTGCAAGGTATAAATCGCAATTGGATGTTATTACAGGCCAAATAGAGCGGATAGCGGATTTTGTTAAAACTAAGTTGATTTTGAAATAAACTTTCATTTGAATCATTAGAAATATATTTCGTAAATTTTGTGACTAATCAATGGTTGTTAGAAAAACTAAACAAAAACCAATCCAAGTGCGATTCTCTAGTATTTGGAGAAGTATCCTAAATTAAAACCTGGGTTATTCGTTGAGATTGATCGAAGGAATACCTAAGCTAGAATAACCTCACTAGGTTAGATAATAGAATTCGGTAGAATTCAATAGGTGTTGATCATTAGAGATTACTGCCACACTATTTCGCTGCACTTAAACTCTTAACGGATAAAAATTAGCTCAATTCTTTGAAAGGTCTCAGCGATCCAACATCTCATTGGGATAACCTAATTGTCGATATGGTATTACAAAGACTAGATACATATACTTACATCATATACTTACATCATTCATTATTCAATGTCGAGTTCCATTCAACAATGTAAATGGTGGTATTGTTCAGTCTGAATATGCAAGCCAATCTACCGCAGTTATTTGATTCTGGGTCACAATTACACTTCAAAACAAAGTTTGTCCCACAAATTAGTAGTTAAGTGCTTTAGTATCAACAACCCTATTGCAGCAATTGGCAACTGAAGTCAATGTCATTGAACGAACGATTCTTGCAATTACGTCTCGCTTTAGTTGATTTTCAAATAAACTTGAAGCATACATATTGCCTAGAAATATTTCATGTTAACGAAGCAGCTTTATTGATATCAACAGTTGGTCTCAAACGCAGAACTAGCAGATCCTACTTTAAACTGTTCACAACCGAAAGACATGTTGATCGGAGCTGAGCTGTACTGATCGCTAACGTCGGAAAGACAAATAAAATTTAACGATATCATGCTATTACTGGAAAATACAGCTTTCGGTTGCATCGTTATTGGTAGATTTGTGTTGTGCAAACAAGCTTCAAATGCAATATGTTCTCCACAGCCCCCAACCCTTCGTTGGAGCAGCTTTTTCAACAATTGCGCGAACTGCAAAGACAGAACTCTGCAACGAAGCAATACACTTACGAAGGAGAGGAATGTGAAATATTTTTTTAATATCTGTTTAGCGCGATTATGCTGGCCAATATATCGGGCTATAATATGTTGAGCAAGTGATTTGAACCAGGCGAATTATCTTATCGCCAATATATTTGATCCGTTAGGACTGATTAGGCCAGTGGTTGGTTGTCTTAGGCAAAATCAATATTCAGCAGCTGTAGAAATTAAAATCTCATATAGGGACGAAAAATTTCCCGCAGAATACCAGCCTCGATGGTTGAAATTTCGGTAACAATTTTATGATCTAAACAGTAAGCAAGAAATCTGTATACTTGAGATATTTTGCCATTTGGGTCGATCGAAAAAGCACAACTTCATACGTTCTCCGATAGTAGTGGTGAAGCTGCGTATGGAACATCAATTTAACTGCGATATGTAGTGATGTCAATGATGATATAAACGTTAATTTAATGCAGCGCGCGAAGTTTGAAGCATGGTACCACTGAACATAGTGAATTAGTTCAACGTATCCCGGAAGCTACCGACTACGCTATTCCTTTGCCATCTGTTGAGATAAAATTCCAAACTGAGTTTCCCACCAGAGAGGACTGGGTGAACGAAACGGTAATGGACCCTGAGGCGCTAAGCTTCTTCACGGATGGCTCAAAAAGGGATAGAGGGGTTGGCTGCGGGGTTTTCTGTGAGGCACTAGGGGATAACCTCTCTTTAGCAGCGTTTTTCAAGCTGAACTAATCGTGATAATGGAAGTCATGGACTGGTTGAAGTATAATGTAATATGTACGAGGAATATTCGCATTTTTACGGACAGCCTGTCTGCTATTAAAACGCTACAATCATACTCCCTGACATCGAAGATAGCCCAGAACTGTCTGGCATCTTTAAATGAGATGACTGATCAGTTCAACATCCGCTTGACGTGGGTGCCAGGGCATTTCAATATCGCAGGGAATGTAATGGCAGATGAGTTGGCCCGCAAGGGTACAACCCGCCTAATAACCCAAAGCAGGCGGGACATAAAGATTGCTACATGTAAACTGCTGCTTCAGGAAGAAGCCATAAAAGAAACGAACTCAAGTGGTCTAACCCCACGTGTGTAATAACCAGGCAGATCTGGCCAAGACTTTTCGGTCTAGATCAGGCCAACTGATATCGCTTCGACGGCACCATATTCGCATGGTCGTAGGAGCTATAACGGGACATTGTCTCATTGGGAAACATGCAAGCAGACTGCGTGTCCCAGCCCACGATTTCTGCCGCAGCTGTGGTGATGAGGAGGAGGAGGAAAATGTATTCCATCTGTACATCTGCACCTGTCCTAGACTAGCGTACAGCAGAACAAAATTTATGGGAACTTCCCTTTTGAACGATCTCACGGATCTTAGTAATATCGAGATCCTGGACTTTAAACGCTTCTTGGTAAGCTCAGGATGGTTTAGCGAGTGAAGAGGAGGAAACTCGAATGTGGTACAGCTATGGACCAATTTTGTGTCTATGCTAGTCCTTTAAGACGGCCACCCTTACCTAACCTAACCTAACCTAACCTATGGTACCACTGAACTTAGTGAATTAGTTCAACGTTTATCAAGTGCTATTCCATGTAAACAAAAAAAAAGGTTCTATTGGACAGACTCAACAATAGTGTTGTCTTGGTTGCCCAGGGCCCTTATTATGAAATTTTTCGATTTCGGTTTTTATCGATATCTAAAAAATTTGCCCCTTTATGACACTAAAAAAAAAAAATCGACGCGTATTTTCCGAACGCACATGTTATCGAAAAAATTCGCAAAAAAAACCAATACTGGCCATTTAAAGACGTATTATATTTTTTTTTTAAATGTAAATCAAGAGTGTACTTTTGAAATTTAAAAAAAATATTACCGTAAAATTCCAGATTCGTTATTATTTGATACAAAATAAAATAATTTTTTTTATTATATTTGTGTTTTTTTTTTTGGGAATTTGTGGGATTTATGGTTTACAACGCGCAGATAAAATAGGTGAAGAATTCATATCTGATGTATAATTTTTACAAAATATATTCTGATCTTAAAGTCTTGGACGAGAATTTTCGATCTTCAATGTGACAAAAATTTGTCTTGCACAGCTTAGAATCTGTAATTGACGGAATCAGCATTGTACTAATAAAAGCGAACAATCACTGTTCGAAAATAGAAACAGAGATATTGTTTCGGGAGAAGTTCTTGACACATTCTAATAAACGAAACGCAGCTCATTTAAAAATGAATGAACTGAATATAGTGCCTCAGAAGAGAGTGGAGAAGTAGTGTTGAAAACCTAATACAACACTGAGATTATAGTCATTGGTATGACGCTGATGACGAAATGTATATGTAAAAATAAACTGAAACTTAAAAATAAATTGAAACTAAATTTATTGAATAACATTTATTTGTTTTAATTTTTAATTTAAGATTTAATTTTTACATCTAAAGTATGAAGCAATGAAAAGAAAATTAGGTTGTCATTATATACTTTAAACCAATTTACATTTGAATTCATTAGTGTTGATGTTGTACAACTTCATATTCTCGAATGTATATTTCTTTGCATGAGTACGAATATACATTCAAATTTAATGAATCAAATGCTTCCGTAGAGAAATTATATTTGTTTTTATGGAAGCGGCATAATCTGTAACTACTTTTTAAAATAGGTAGCATTTTTCATTGAAACTACCATTTATTTTTGGGCATTAGCAGCCATTTTAACAGTCAGGTTGATCAGTCAGGTTGAATTATATCAACTTCATTTTTACAACAAATTGCTGTCATTATTTATTTTAGATAATTCTATGATTTTAACTTTCATTCTGATATAATGGCTTTCTAATGCTACGTAAATTTGAGATGACCGAGGAAGTTATTATTGGGTAAGAGCTAACTTCCAGTAATGATCCGACTTTCTTTACATCAGTAATTACGTGACACAACATTCATTGCTGTTACTGAATCAATTCCATAAAGTTAAGCAAACCTTTGTAGATTATCATTTAGTAGTAGTTCAGCTAGTTCAATATATTTGAAATAATCATGACAATATAGAACTGTTACAGCACATGAAAACGTCTGAAAATGACTATAAGAATCCTTTGGATCTTTTTGAATCCGGTACCAATATAAAGCAGGATATTTCGGTACTATAAACAATTTAGACATCAAATAGCGGCGGTTAATTTCTAATGGTTCCTAATGGTATTATTAACATCTTTTAAATGGCTTGATAAAGCATGATTCTTGCAGGCGATGATGATTTTCTTACGAAAATTGTAACTGGCATTGCACCAACCAAACAAGCATCTCCTAAGAATATGAAAAAAAAATAAATAAGTTAGCTTCTTGGCAGATTAATTGTTAAATACTTACCCAAATCAAATAAATAAGGATCAGAAAAACAAAATATTTTACTAGATCCACCTGTATTGGTAATTTTACTAGGGGTGTAGTGTCTTTGTGGGGATCTTAATCAATACCAGTTCTAGAGCTTTCATAAGTTCGGAGCCGGCAGTTAAAAAAGCTGGCCTTAATCCCAAACAATTTCACCTGTTTTTTATACAAACGCCGTTTTCGCTATTAACACCAAAAACATCTAACAATATAAAAACATTATTTGATCAAATTTATAAGAAAATTTCATTCGGTTCGTTAATAAAAGGCTAAAGACGACACGCTTCTAGAGGTGATTAGCCAATGCCATAATAAACCGCTACAGCCATTGCCCTTAAAGCAAATTGGCTTAAATTCAAACAGCGACTTTATGCCATGATACCAATATTGTTCTCTTCTCATCTCGATAATATCAACTTTAGTCGGAGTTTTTAATAACGTTTGGCTACTGCTTGGAAGCTATGAATATCCATGATCTTTTAATATTTTTAGTAAATAATTAACAGTCGAATAAGTACATTTGTTTAGTAAAGTGCATTAACTTTTGTTGTTCACGTTTATGCATTATATACATTTGTGTAAACAAATAAGCAATTGATAATCAAACCAAAAAAGAGATGGGTATGCTATTTATTCCAAAAAAATAAATTCTAAAACTCAAAATTTAAAAATTTGTGCGCCCAAATTATTCTATAAAAATAATAAATAAAATAATTAAATTTTGTAAAAAAAACATGCTTTACCATATTATGTGTCAGAAAATTACATAATCGCACCGTCGGCTTAAAATGATTGTTGGAGAGAAAAACTGCGGATTTTTTAAACTAATTGAGTTTGAGAACTTGTCAAAGGAACTCATAAATTCAATAACCGCGATTGACAAAATAAAATCAGGAGATCGCCCACCTGTTAACAAAAATTTTTTTTTAAATATATTTATAAAAAGATTAAAAGAATAATAAGCAAAAGGAATGATTATTCCAAACTTGAATATCTAAAAAGACTTGCACAAGATTTATACTAAATACTTGCATTTATACTAAAAATATTCAATATTTTATTTATACTTTTTCTTTCTATTATTAACTAAACTTTATTAATTTATAATGAAATTAAATTTTAACTTTACTATAAGAAATAAAAAACAAAAAATAATCGAAAGAAAAATAGGCTTATCTTAAAATGCCCATCAAGTCCGGAATAGTCCCTAAATAATAAACAATTGGTAATTTTAGGAATTTGAAAATTGAAATTTTTTTATATGGATTTATGTTTTTGTGGAATTTTGTAATTTGGAATTTTTACGGAATTTTGAAATAGCGGATTTTTTTTTTCAATTATGACACTCTGGTGTGCCATTGTCCCTATAACCTGAGATCATGTTGGGTATGCTATTTATTCCAAAAAAAATATTCCATTTACAAAATTCCTTTTTTATAATTCTATAATTTAAATTCCCAAAAAACCAAATTCCAAAAACCAAAATTCCAAAAAAAAAATTCTAAAAATTCAAAATTTAAAAATTTGTGCGTGCAAATTATTCTATAAAAATAATAAATAAAATAATTAAATATTGTAAAAAAAACATGCTTTACCATATTATGTGTCAGAAAATTACATAATCGCACCGTCGGCTTAAAATGATTGTTGGAGAGAAAAACTGCGGATTTTTTAAACTAATTGAGTTTGAGAACTTGTCAAAGGAACTCATAAATTCAATAACTGCGATTGACAAAATAAAATCAGGAGATCCCCCTGTTAACAAAATTTTTTTTTAAATACATTTATAAAAAGATTAAAAGAATAATAAGCAAAAGGAAAGATTATTCCAAACTTGAATATCTAAAAAGACTTACACAAGATATTCATTTATACTAAAAATATTCAATATTTTATTTATACTTTTTCTTTCTATTATAAACGGAATTTTGAAATAGCGGATTTTTTTTTTCAATTATGACACTATCCCACCAAAAAACTATCATGCAACTGACCTAAAGCGGTTTTCATTAACACTATAATAGTCTAGTCTAAGTAAATTTAAATTGCTTTGAAATTGAGATAAAACTTCAACTTTTTTACATTCAAAAATATTGATTATCTACGTATATTCTTGTTTTGGGTTTAAAGTTTTACAATAGTTATGATCTTAATATATGAAAACGGCTAATAGTAAAAATAATACAATGTTTAAAGGCCATTACTCCCAAAAGAGGCGGGATGCAAAAGGGATTTTTCATCTCCCGATTACGATCGGTGATTAAATTGAAAACATCTATGACCCTTTGTTGGAATGTAGAACTCATGGGCCAACCCATTTTCCATGTCACTGTACAGGGTGACATTGGGCTATGTAATGCGCAGGTGGTATACTATACTTGTGTGAATGGGATGAATGAATGGATTGAATGAATGTTGTGTGAATGTAAGGTAAGGGTGGTAATTTTGTTTGTTTGGTAATATGTACCAAAAAAGTGTCTATGCTAAGTCCTCTAAAAAAAAAAACGCCATTACTGGCCCCTTACTGCGTCAACAATCTGGCTCCAATGGTTTCGATCCAGGGCTTGGTCTTCATTCCTAGACAACCTGAAAAAGACACGTCATTCTCTACAACGTGGAGCCATCGTCGCCTGCAACGATATATGCGCCTACCATATGGTGGTTCTTCTTTCAAAGATCGCTGCACAATTCGTTCCGGATCAGCACGCAGAACGTGACAGAGACAGGGTACTCGCTGAGATCTTATTTCATGCACAATATCGGGGATCTTCATCAGATCTCTTATCTCGATATTGTACAGAGCTCGGTATGTGAAATCTATTTCGCGTTTTGGGCGATAAATCACACGCATGACCCTTCTCTCAAAATGTAAGGAGCCGTCTCTCGCACTCATCCGTCAGCGCCCAACTTTCATATAGAAACATGTGTCATGGCCAGCTGCCAGCCGCACTTTAATATCCTCACCCAAACTACCCACACTGTTATCGTGAGCGATAAGAGAACCAAAATATTTGAACCTCCTCACTCCTTCAAACGTGTAGTGGCGCCACAACTAAAATCTGGTGTGCCATTGTCCCTATAACCTGAGATCATGTATTTCGTTTTGAACTCATTGAGTATCATCTCCGAATATCAAGAGCTCCGAATTAATGCAGCCCACTCCAGGTGACCGGTTCCGTTTTAGTCTCTGCATAGCCCTAGTGAATTCCTCATGGGATGGATCCTCAATGCAAATCTCCGCAGTCTGTATTTGAGGTGAATGATCTATAGTCTGTGACGCATGATGAACACCAAGCAGGTCGGTAAAGTCTTCATTCCATGCGTCAAGTATACTGCGTCGATGTTGACACAGAGGTTTCCATCCCGGTCCCAAATTCCAGTTGACGCAGGCTTGAAAATATGGTGCAATCCAGTAATTCTTTTAAAGAAATTACGTGAACTGCGCTCATTGCTGAGTTGTTGGACTTTCAGAACCTCGAACTTCCACCATTCTCGCTTTTTCCGTCTACAAAGCCGATTCTCTGTCGATGATAATGACGACCGATCTGGATCTGCTTCCGCCTTTACTTCTTCTTGCTCTTTACTTCTTGCAACCTGGCAACAGGCCGTTGGCAGATCTGGATTGATGTTTTCAACATTTCCAAGATCTCCCTTGGATCACTAGGCTCCGCAGAGATCCAGGCTCGTGCCGTAGGCCTGGAGGGAATTTCTTCCCTCGTCACCACTTCTAATTTAACCCCGGCCAGACTTCGCCCAGGCTGCCGATCGCCTTTTTATAGAGGGTCACCGACTTTTCATCGGCTTAGGCAGTAAGTTTGACGTGAGCCCGGTGCCACCCTCCGTCTCGGCAGGACGGAGCAGGTCCTGGGTTCTCCCTCATAATGTTTAGGAAGATGGCGGCTAAGGCCTTCTCCACCTTCCTCCAGTGAAGGGCCGTAATGCTCGCATCTTCTTGAGCCCTGTCAACGACTGCCATGGGCAGGTGCTCCTTTAGCACCTCGTTGAAGGGCCTGGTAACATTATCTGGAACCCGCTTCTTTTAAGCTTCCGTAGGCGGTTCATCATCAGATCTCTGCCTTTTAGGCTGTGAGATCTCGGAACCCTCCTGCTATGGCTCAGTGATACGCCTTGCCCACGCAAGCGTATCCCTGTCCCTATCCGTTCTCTGCTCCAACGGAATGTTGCTGATCTTGGAGATCATGCACCAGGCTCTCTTCCTGGTCTGGTAGTTCACTGACGCTGGAGGGCCAGCATTCGTGCCTTTGCACTTTGGTTTCGAGGGGCCAGCCACATTTGGTCTTATGCCCCTTTTTGCACTTTGAAGACCGGGCCTAAAGGCCAATGTCTCCACAGCACTGGTTTCCGGTTTTATAAGAGCACTAGTCTCTTTTTGTTTGTTATTTGGATCTGCCATAATAGGTCCCACGAGTAGCGGAGAAAGGAGGTCCATCTGTGCAGAGATCCGCAATACACTGGTAAGGCTATATGATCCGGAGGCCGCCAAATATCCGGATTCATCGTTAGAGGCTGGGCTAGTTTTTAGATACGAAGCTGGCAACAAGTACCAACTTGATTCCACCAAGACAGCTTCACACCGGACCACCAAAAAAAATGATGATAAATTTCAGTTAAAATGTTGAACCAGTAAAAGAAATATGTACGATTAAACTTTTTCCCAACCTCACAATGTTGAGTATACTTGACATAAGATAGACGATTGTATAAATGCAATGGCCAAATAAATTTTGATAATAGAAAAATATTTATTTTATTTTTAAAATATACTCGTATTCCTTATACGAGATAGTATATAGTATGTGGTATTTTTATATATATACATATATATATATATATATATATATATATATATATATATATATATATATATATATATATATATATATATATATATATACACTGCAAAAATGCCATTGGAATTGGAAAGAGATGGGGTATGGAGCCCCACATAGTACACCGGCTCTACGTCTCAGTGGTGAAACCTTTACTGTTGTATGGGATTGTCGTCTGGTGGCCAGCGTTAAAAATTATGACCAACCGTAAATTGTTGATGAAAGTCAAAAGAACGGCCTGCTTGTGTATAAGTGGGGCTCTCAGGAGCACACCTACTCAAGCTCTGGAGATTCTCTTTCATCTTTTTTTTTTTTTTTTTTTTATTAAAACGGTTGGAACCTACTAAGGTCCCGCACTCAATGCCACAATGGGCCCATGGTGCAAACCAAGAGGATCTATCCTAATTCGCAAGAGCGTACTGCAATCTTAGCAAACTGTAAAAGTTTGAACCAAGGAATGGATACTAGCTGATCTACGTTCAAAGATCCGGAAGAGAACACTTGGGATCTAGCTCCGACAAAGGCGGGACAGGTGCAGAAGTAGTGTAAGCAGTCGTCCACATCCTCTAGGCAGTCGTCACAAAGAGCGTCCTGTGCTAGTCCCATGCGTTGAAGATGAACCTTGAAACGTCCATGGCCGGTTATAAGTGCGACCAGAATTCTGAGTTGGTTCTTTTTTAGGGATAATGCATAATTAGTGAACCTCAGAATGGGTTCAATAATGAAATGTTTTGCCTTTCGACAACTAGGAGTAGAACGCCACTTCCGTCCCAGCTCAAGTAGAGCGAACTTCTTAATAGCGTCTTTGCCACCGTTGAAGGATAGAGGAATTGCTGGTTCGGGGCCAACAAAATTACTACGCGAGCCAGCTTTCGCTAGCAAGTCAGCAACCTCATTTCCCTCAACGCCACAATGAGCAGGCACCCACATTATCTTTACTCTCGTTTTAGAGCAAAGGAGATTAATGTAGTGCTTGCAATCTTTGACTAGTTTGGACCTAGTCAAAGGATTAATGAGGGTATTAAGCGCGGCTTTACTATCTGAGCAGATAGTAATATCCCTCCCTGAAACGTTAAATTTCAACGCTTCAATCGCACAATGGGTAAGTGCAATTAATTCAGCTTGAAAAACCGTGCAGTGTTTTCCCAGACTACCCGAGCATCTTAGCTCATATTGAGGACAGTAAAATCCAAACCCTGCACTGACTTCCGAACGAGAGCCATCCGCAAAAAAAACTATCGACTCCGACAGCTGTCTAGAGAAATCGTGAGATAGCCACCATTCTCTCGCAGGAAAAACTACGGAGAATGAGTTGCTGAAGTTAAATTCAGGCAAAAGCCTGTCATTCACCATTTCCAGCTCAGGAATAAGTGATTTATACTTATTGAGAATCTGTCTATGCCCCGTACAAGTCCCGAACACATTCCATGCCCCAATGCACTTTAGTCGATAAGCAGCAGCACACGCTGTACTCAGAATGTGGGACTGCAATTCGGGCATATGTAGAATAGACTCCATGGCAAGAAGTGGAGCAGATGACATAGCCCCGGTTATAGCCCTACAGGCTGTCCTCTGCAATCCATCCAGTCTTGCTACCGAAGACGTCAGTTCCACAACCGGCCACCAAACAACTGAAGCATACGACAGTAAGGGTAAAACCAGTGATTTATAGATGAAAGACATCATTTTGGGGGTCAGACCCCAAGAATTGCCAAAGGCCCTTCTGCATTGCCAAAAAATAGCAATGGCCTTTTGCAGCTTATAATCAAGGTGAAACTTCCAGGAGAGTTTACCAGCTAGAATGACACCTAGGTGTTTAACTTGCTCTGTCCTTGTAATCGCTCTACCAAAGAGAGTGGGAACTGGCTACTTTGACGGACACTGCTGAGCCATCCAGCTCCATCTCAATTATCCGAGACTTAAGCATGGAATCGATGAATTTAATAATGGTTTGGTCAATATTAAAATTGGTACAAGCACTTGTGATCGTGGAAAACGAAGTGCTATCAAAAGCTCCCGCAATGTCCAGGAAGGTACCTACTAGAAACTCTTTGTATTTAAGTGATCTTTCAATCCTAGTTACGAGTTCATGTAGAGCAGTTTCGCAGGACTTGCCAGCTCTGTAAGCATGTTGCATGTTACTGAGAGGGGAGATAGTTAAATAATTGTCTCTAATAAATCTGTCGATGATCCTCTCTAAAGCTTTTAGAAAAGTGGAGGTCAGACTAATGGGCCTAAAAGCCTTTGGGTCGGTATAATCCGACTTGCCAGCTTTAGGTATGAATACTACTCTACTCCTGCTCCAGGCGCGCGGTACCGTGCTAAAAGCAACGCAGGCCTGGAACAGACTGAGTAGGTAATTGCTGATGTGTAGAAAACCATGCTGTAATTCAGCTGGGAAAACTCCGTCCGGACCGCTCGATTTGAAAGGTGCAAACGAGAAAATACTCCAGCGTAAGACATCCGTGGTGATCAGCCTACGGGCCAAGTTCCAATCCGGCGTACCGATAAAAATGTCCGTTGGCTCGGAGGCAACCACATCCGAATCAACAATGTCACACCCAGGAAAGTGGACAGACATTAGTAGCTCACCGACTTCTCGCCTGCACGAGGTTAGTTTACCGGAGGGTAGACGAAGATTATCGAGTCTACACGTATCATTCTTAGCCAGAGTTTTATTAAGTCTGGCGACGGCAGATAAGCTGTCAATTTCTTCACAAAAGTTTCTCCACGCAGTCCTGTGCGCGGATCTTAAGCTTTTTTTATAAGCCTTTTGAGCTAATAAAAATAGATTCCAATCCGAAATGAGATTCGTTGTTTTAGCTTTATTTTTAATTTTACGCACACTCTTTCTTAACTGTTTAAGTTCAGAACACCAGAAGGGTTTGTTACGCTTCTTCTGGTTGGCAATAAGAGGGCATGACTTTTCAAAAGCAGTCGAGATCGCTTTCGTTAGTGCAGTTGCCTGCAAATCAAGATCTGCGATTGACCTAATCTGGTTAGGCAGATCGACACGAGCTCAAGGGAGAAAGTATCCCAATTCGTAAGTTTCCTATTGCGATAAGGTTTAACCGGTGGTCTTTTAAAGTTAATATTAAAAGAGATGCACCTGTGATCAGAGGTGAGTATATCATCCGTCACTCTCCAGTTTAGAACGAGGTCAACGATGGACATAGAGCACAAACTAATGTCAATCACTTCTTTGCGAACCGAGTTGACAAACGTGGGCTCACACCCAACATTGAGAACCTCTAACTCAGAGGAGTAAATGTAATTGAACAGTGAGGATCCTCTAATATTAGTATTAGAACTGCCCCAAATGGTATGGTGAGCGTTAGCATCACAACCAAACACAAGAGGTAGTTTGTTGACCCTACACCACCTTATAAGATTCACCATTTCCTCTGAAGGAGGGGGTGAGGTGGAATCATAGGGTAGATATGCTGATGCAATGACAAGTTTGAAACGTGAGTCAGCACACACGAGAGTGATCAGCACTGCCGTAAGATTAGCAGTGCTACATTCATTAATTAGAGTGGCATCAATAGCATTAGAAATAAAAATGCACGCTCTAGTTTTAAGGACAGCGGACTTATAGAAGATCCTGCCAAGCTTTGTGTTCAAACCAGAAACCGCACCATCAATAAGATACGGTTCCTGGATTAGACAAAAATCTGTATGCGATCTAGCAAGCAGTTCCCTCAACTCATAGGAAGCTGACTTGCTATGTTGCAAGTTGATCTGTTTTAATTCAAGCATGGACGTCATCATGAAGACCAGCTATAAAAAATAATAATAATAAACCCTACGGCCCTGAGATAACCCTGAAACGGATCCTCTCAAGGACATATTGAAGTGACGCACCAGACCCGATAATGTGCTCGAAGGACTTCAGGTCAACCCTGATCACAATTGATTGGCGGTTAGCCTCTCGCTTGCATCGGATAACCTTCCATCCTGTAGTCGACACATTCGGATTCATAATGCCGATGTTAGTAATTATTACACTCGGATTCTCTGGTGGCCCGGGAATCCATGAGTGCAGTATAAGCGGTTTCGGAGGCTCCCCAACCAAAAGTTGGCAACCCTCCCAGACGTCCTTGATCCTGCCGATCTCTCCACAGAACCAAACGTACGTCTCATCATTACTAGCCTTGCAGATGATGACACCATCCGCCAGGTAACAACCCAGCAATTGCGGAACAAAGCCGGAAGATTTCGCCGCGTCGAGAATGCGACGACCAAGCTCTTTTCGGAAAATTTGCAGTTTTTCCTCATTCATTCATTCTTTCATCTTACTCCCTTGGATATTGCGGCCGAGCAGTTGCATCTTGCACAGCCATTCGGCTCAAATCCATATCTATGTGAACCTGTAACAATGCAGGGCACTCATCTATCCTATGCAACAGGGGTATCCCGGATGCTACGGTATTCTCTGAGGCACTAGGGGTTTGCCTTGGGGTCTCTTTTCGTCTTTCCGACTTTTGCAGCGTTTTTCAAGCTGAACTGATCGCGATAATGGAAGTCATGGACTGGTTGAAGTATAATGTAATATCTACAGCCTGGCTGCTATTAAAACGCTACAATCATACTCCCTGACGTCGAAGGTAGCCCAGAACTGTCTGGCATCTTTAAATGAGATGGCTGATCAGTTTAACATCCGCTTAACGTGGGTGTCAGGGCATTTCAATATCGCAGGGAATGTAATGGCAGATGAGTTGACCCGCAAGGGTACAGCACGCCTAATAATCCAAAGCAGGCGGGATATAAAGATACCGCTTGCTTCATGTAAACTGCTGCTTCAGGAAGAAGCCTTAAAAGAAACGAACGTCAAGTGGTCTAACGCACTAGTCCCACTTTTTATGCTAACCTTCGACAACCAAGAAAAAATCGAAAATATTTATAATATTAAGGCTATCCTCAACCTTAGAGTTAGAATAGAAACACCGAGAAAGGTCACTCGACTAATACCACAATGTAAAAAGTGCCAAGATTATAATCATACACAAAAGTACTGCCACCGTGAAGCAAGATGTGTTAAATGTGCAGGAAAACACGCAGGAAATGACTGCACAGTCCCCCGAGATACAGCACCGAAGTGTATCAACTGTAATGGCCAGCATCCAGCCAACTACAGAGGATGTGAAGTTGCAGTAGAACTACAAAAAATGAGAGATAAATCACGCAAACCAGGTACATCAATAAATGTACAAACTATAAAAAGAACCACTGAGCCTAAACCGTCAACTGCTAATCATAACATACAAAGCCAGAGAGTAAACGAAAACGTTACTTATGCACAAGTAGTTCAGCAAACAGAGGAGAAACAGTTAAAAGTGGATCTCGTTCTACAGGGCATACTGAGAAATCTAGAGAACATTAACAATAGACTTATTTCGCAGGAAATGAGTCTGCAGAAACACTAGAAGAAATGAAATCACAAATTAGTTTCAATAAAAGAGTAGAAGAAAACCTTGGTCAAGTGTATCAAAATATAAATTATATAAAATCGAATTATAAACAAAAGAAATGAATAAAACATTACGAATTGTAACCTGGAATGCAAATGGGCTTTTGCAACACATTCAAGAACTAGATATATTTTTAAACATGCATAATATAGATATATGTCTTATATCAGAAACCCATTTCTCCAAAACTTCATTCTGTAAAATAAAAGGATATAATTGCTACTATGCACTACATCCTGAGAACAAAGCCAGAGGTGGATCAGCTATCCTCATAAAAGAGTATATAAAACATAACGAAGAACCAAAAGTTGAGAACCTTTCCATGCTAGTCACAACAATCAAAATACAATTAAGCAATATTATAACATGCAGTAT
Organism: Tipula unca; assembly: GCA_951394425.1. NCBI lineage: Eukaryota > Metazoa > Arthropoda > Insecta > Diptera > Tipulidae > Tipula > Tipula unca. The sequence continues at coordinate 111,096,134 of OX596381.1, forward strand.
CTCAGCAATATATTGCCCTCCAAGATACAATCTCAAACAAGTAGATTATACTAATCTTCTGAAAACGCTAGGAAGTGTCTTTTTAGTTGGAGGTGACTATAATGCAAAAAATACATATTGGGGATCTCGGTTAACGACCGCTAAAGGAAAAGAACTGTTCGCAGCAGGCAAACAACTAAAATGCGAGTTTCACTCAGGCGGTACACCAACCTATTGGTATCCTACGGATACCAGTAAGATTCCAGACCTTATAGACTTCTTTATTACAAAAGGGATTTCAGATAATTATATCCATATAGAGAACAGTGAAAGTCTATCATCAGATCATTCACCAGTTATTATGATACTTAGCCAAACAATTATTTTGAAAGAGAGCAACCCGAAATTAACGAGCTTCAAAACCAATTGGGATCTCTTCCAAACACAGTTAACAGAAAGAATTAGTCTGCAGAACCCAATTCAGGGACCAGTCCAAATAGAAGACGAATTAGATAAGCTCATCCATAATATCCAATATGCTGCGTGGGAAAGCACTCCAAATAATAGGCAGGAAATGAAGCGCAATGCTAGCTATCCAGAGGAAGTGAGAGAACTTCTTAAAAATAAAAGAAAAGCACGGAAGAATTGGCAAAAACATCGAAATGCTGAAAATAAAAGAGTATTTAATCATTTGTGTAACAAATTAAAATACCTTATAAAAGGGCCCTCTAACTGGGCAAAAAGATACTGATTATTCATTATGGAAAGCAACAAAGAATATTAAAAGACCTAACCTTCAGATTCCTCCAATTAAAAATAATGAAAATTGGGCTCGAAATGCTAAACAAAAAGCAGATTTGTTTCCAAATCACCTTGAAGAAACATTCCAACCTTATCCAAAACAAACGGAAGAGGAAAATATTACACCAATAAATAAACAGGATGAAGTAAATATTACACCTGTAACATTGAAAGAACTAAAATGGGAAATCAAGAATAATCTGAATGCGTATAAGGCTCCAGGATATGATCTTATAACAGGTCAGATAATAAAACTGTTACCGGAGAAAGCGTTGAGGAAACTAGTGCATATAATTAATGCAGCATTTCGACTAAGATATGTACCAAGGCAATGGAAAGTTGCAGAAGTAATTATGATACTTAAACCGAACAAACCTCCGCATGATAAAGCTTCATATAGGCCAATTTCTCTGCTACCAACATTATCGAAACTATTTAAAAAAGTTCTTCTTAAAAGACTAAAACCAATTATCGAAGAAAGGAATCTTATCCCTTCACATCAGTTTGGATTTAGGGAAAAACATTCTACGATAGAACAAGTACATCGAATTACTGATGTAATCGAGAAATCACTAGAAAGCAAACAAATATGCTCAACTATATTCCTTGATGTAGCGCAAGCATTTGACAAAGTATGGCACCAGGGGCTAGAATTCAAACTTCATCGAGATCTTCAATTTTTTCAAATTTTAAAATCATACATATCAGAGAGGCACTTCCGAGTAAAGTATGAGAATGAGATGTATGTGAAGTTAGCCCAATTTTCATCCCAAAAAAATGCGATGGCAACACTAAATATAACTGTCGTGACAGTTTTTAATCTCAGCCCAGAAAAAATTACTGTCACGATAGTTTTTATTAAGTCAGCCCAAAAAAAAACTGTCGCGATAATAAAAAAACTATCATGACATACGATTTATTACTCTAAGCCCAAAAAAAAAATCAATGAATTAAAATGAAAATTATGGGCACTCAAATAATTAGTTAAGCTTTATTCCGTTTCGAAATTATTCGAGTACTGCCGTAGAATTTATTAACGAATTTATGGAGTAGATATACCAAAGAATCTATTTCAATAATCATATATGGGGGAATCGGAGTTCTGGGGGTCTACAATACCATTATATAACTACTATCACGGTTCAATGGAATATTTAATTAAGTTTTATTCCGTTTCGAAATTATTCGAGTACTGCCGTAGAATTTATTAACGGTTTTATGGAGCAGATATACCATAGAACCTATTTCAATAATCAAATATGGGGGAATCGGAGTTCTGGGGGGTCTTCAATACAATTATATAACTACTATCACGGTTCAATGGAATATTTAATTAAGTTTTATTCCGTTTCGAAATTATTCGAGTACTGCCGTAGAATTTATTAACGGATTTAAGAAGCAGAAATACCATAGAATCTATTTCAATAATCAAATATGGGGGAATCGGAGTTCTGGGGAGTCTACAATACCATTATATAACTACTATCACGGTTCAATGAAATATTTAATTATGTTTTATTCCGTTTCGAAATTATTCGAGTACTGCCGTAGAATTTATTAACGGATTTAAGAAGCAGAAATACCATAGAATCTATTTCAATAATCAAATATGGGGGAATCGGAGTTCTGGGGAGTCTACAATACCATTATATAACTACTATCACGGTTCAATGGAATATTTAATTATGTTTTATTCCGTTTCGAAATTATTCGAGTACTGCCGTAGAATTTATTAACGGTTTTATGGAGCAGATATACCATAGAACCTATTTCAATAATCAAATATGGGGGAATCGGAGTTCTGGGGGGTCTACAATACCATTATACAACTACTATCACGGTTCAATGGAATATTTAATTAAGTTTTATTCCGTTTCGAAATTATTCGAGTACTGCCGTAGAATTTATTAACGGATTTAAAAAGCAGATATACCATAGAATCTATTTCAATAATCATATAAGGGGGAATCGGAGTTTTGCCATACCATTATATAAGTACTATCACTATTTATCAATAACGTGAACATTTTTGACCGCTGGCACTTGGGGAAATAAATTGAATAACATTTTTCTAAAAAACGGAAACACTTGTTTAATATTTTTTAAATTTAATTTTATAAATATTAATATATTTCAATTTTTAGGTGGTTAATATTCAGGAATTTAACTATACTCAGTTGAGTTTAACTCCCATAGATAGATGACCTAGCAAGTCGAAATATATTGAGATTTTTTTATATTTATTATTTTGCTTAATATTAAACAAGGCTCTTTTTAAATGTCATTCAACAATATTCAAATATTAGTAGATTTATTTCCATTAAAATCCATATTAAATTTCAATTTTTTTTTTAATTTTCTGTGTAAAATATTAAGTGGGGTTTCACTTTATGATTGTCATTGCGTATTTTAACTATCATATTTTTTAAATCATCATATAGTTCCCAATAGCTGTCATGTCTACAATAGGATGTGTAATGTTGTTGGTTTTCGTTATAATTAACTAGCGAGTTCAATAAGAACGTTTTTCCGTCCAATGATATTTCTGGAGGAATTTCTTTTAACGAAACCATCGGTTGATTTTGGCTATTTAAATATTCCGTGTTTATAGCTACAAACTTGTTTGGTATAATTTTTTTTGCGTACATAATTTTATGGCTTCGGAGGAAAAGTAATAAGGCAATTTTTTAAATTTCTTATGCCTGTTTGCTCAAATAGTTCTGTATTAATTTGAACGTATGGTCGTCCCTCTATATTTTCATTACAGCATATTGCACAACCAAACTCAGCTGTTAGACTAGGTAGTTTTTTCAAAAAGTAATCTGACACCAGAGTAATATTACACTCACAGTTAGTCTTTAAACCCAAATCATACCTTAATTGTTTTTTTATTTCGAACAAAGCATCATATCTCAGTTGTTTTAGTTGTTGTAATGTATGTTTTTCATTCAAAGCACAAACCAATTTATGAATCGATTGTAATTTAAAATTAAATATTCCATTGGATCGTGATAGTAGTTATATAATGGTATTGTAGACCCCCAGAACTCCGATTCCCCCATATATGATTATTGAAATAGATTCTTTGGTATATCTACTCCATAAATTCGTTAATAAATTCTACGGCAGTACTCGAATAATTTCGAAACGGAATAAAACTTAATTAAATATTCCATTGAACCGTGATAGTAGTTATATAATGGTATTGTAGACTCCCCAGAACTCCGATTCCCCCATATTTGATTATTGAAATATATTCTTGTATATCTGCTTCTTAAATCCGTTAATAAATTCTACGGCAGTACTCGAATAATTTCGAAATCGAATAAAACTTAATTAAATATTCCATTGGATCGTGATAGTAGTTATATAATTGTATTGAAGACCCCCCAGAACTCCGATTCCCCCATATTTTATTATTGAAATAGGTTCTATGGTATATCTGCTTCATAAAACCGTTAATAAATTCTACGGCAGTACTCGAATAATTTCGAAACGGAATAAAACTTAATTAAATATTCCATTGAACCGTGATAGTAGTTATATAATGGTATTGTAGACTCCCCAGAACTCCGATTCCCCCATATTTGATTATTGAAATAGATTCTATGGTATATTTGCTTCTTAAATCCGTTAATAAATTTTACGGCAGTACTCGAATAATTTCGAAACCGAATAAAACTTAATTAAATATTCCATGGGATCGTGATAGTAGTTATATAATGGTATTGTAGACTCCCCAGAACTCCGATTCCCCCATATTTGATTATTGAAATATATTCTTGTATATCTGCTTCTTAAATCCGTTAATAAATTCTACGGCAGTACTCGAATAATTTCGAAACCGAATAAAACTTAATTAAATATTCCATTAGATCGTGATAGTAGTTATATAATGGTATTGTAGACCCCCAGAACTCCGATTCCCCCATATATGATTATTGAAATAGATTCTTTGGTATATATACTCCATAAATTCGTTAATAAATTCTACGGCAGTACTCGAATAATTTCGAAACGGAATAAAACTTAATTAAATAGTCCATTGAACCGTGATAGTAGTTATATAATTGTATTGAAGACCCCCCAGAACTCCGATTCCCCCATATTTTATTATTGAAATAGGTTCTATGGTATATCTGCTCCATAAAACCGTTAATAAATTCTACGGCAGTACTCGAATAATTTCGAAACGGAATAAAACTTAATTAAATATTCCATTGAACCGTGATAGTAGTTATATAATGGTATTGTAGACCCCCCAGAACTCCGATTCCCCCATATTTGATTATTGAAATAGATTCTATGGTATATCTGCTCCATAAAACCGTTAATAAATTCTACGGCAGTACTCGAATAATTTCGAAACGGAATAAAGCTTAATTAAATATTCCATTGAACCGTGATAGTAGTTATATAATGGTATTGTAGACTCCCCAGAACTCCGATTCCCCCATATTTGATTATTGAAATAGGTTCTATGGTATATCTGCTCCATAAAACCGTTAATAAATTCTACGGCAGTACTCGAATAATTTCGAAACGGAATAAAACTTAATTAAATATTCCATTGAACCGTGATAGTAGTTATATAATGGTATTGTAGACTCCCCAGAACTCCGATTCCCCCATATTTGATTATTGAAATAGATTCTATGGTATATCTGCTCCATAAAACCGTTAATAAATTCTACGGCAGTACTCGAATAATTTCGAAACCGACTAAAACTTAATTAAATATTCCATTGAACCGTGATAGTAGTTATATAATGGTATTGTAGACTCCCCAGAACTCCGATTCCCCCATATTTGATTATTGAAATATATTCTTGTATATCTGCTTCTTAAATCCGTTAATAAATTCTACGGCAGTACTCGAATAATTTCGAAACGGAATAAAACTTAATTAAATATTCCATTGAACCGTGATAGTAGTTATATAATTGTATTGAAGACCCCCCAGAACTCCGATTCCCCCATATTTTATTATTGAAATAGGTTCTATGGTATATCTGCTCCATAAAACCGTTAATAAATTCTACGGCAGTACTCGAATAATTTCGAAACGGAATAAAACTTAATTAAATATTCCATTGAACCGTGATAGTAGTTATATAATGGTATTGTAGACCCCCAGAACTCCGATTCCCCCATATTTGATTATTGAAATAGATTCTATGGTATATCTGCTCCATAAAACCGTTAATAAATTCTACGGCAGTACTCGAATAATTTCGAAACCGAATAAAACTTAATTAAATATTCCATTAGATCGTGATAGTAGTTATATAATGGTATTGTAGACCCCCAGAACTCCGATTCCCCCATATATGATTATTGAAATAGATTCTTTGGTATATATACTCCATAAATTCGTTAATAAATTCTACGGCAGTACTCGAATAATTTCGAAACGGAATAAAACTTAATTAAATATTCCATTGAACCGTGATAGTAGTTATATAATTGTATTGAAGACCCCCCAGAACTCCGATTCCCCCATATTTTATTATTGAAATAGGTTCTATGGTATATCTGCTCCATAAAACCGTTAATAAATTCTACGGCAGTACTCGAATAATTTCGAAACGGAATAAAACTTAATTAAATATTCCATTGAACCGTGATAGTAGTTATATAATGGTATTGTAGACTCCCCAGAACTCCGATTCCCCCATATTTGATTATTGAAATAGATTCTATGGTATATTTGCTTCTTAAATCCGTTAATAAATTTTACGGCAGTACTCGAATAATTTCGAAACCGAATAAAACTTAATTAAATATTCCATGGGATCGTGATAGTAGTTATATAATGGTATTGTAGACTCCCCAGAACTCCGATTCCCCCATATTTGATTATTGAAATATATTCTTGTATATCTGCTTCTTAAATCCGTTAATAAATTCTACGGCAGTACTCGAATAATTTCGAAACCGAATAAAACTTAATTAAATATTCCATTAGATCGTGATAGTAGTTATATAATGGTATTGTAGACCCCCAGAACTCCGATTCCCCCATATATGATTATTGAAATAGATTCTTTGGTATATATACTCCATAAATTCGTTAATAAATTCTACGGCAGTACTCGAATAATTTCGAAACGGAATAAAACTTAATTAAATAGTCCATTGAACCGTGATAGTAGTTATATAATTGTATTGAAGACCCCCCAGAACTCCGATTCCCCCATATTTTATTATTGAAATAGGTTCTATGGTATATCTGCTCCATAAAACCGTTAATAAATTCTACGGCAGTACTCGAATAATTTCGAAACGGAATAAAACTTAATTAAATATTCCATTGAACCGTGATAGTAGTTATATAATGGTATTGAAGACCCCCCAGAACTCCGATTCCCCCATATTTGATTATTGAAATAGGTTCTATGGTATATCTGCTCCATAAAACCGTTAATAAATTCTACGGCAGTACTCGAATAATTTCGAAACGGAATAAAACTTAATTAAATATTCCATTGAACCGTGATTGTAGTTATATAATGGTATTGTAGACTCCCCAGAACTCCGATTCCCCCATATTTGATTATTGAAATAGATTCTATGGTATATCTGCTCCATAAAACCGTTAATAAATTCTACGGCAGTACTCGAATAATTTCGAAACCGAATAAAACTTAATTAAATATTCCATTGAACCGTGATAGTAGTTATATAATGGTATTGTAGACTCCCCAGAACTCCGATTCCCCCATATTTTATTATTAAAATAGGTTCTATGGTATATCTGCTCCATAAAACCGTTAATAAATTCTACGGCAGTACTCGAATAATTTCGAAACGGAATAAAGCTTAATTAAATATTCCATTGAACCGTGATAGTAGTTATATAATGGTATTGTAGACTCCCCAGAACTCCGATTCCCCCATATTTGATTATTGAAATAGATTCTATGGTATATCTGCTCCATAAAACCGTTAATAAATTCTACGGCAGTACTCGAATAATTTCGAAACGGAATAAAACTTAATTAAATATTCCATTGAACCGTGATAGTAGTTATATAATGGTATTGAAGACCCCCCAGAACTCCGATTCCCCCATATTTTATTATTGAAATAGGTTCTATGGTATATCTGCTCCATAAAACCGTTAATAAATTCTACGGCAGTACTCGAATAATTTCGAAACGGAATAAAACTTAATTAAATATTCCATTGAACCGTGATTGTAGTTATATAATGGTATTGTAGACTCCCCAGAACTCCGATTCCCCCATATTTGATTATTGAAATAGGTTCTATGGTATATCTGCTCCATAAAACCGTTAATAAATTCTACGGCAGTACTCGAATAATTTCGAAACGGAATAAAACTTAATTAAATATTCCATTGAACCGTGATAGTAGTTATATAATGGTATTGTAGACTCCCCAGAACTCCGATTCCCCCATATTTTATTATTAAAATAGGTTCTATGGTATATCTGCTCCATAAAACCGTTAATAAATTCTACGGCAGTACTCGAATAATTTCGAAACGGAATAAAGCTTAATTAAATATTCCATTGAACCGTGATAGTAGTTATATAATGGTATTGTAGACTCCCCAGAACTCCGATTCCCCCATATTTGATTATTGAAATAGATTCTATGGTATATCTGCTCCATAAAACCGTTAATAAATTCTACGGCAGTACTCGAATAATTTCGAAACGGAATAAAACTTAATTAAATATTCCATTGAACCGTGATAGTAGTTATATAATGGTATTGTAGACTCCCCAGAACTCCGATTCCCCCATATTTTATTATTAAAATAGGTTCTATGGTATATCTGCTCCATAAAACCGTTAATAAATTCTACGGCAGTACTCGAATAATTTCGAAACGGAATAAAACTTAATTAAATATTCCATTGAACCGTGATTGTAGTTATATAATGGTATTGTAGACTCCCCAGAACTCCGATTCCCCCATATTTGATTATTGAAATAGATTCTATGGTATATCTGCTCCATAAAACCGTTAATAAATTCTACGGCAGTACTCGAATAATTTCGAAACCGAATAAAACTTAATTAAATATTCCATTGAACCGTGATAGTAGTTATATAATGGTATTGTAGACTCCCCAGAACTCCGATTCCCCCATATTTTATTATTAAAATAGGTTCTATGGTATATCTGCTCCATAAAACCGTTAATAAATTCTACGGCAGTACTCGAATAATTTCGAAACGGAATAAAGCTTAATTAAATATTCCATTGAACCGTGATAGTAGTTATATAATGGTATTGTAGACTCCCCAGAACTCCGATTCCCCCATATTTGATTATTGAAATAGATTCTATGGTATATCTGCTCCATAAAACCGTTAATAAATTCTACGGCAGTACTCGAATAATTTCGAAACGGAATAAAACTTAATTAAATATTCCATTGAACCGTGATAGTAGTTATATAATGGTATTGAAGACCCCCCAGAACTCCGATTCCCCCATATTTTATTATTGAAATAGGTTCTATGGTATATCTGCTCCATAAAACCCTTAATAAATTCTACGGCAGTACTCGAATAATTTCGAAACGGAATAAAACTTAATTAAATATTCCATTGAACCGTGATTGTAGTTATATAATGGTATTGTAGACTCCCCAGAACTCCGATTCCCCCATATTTGATTATTGAAATAGGTTCTATGGTATATCTGCTCCATAAAACCGTTAATAAATTCTACGGCAGTACTCGAATAATTTCGAAACGGAATAAAGCTTAATTAAATATTCCATTGAACCGTGATAGTAGTTATATAATGGTATTGTAGACTCCCCAGAACTCCGATTCCCCCATATTTTATTATTAAAATAGGTTCTATGGTATATCTGCTCCATAAAACCGTTAATAAATTCTACGGCAGTACTCGAATAATTTCGAAACGGAATAAAGCTTAATTAAATATTCCATTGAACCGTGATAGTAGTTATATAATGGTATTGTAGACTCCCCAGAACTCCGATTCCCCCATATTTGATTATTGAAATAGATTCTATGGTATATCTGCTCCATAAAACCGTTAATAAATTCTACGGCAGTACTCGAATAATTTCGAAACGGAATAAAACTTAATTAAATATTCCATTGAACCGTGATAGTAGTTATATAATGGTATTGTAGACTCCCCAGAACTCCGATTCCCCCATATTTTATTATTAAAATAGGTTCTATGGTATATCTGCTCCATAAAACCGTTAATAAATTCTACGGCAGTACTCGAATAATTTCGAAACGGAATAAAGCTTAATTAAATATTCCATTGAACCGTGATAGTAGTTATATAATGGTATTGTAGACTCCCCAGAACTCCGATTCCCCCATATTTGATTATTGAAATAGATTCTATGGTATATCTGCTCCATAAAACCGTTAATAAATTCTACGGCAGTACTCGAATAATTTCGAAACGGAATAAAACTTAATTAAATATTCCATTGAACCGTGATAGTAGTTATATAATTGTATTGAAGACCCCCCAGAACTCCGATTCCCCCATATTTTATTATTGAAATAGGTTCTATGGTATATCTGCTCCATAAAACCGTTAATAAATTCTACGGCAGTACTCGAATAATTTCGAAACGGAATAAAACTTAATTAAATATTCCATTGAACCGTGATAGTAGTTATATAATGGTATTGAAGACCCCCCAGAACTCCGATTCCCCCATATTTGATTATTGAAATAGGTTCTATGGTATATCTGCTCCATAAAACCGTTAATAAATTCTACGGCAGTACTCGAATAATTTCGAAACGGAATAAAACTTAATTAAATATTCCATTGAACCGTGATTGTAGTTATATAATGGTATTGTAGACTCCCCAGAACTCCGATTCCCCCATATTTGATTATTGAAATAGATTCTATGGTATATCTGCTCCATAAAACCGTTAATAAATTCTACGGCAGTACTCGAATAATTTCGAAACCGAATAAAACTTAATTAAATATTCCATTGAACCGTGATAGTAGTTATATAATGGTATTGTAGACTCCCCAGAACTCCGATTCCCCCATATTTTATTATTAAAATAGGTTCTATGGTATATCTGCTCCATAAAACCGTTAATAAATTCTACGGCAGTACTCGAATAATTTCGAAACGGAATAAAGCTTAATTAAATATTCCATTGAACCGTGATAGTAGTTATATAATGGTATTGTAGACTCCCCAGAACTCCGATTCCCCCATATTTTATTATTGAAATAGATTCTATGGTATTTCTGCTTCTTAAATCCGTTAATAAATTCTACGGCAGTACTCGAATAATTTCGAAACGGAATAAAACTTAATTAAATATTCCATTGAACCGTGATAGTAGTTATATAATGGTATTGAAGACCCCCCAGAACTCCGATTCCCCCATATTTGATTATTGAAATAGGTTCTATGGTATATCTGCTCCATAAAACCGTTAATAAATTCTACGGCAGTACTCGAATAATTTCGAAACGGAATAAAACTTAATTAAATATTCCATTGAACCGTGATTGTAGTTATATAATGGTATTGTAGACTCCCCAGAACTCCGATTCCCCCATATTTGATTATTGAAATAGATTCTATGGTATATCTGCTCCATAAAACCGTTAATAAATTCTACGGCAGTACTCGAATAATTTCGAAACCGAATAAAACTTAATTAAATATTCCATTGAACCGTGATAGTAGTTATATAATGGTATTGTAGACTCCCCAGAACTCCGATTCCCCCATATTTTATTATTAAAATAGGTTCTATGGTATATCTGCTCCATAAAACCGTTAATAAATTCTACGGCAGTACTCGAATAATTTCGAAACCGAATAAAACTTAATTAAATATTCCATTGAACCGTGATAGTAGTTATATAATGGTATTGTAGACTCCCCAGAACTCCGATTCCCCCATATTTGATTATTGAAATAGATTCTTTGGTATATCTGCTTCTTAAATTCGTTAAGAATTTTACAGCAATTCTTGAATAATTTCAAATCGAAATCTAATTATTGTAACGCTTTTAAGTTTAATTTAAATTCTCTTCTTTTATTTAAAAGTAGTATTATTTTTTTTGCATTAATATTTTTGTATTTTTATTAAAAATTTTGATGGATGTATTTTTTTCTTCATATAAATTATGTTTTTAAAATTTTATCTGTCGTGATAGTTTATTATTTCGTAATATTTTTTTTGGTATTGCCAGTGTTTAAAATCGCTATTTTTTGGGATAGAATTTTGGGCCATCTTCACATGGGTGAGAATGAGTACTCCCAACTAAAAAGAATAACAGCCGGAGTACCACAAGGAAGTGTTCTTGGGCCAATCCTATATCTCCTATATACTAGAGATATACCAATTACAGAAGAAACAATGGCGACTTTTGCCGATGACACGGCAATACTTGCAACAGCAAAGAACATCAATGACTCCAAGTAGGTATTGGGACGGTTTGGCGTGGGAAAATTTGTAATTTGACACCTGACCTTGAAATTTGACACCTTGAAATTTGATACCTGTGGGAAAAAAAAAAAAAAAAAAAAAAAATTGTAATTTGACACCTGTGGGAAAAAAAAAAAAAAAAAAGTGAAATTTGATACTGCGGAAATAAAAAATATTGAAATTCCATGAAAGTCAATGACCCCGAAATTAACACAAGGTCATTGACTTTCATGGAATTTCAATATTTTATTTCCGCAGTATCAAATTTCACTTCCAAGAATTGCGACGTCATAGCATTGTGGGAAAAAATCTGATGATGTGTGAAAATATTTAAATTCTAAGAAAAAAAATTTAAAAAATTAAAAAAATAAAAATATATCGATAAAAAAATAGGTACGAACTCGGTGTGGAGCGGCGGTATTATGAGGGTTGTACTTTTAGAATGTAGTAAAGGTTTTTTAAAAATAAAAAATTAAAAATTGAAATTTAACACTATTGATATCTGAATAATATGATTTGTCGTTGTTGTTTCGTATGAACACGATCAAACATGAATTTTTGTTTCTGTAAAATATTAATGTATTCATCATAACAACAACAACGAATCTGTTGGATGAAAATTGAACTAATATAATATATAATATAGATATCGCATACAAAAAAAAAAAAAATTTACATGTTTTCGGCATTGTATTGATGCGATTGAAATTCTATAAGTAGGAAAGATAAAGAATTATTATTTTTTAATTGTTAGATGATGTCTGTATCAGACTACAACCTTGATTTTATTAATGAAATTTCACCATAGTAAAGGTTTAAAATAAAAAAAAAGTGAAATTTAACACTATAGATAAGAGAATATGACTTATTATTTTGTATGAACACGATAGTAAAGGTTTTTTTAAAAAAAAGTGAAATTTAACACTATAGATAAGAGAATATGACTTATTATTTTGTATGAACACGATCAAACATGAATTTTTGTTTCTGGAAAATATTAATGTATACATCATTACCACAACAACAAATCTCTTGAATGAAAATTGAAGTGATATAATATAGATATTGCCTACACAAAAAAATTTACATGTTTTCGGCATTGTATTGATGCGAATGAAATTCTATAAGTAGGAAAGATAAAGAATTATTATTTTTAATTGCGAGATGATGTCTGTATCAGACTACAACCTTGATTTTATTAATGAAATTTCACCATAGTAAAGGTTTAAAATAAAAAAAAAGTGAAATTTAACACTATAGATAACAGAATATGACTTATTATTTTGTATGAACGTTTTGTAGTAAATGGATATTAGAATAAATTAGGTTGCACACTCACACATATAAATATCGGAAGCAAGATTTTTTTTTGTTGTTGTATGTGTATCATACAGAATAAAGATGATCGTACAAGAATTTTTAGTTACAATTTCTGATATAACTTAAAAACGATATCGTTTTGGAAATTACTTTAAACTGATATACGTATGTATGTATGATGCATTGTACAAGTGTATATTTAGCACGAATAAAAATGTATCTATATAATATACATACATATATATATATATATATATACATATATAAATTGTACAAATTGAATTTAAAAAATTAATAAAAAAAATAATTTAGAAATAAAAATATTTTAAAACTAAAAAAAAATAATATCTAAAATATCTGTTGGGTGAAAATTGAAACAATACCTGGAAATACCGACCAATGTGATCGTACAAAAGATGAATATGATTTGTTGTTTTGTATGAACACGATCAAACAAGAATATTTTTTTTTTTTTTTGATATTAGATCTTAGAGATTTTTGTTGTAATTTCATTTTTGTGTTTTTAAAAAAAATATTAATGTACATATTATAACAACAACAAATCTGTTGGATGAAAATTGAAGTGATATAATATAGATATCACCTATACAAAATTTTTTTATTTATTTATTTTCGTGTACATAGACGATATGTATTGAAATTCTCTATGTAGGAAAGATAAAGAATTAATTGTTTTTTAATTGTAAGATGATGTCTGTATCAGACTACAACCTTGATTTTTACTATGTATTCTAATCCACATAGTTAGTGACCATAATTTATCAAAATTAATTTTTCCTATTAATTAGAAACATACATTACTAAGCATGAATTATAACAACAAATAATTTTTGGTTGTTGCTGTTGTAAATGGATGTTAGAATAAATTATGTTGCACATTCACACAGGTGAATATCGGAAGCAAGATTGTCGTTTATGTTTTTTGTATATGAATATCTAATGGAATGAAATAAAAATGAAATGAAAGCTGGACATTACCATTCAGAATAAACATGATCATACAAGAATTTTTAGTTACAATTTCTGATATAACTTAAAAAACGATATCGTTTAGGAAATTACATTGAACTGATATACATATTATGTATGTATGATGCATTGTGCATGAATAAAAATGTATCTATAGAATATACATATATACAAATATAAGTGTTTCGCGGGTTTTGGGTGAAAATTGAAATCATACAAAAGATCATACAAAAGATGAATATGATTTATTGTTTTTGTATGAACACGATCAAACAAGAATTTTTCTATTAAAAATTGTACAAATTGAATTAAAAATTTATAAAAAAATATATTCTAAAAGCTTTAGGAGGTTGCTCCAAATTTTAGATATGTCATCCGGTTCGGACTTCTCAATTAATGCACAACACAATAATTTATTTTACAATATTTATTTATTAGATTTTTTTAAATATTTATTAGTTATAATTTATATTTTTGTATTTATTACTATATTTATTTAATTTAATTCAAAATTTATTTGTATATTTATTTTATTCACCACCACGTCTTTTTTTAATTTATAAAACAAATAAAAATGTAATTTTTATTTTTCTTTGTTTTACAAATGGCTGCCGCCTTGAACACACACAATATTTTATATAAATTATAAATGAACACGTTGTTGCTTTGATGTTTGGAAGACGAATGTTGTTTTGGTTGTGACGTCGCCTTCGTGTCCAAATATACATGTCGTATATTGGAGAGGGAACACATGCGCCGGCGACGGTCGACATTGCACTTATGCATTAGTGTTGCATCACCGAACATTGTTGTTCGTGGTGATGTTGTTAGATGGCGGACTTGTTTTACTATAAATGTTTTATAGTAATGGTTCGGTTATTAGATAGTGCTGGTTGGATAGATGGATATGTGATGGGGTTAGTGAACGCTTAATTCAAATAAGTTGGTTTATATTTGAATTTCACTAATTGTTTTGTTTGTGGCAGAATCGAATATCGGTGAGTCGAATATTTGAGCTGCTACAGTACCCCCTCTCCAGATGAGAAACCATTGGTTTTGAGACGTTATACGTTGAACCGGACGGTTTTGTATCGTTTGCTGGCTGATATTTGATCAGCCGTGTTGAGAATACCGTACGCCGGTTTCAATCTGTCGATTGAGATTGAGTGGTGTTTGTCTTTGATTGAGACAATGAATTGCTTGCGTAAGCGGCGTATAACTTTGTATGGCCCATCGTATGGAGATTGTAATCCAGTTCGAACCTTATCAACCCGGACAAAGACGTAATCGCAATTGTTGAGCGATTTAGGAACGAATATGTTGCTTTCATTCGTTGGTCTTGTTGCCGTGGGGATAAGATTTTGCATGGTGGTGCGGAGTTGGTCGATGACTGTGTCGGTTGTGGATGGAGACGGTAGAGGATGTTCGACGAAGAACTCACCGGGTAGCTTGATGGTTTGACCGTAAACCATTTCAGCTGGTGAGCACTTCAAATCTTCTTTAACCGTTGCTCGAATACCAAGTAGAACGATTGGTACTTCGGAGCTCCAGTGAATTGTGTTGCCTCGGGCCTTGAGAGCAGCTTTGAGCTGGCGGTGGAAGCGTTCGACCATGCCATTGGCTTGCGGATGGTAAGCCGTTGTACGTATCCGATGTGAGCCGAGGAATTTCGTTAACTCCGAGAAAAGCTTCGACTCGAATTGGGTTCCTTGATCAGTGGTGATGTCAAGTGGAACGCCAAATCGTGATACGTAGTTGTGTACAAATGTGGTGGCAATGGTTGCTGCAGACATGTCGCTCATGCAGTACGCTTCTGGCCATCGAGTGAAACGATCGACACAGGTGAGTAGATATGAGTATCCATTGGATGGAGGAAGTGGTCCTACGATATCCAAATGAATATGTTCAAATCGACCAGGTGGAATGGCGAATTGTCCAAGAGGCGATTTTGTGTGTCGCTGGACTTTTGATTTTTGGCAGGATGAACAGGATTGTGCCCAATGGGTCACGTCTTTGTTTATGCTGGGCCAAAAGTATCGAGCAGTAATCAATTTACGAGTTGCGCGGACACCAGGATGTGAGATACCGTGTAGTGTGTCGAAGATGGTTCGACGTAGTTGCTCTGCGATGTACGGGCGATTTGCACCCGTAGATGTTTCGCAGTAGAGTTCGAGGCCAGGTAGTGTGAAAAGCTCCAGTTTCAGTGATGAACTGGCGTGACAAGCAGAACCAGAAAGTAAATTCTGAAGTTCCAAGTCTGCTTTTTGCGCTTGTGCGATCTTATTGCAGTCGAAGTGAGTCTCGACTGTGGCCGTTTCGTTTGCTGTTGTGCGCGAAAGTGTATCCGCGACAACGTTTTCGGTACCTTGAACATGCTGGATGTCCGTGGTAAATTGACTAATATAATCCAAGTGGCGTGCTTGCCTTGGATTGCGTTCAGTTTTAGACTGAATTGCTCGAGTGAGAGGCTTGTGGTCGGTGTAAATTGTGAAGTCCCGACCCTCGACAAAATATCTGAAGTGTTTGATTGCTAGATATATTGCGAGTAATTCCCGATCGAATGCAGAGTATTTCTTTTCGGCATCCGAGAGCTTCTTTGAGAAGAATCCCAGGGGCTCCCAACACTTGCCGTTGTACTGTTGCATGACTGCTCCGACAGCAGTGTTTGATGCATCAGTAGTTATGCTGAGCTTTGAGTCGCTCAGTGGATTAGACAAGAGTGTTGTGCGTGCCAATTCAGCCTTGAGTGACGTGAATGCGTGTTGACATTCGTCAGGCCAAGAGAAGTTCTTGGCGGTTTTGGGCTTACGTAGTAGTACTGCCAGGTGGCTGTGAATTGGGTTGAGTATTTCAGCGAGCTTTGGTATAAATCGGTGGTAGTAGTTGACCATGCCGATGAATCGCTGAATACTCTTGATTGAGGTTGGAGCTGGGAATTCTTTAATGGCATTGATTCGGTCTTGTGACGGAAGGATGCCATTAGCGGTGATCTTGTGGCTGAGGAAATCAAGAGTGGATGCGCCAAAGACGCATTTTGAGCTCTTGATGTGAACATCAAACTCGACAAGTCGTTGGAAAAGTGTTTCCAGATGGAGTTTGTGTTGTTCCTCAGTTTGTGATGCCACAAGAATGTCGTCTATGTAGACGAAAACGAAGTCGAGATCTCGAACGACTTCGTTCATGAAGCGCTGAAACGTTTGTGCGGCATTGCGTAATCCAAATGGCATTCGGGTGTATTCGAAGAGGCCAAATGGTGTTGTGATTGCCGTTTTGAAAACGTCTTCAGGTGCCACGGGAATGTGGTGATAACCTCTGATGAGATCAAGTTTGGAGAAAACTTTGCAGCCATGCAAGTGCATGGTGAAGTTTTGAATGTGGGGTATCGGGTAGCGATCCGGTATCGTAACCGTGTTTAAACGCCGATAGTCCCCACATGGCCTCCAGTCATGATCTTTCTTCTTGACCATGTGTAATGGACAAGAAACGGAAGATGTCGATGTTCGACAAATTCCTAATTCCACCATGTGTTGAAATTCTGCTTGTGCAGCTTTGTGACGCACCGAATCTAGTCTGCGTGGTCTCGACACGGGCAGATGGCCGTCCGTGACGATGTGATGTACCACGTTGTGTCGGACTGGCATTTTGTAGTTCGGCTCTGCTGTAAGTAGTGGGTACTTTTTGAGCAGAGTGCCGTAGCCGTTGTCGATGTTGAAATGGATCGGTGTTGGTGTGTTAACACGAGCCATTGTGGCGTTTATTGACAGCTTTGTAGCTGGGTCAATCAGCCGTTTGTGTTTGACATCGACAAGAAGTCCGAATTTGCTTAGAAAATCGGCGCCAATGATCGGACGATTCACTGCAGCTAGTATGAAAGCGTGCGTGAAGGTTCGTTTGAGTCCGATATCCACGTTAAGCAATTTTGTGCCGTACGTGTGGATGATTGAACCATTGGCAGCCGATAAGACTAGATTTGAATTTCGATTTGATAATGTGTAATTCATTTTGAAATTCATGGCTGGAATAACCGAAAGGTCAGCGCCAGTGTCGACTAAGTAGGTGAGTTTGTTGTGTTATCGTACACAAACAAACGTGACGTATAGGGTGTGTTTGTGGTCAGGGGAGGCATGTTGCTCTCAACCCGTGACTCTCCTAGTTTTTTGAATTGTCAATGTCCATTTTTGCGGCGGACGTGGACGTCGATGGTTGCGACGTGTTGAAGTTGCACGGTGGCGTGCATTTTCTGGCGGCTTTACCAAACTTCTCGTGAAACCAGCAATTACCGTGTCGGTATGTGTTGTTGCTGGGACTGCGGGTTCTTTTTGTGGAGGGAGCTCGTCGCCCACGCGAACGGCTTCGACCTCGAAAAAGTTCGTCGAGTCTAGACTCGATTCTCGCCAGTCTTGCTTCGAGTGTGTTTGGTGCTTGTATTGTTGAACGGGGAGTTCTGTCTCCACTGCGTTCTCTTGATTGCCGGTATGGTGCATTGACTTGACTGACGCTTTGAGATGTGATGTTTATGACATCATACATCTTTGGGGAGGTTCGTTTGAAAATTTAAAATAAAAATGTTGCGATTTTAAATTTTAGTAATCGCGGTAAAAAAAATTTTTTTTTTTTTTAGATCAAGCGAGGTGAAATTGAACAGCGGGTTTTATATCACCGTTGTGGTTGTAGTTTTGATAAAAACCGGTTAATTATTCTTTTAATAACCTACAACGGTGATGGCGGGAGGACTGGCAGCGAGATTCGACCGGGGTGTGTGAAATACTATGGATGGGTGGCAATTGTGGTGGTGAAAAACATACATACACAAAAAAATGTACAATTGAAAATGATTCTACGTTACTTGCAAAAAAAATAATAAAAATGATTCTACGTTAATTGTAAAAAAAAATAAAAAATGATTCTACGTTAATTTAAAAAAAATAAAAAAATTTAATGTTCAAAGAAAAAAAAATGTATATAAAAAAAACTTTGGTACCGGTTTATTTTTTGTTGTTGTTGTATTGCCGCTGTTGTTGTTGTTTCTCCTGCTGCTGCTGATGGTCCTGCTGCGGTGAGGGTAGGTCGCTTCACCTATATTCCCGCGTTGCGTGGGTGGTCCGTCCCCTACTCCACGTTTCTTGCTGTCTTCCCACGGAATTTTGTATTGCGTGTTTTATTGTGTTGTTGGTTTATATTTTATTTATAACGCGGTAAAAACCGCTATCGAGGTCACCACTTTAGGAGGTTGCTCCAAATTTTAGATATGTCATCCGGTTCGGACTTCTCAATTAATGCACAACACAATAATTTATTTTACAATATTTATTTATTAGATTTTTTTAAATATTTATTAGTTATAATTTATATTTTTGTATTTATTACTATATTTATTTAATTTAATTCAAAATTTATTTGTATATTTATTTTATTCACCACCACGTCTTTTTTTAATTTATAAAACAAATAAAAATGTAATTTTTATTTTTCTTTGTTTTACAAATGGCTGCCGCCTTGAACACACACAATATTTTATATAAATTATAAATGAACACGTTGTTGCTTTGATGTTTGGAAGACGAATGTTGTTTTGGTTGTGACGTCGCCTTCGTGTCCAAATATACATGTCGTATATTGGAGAGGGAACACATGCGCCGGCGACGGTCGACATTGCACTTATGCATTAGTGTTGCATCACCGAACATTGTTGTTCGTGGTGATGTTGTTAGATGGCGGACTTGTTTTACTATAAATGTTTTATAGTAATGGTTCGGTTATTAGATAGTGCTGGTTGGATAGATGGATATGTGATGGGGTTAGTGAACGCTTAATTCAAATAAGTTGGTTTATATTTGAATTTCACTAATTGTTTTGTTTGTGGCAGAATCGAATATCGGTGAGTCGAATATTTGAGCTGCTACAAAGCTATATTCTAAAAAAAAAAAAATAATTTAGAAAAAAATTATGATTATTTCAAAAATTACTTTCAATTAAAAAACCTTCACAAATTTAAATTAATTATTTTTCTATATTACATTACATAAAAAATGTAACATATAAAAATATGTAATATGAAATAATTTATTCTGTAAATATAATTATAATTTATTCCTTTTAGAAATTTTCCGCATATAATAACTTTTTTTTATTTTAAAAAAATCTTAAAATGTGATATCATAACAACAATAAATCTGTTGGGTGAAAATCGAAACAATACCTGGAAGTTTCGACAAATTTGATCGTACAAAAGATGAATATGATTTGTGGTTTTGTATGAACACGATCAAACAGGAATTTTTCTGTTTTTAAAAACAATTATACAAATAACCTTATGTATACCAACACACTTCTTTTTAAATATGGATTACTTTTTAATATACTATTACGAACGATTCTTAGTACAACTAAAAAGATAGTTACTGATCTAAATTTTTCAAAATTAATTTTTCCTACTAATTAGAAACATAATTACTAATCACGAATTACAACAAAAAAAAATTAGGTTACTAACATGTATGTAAAATAATTTTCGTTGTGTATTTTAAGTTATACGAATAGAAGTGTCCTATTGAAAAAGTGTATCGTTGTTGAAAAAAAAAAAATACGGTACAAATTCGAAAACTTTTCTAGTTGTAATTTTTAACACCCGTTTAAAAACAAAAACATTTTTTAAGAGAAGACAACGAGTAAACTCATTTAGAAACAACCATTTACAGAGATCGGTCGCTTAAGAGTATTTGGTTCTGATTTTTAAAAATAAAAATATTTATCAAAATAATAAATAACACTCTCTTCATAATGTCAATCGATAAACATCAAGTTGCACGCCTAGTCTCGAAAATTATATCTGAAGAGTTTATTCGGGAAGGAATGTATGGAGTCTGTCTGCCAGCGTCTTTATTGCTCTTTGACCATTTAAAGAATTTTGGTATTAAAATGATGTATGGAAAGATGGTATACGATAATTTGGTACTTGCACCTATACATATATGGACCGAAATTGATAATGAGAAATATGATCCGACAATTGCTATCAATGAAACATATCTGACACAAGAAGAAAAATCATTTTTTGATGCAACAGAGTATAAATATTATTAAGAAGACCCAATTTTTACGAATCCGGAAGATCATGCTATAATGAATGTATTCTATGAAGTAAAACATACACAAAATGTTGCTGATTATTTTGAGGTATCTCCATCAATATTAAAAACTATTAGAAATAGAATTAACGATAGAGTTAAGATAATCTTAAAACAACACACAAAAACATAAAAAAATAATAAACTTAAATCTTAACTTATGTGTTTCATTTTTTTGTTTCGGTATTATTAATAGTATTATATTATGTTTTTGTTATTATTTGATTATTTTTCTTATAAATATTAGATAAATATTAGATAAATATTTTTTAATTTTATATTGTTATTTTATAATAAAGTGTTTATAAATTTATTTTTATACTTTACTGAAATTGATTTGTGGAAAAACAATTTAAAAAAAAAATTTTGTTTAAATTAACATTTGCAAATTCACGTTAATAAAAATTAATTTAGAAAATAAAGAAAATTCCGCACACACAATATTTTATTTTATTTTAACTATAATGAAAATGATTAAAATATTTATCGAGGGACAAAAGAAATTATATAAAATAAAACTTATTTATAAAAAAAAATTTAAAAATTAATTATTTAAAACAAAAATTTGTAAAATTAGAAAATTATTCATCGATTTGTAATACATGTTTTCTATATGTAATATTAATTAAAAAATTAGTATAATTTATTCTATAAGTATAATTTTAATATATGTATATGAAGAAATTTTCGGTACATAATAGTAGAAAAACATTATAAAAAAAAATTTAATAAAAAAAATTGATAATGAAAAATAAATAGAAAAATTATAAAAAAAAAAATATTGATAATAATAATTTTAGACAAATGAAGAAAATCTCAATGTAATGGAAAGGTGGAATTCCGTAACCAAAAATAAAAAAAAAAATAAATAAATGTAAATAACAACACTAAAACGTTGTTTAATATGGATTTTTTACAGTTTGTTAAAATTCAAGATCTGGTAAGGCAGTGAGCAGGAGGATGAAGAGGAAAAGCTGCGAAGAAGAAAGAAAAGATTTTTGTTTTTTAAATGGGTAACAAGAAACATGGTGATTCTAATTATCTTAAGCTTTGTAGAATTTAATTCTGAATAAAATATTAAACAGTATATGTATGCATGTTTGCAGTAAATAATATTAATAATAACAAAATATGGTATTATGTAAAAATAAAAAAAAATAAAAACAAAAAAATATATACATATATATCTGATTTATTATTTTTATTTCATATATGATATAAAATGCGTGTTTTTAAATTATTTTTTTTTACAAAATTATTAAATCATCCAATTCTGTCTCTATTACATTGCAGTATATTTAAGTGTTGAGCCCATCTCTTCTTGACACTAGCGACGAACCCAAATCCCTTTTCTTGTCGGAGAAAGCTGCATTCCGGGAACCAAAAAGCGTGTTCTTCCCAAGGGTTATCGGTGAAATTCCAATCACCTAAAACCCCACCACAGCTGAAACATTTCACTTTATCATCTATACCTGTGTAGTAAAATCCGGCCGACGATACTGCTTCGTGATCAATCAAATACCTCTTCCATGGAGATTGATGGAATGAATTTAACCGATCTTCTAGTTTCCTCATGTATGGAACATTATCATAATACTTCAAATCACAACAACTCATGTTTACTTTATTGGAATCTTTTGAACAGGTTTTCGATGTCGAATGATCTATTTCTCGTCTACGATCATCAGGAAAATGTATTAAGTCAGTTTCGATAGTACTACTTCGAAAGTTTGTTGAATCTACGAACGGATTAGTAGACATCTTTGCTACTTCTAATTTTAAATGATTCACTTGTTTATTGTATCAGTTTTAACAATATACTATAAATTTTATCAGGCTTGAAGTCAGTATTTATAAAAAATTTAAACTCATTACCTCTATGATGATGACTGATGAGCACAATCAGAAACTCGATAAGATATTTAGTATAAACAACAACACAATAGAGATCGTATGCAAGTTTCTACAAAGATAATATAAAAACCTGATGTAAATATAAAATTTGAGATTATTCTATCGAAAACATACATATATCGTTTACCAATGGTAAATAAAAAAAAAGTTTTAGGCATGTTCAAAGATGAATGTTCTGAAAAATTATTCTCTGTTAATTAGTTTAAAAGCAAAATCTTATTGCTTATTACTTGAGGAGGATGATGTTGTTATAAAAAAAAATTACTCTCAGTTAAAGCTACATACACAATGTTTGATAGACCAGAGTGTTTGATGTCTTTTATTATGTTTGATAAAAATTGATGTAATCGTCTATAATTTATAGTTGAATCTAATGCATGATCATTGGTACCGTACGCTATCCACCTTATTTGCATTATAAAGCATTGACGTTTAAAGAATTAATTATTTTTTAATTGTAAGATGATGTCTGTATAAGACTACAACCTTGTTTTTACAATGTATACTTAAAAAAAAAAATATTTGGAAAATGAGAATAGAAAAAAAATATTATAAAAAAAATTAATTTTAGAAAACAAAATATTCTTATATGAAAAATAACAATACTTTCAAATAAAAACCTCAGGGAGCGATCGGATTCAGACGTTGGACATCGGACGTCCGACGTCCAAGGTGCGACGTCCGACTCCGACGTCCGATCGGACGTCGGACGTTGGACGGTGCAGTTCGTACGATGGAATTTGATCGTACTGTTAAGTTGGTCGCTTGAAATTATTTTATATAAAAAAAAAAAAATTGATATAAACGTCTATGATTAATATAAAAATTGCTGTAAACGTCTTTAATTTATATAAAAATTGATGTAGACGTCTATGATTTAGATAAAAACGGATGTAAACGTCTATGATCTTTATAAAAATTGATGTAAACGTCTATGATTTAATAAAAAATTGATGTAAACGTCTATGATTTATAATGCAAAATGCGGTCATGTGAGGTGTCCCCGAAGGGGACACCTCACATGACTGTGGGTATCGTATCTGCGCTGCGCGCAGCTACGATACCCACCGCATTTTACTACACAGGTATAGATGATAAAGTGAAATGTTTCAGCTGTGGTGGGGTTCTAGGTGATTGGAATTTCACCGATAACCCTTGGGAAGAACACGCTTTTTGGTTCCCGGAATGCAGCTTTCTCCGACAAGAAAAGGGATTTGGGTTCGTCGCTAGTGTCAAGAAGAGATGGGCTCAACACTTAAATATACTGCAATGTAATAGAGACAGAATTGGATGATTTAATAATTTTGTAAAAAAAAATAATTTAAAAACACGCATTTTATATCATATATGAAATAAAAATAATAAATCAGATATATATGTATATATTTTTTTGTTTTTATTTTTTTTTATTTTTACATAATACCATATTTTGTTATTATTAATATTATTTACTGCAAACATGCATACATATACTGTTTAATATTTTATTCAGAATTAAATTCTACAAAGCTTAAGATAATTAGAATCACCATGTTTCTTGTTACCCATTTAAAAAACAAAAATCTTTTCTTTCTTCTTCGCAGCTTTTCCTCTTCATCCTCCTGCTCACTGCCTTACCAGATCTTGAATTTTAACAAACTGTAAAAAATCCATATCAAACAACGTTTTAGTGTTGTTATTTACATTTATTTATTTTTTTTTTTTATTTTTGGTTACGGAATTCCACCTTTCCATTACATTGAGATTTTCTTCATTTGTCTAAAATTATTATTATCAATATTTTTTTTTTTATAATTTTTCTATTTATTTTTCATTATCAATTTTTTTTATTAAATTTTTTTTTATAATGTTTTTCTACTATTATGTACCGAAAATTTCTTCATATACATATATTAAAATTATACTTATAGAATAAATTATATTAATTTTTTAATTAATATTACATATAGAAAACATGTATTACAAATCGATGAATAATTTTCTAATTTTACAAATTTTTGTTTTAAATAATTAATTTTTTAATTTTTTTTATAAATAAGTTTTATTTTATATAATTTCTTTTGTCCCTCGATAAATATTTTAATCATTTTCATTATAGTTAAAATAAAATAAAATATTGTGTGTGCGGAATTTTCTTTATTTTCTAAATTAATTTTTATTAACGTGAATTTGCAAATGTTAATTTAAACAAAAATTTTTTTTTAAATTGTTTTTCCACAAATCAATTTCAGTAAAGTATAAAAATAAATTTATAAAAACTTTATTATAAAATAACAATATAAAATTAAAAACTAATATTTATAAGAAAAATAATCAAATAATAACAAAAACATAATATAATACTATTAATAATACCGAAACAAAAAAATGAAACACATAAGTTAAGATTTAAGTTTATTATTTTTTTATGTTTTTGTGTGTTGTTTTAAGATTATCTTAACTCTATCGTTAATTCTATTTCTAATAGTTTTTAATATTGGTGGAGATACCTCAAAATAATCAGCAACATTTTGTGTATGTTTTACTTCATAGAATACATTCATTATAGCATGATCTTCCGGATTCGTAAAAATTGGGTCTTCTTAATAATATTTATACTCTGTTGCATCAAAAAATGATTTTTCTTCTTGTGTCAGATATGTTTCATTGATAGCAATTGTCGGATCATATTTCACATTATCAATTTCGGTCCATATATGTATAGGTGCAAGTACCAAATTATCGTATACCATCTTTCCATACATCATTTTAATACCAAAATTCTTTAAATGGTCAAAGAGCAATAAAGACGCTGGCAGACAGACTCCATACATTCCATCCCGAATAAACTCTTCAGATATAATTTTCGAGACTAGGCGTGCAACTTGATGTTTATCGATTGACATTATGAAGAGAGTGTTATTTATTATTTTGATAAATATTTTTATTTTTAAAAATCAGAACCAAATACTCTTAAGCGACCGATCTCTGTAAATGGTTGTTTCTAAATGAGCTTACTCGTTGTCTTCTCTTAAAAAATGTTTTTGTTTTTAAACGGGTGTTAAAAATTACAACTAGAAAAGTTTTCGAATTTGTACCGTATTTTTTTTTTTTTCAACAACGATACACTTTTTCAATAGGACACTTCTATTCGTATAACTTAAAATACACAACGAAAATTATTTTACATACATGTTAGTAACCTAATTTTTTTTTGTTGTAATTCGTGATTAGTAATTATGTTTCTAATTAGTAGGAAAAATTAATTTTGAAAAATTTAGATCAGTAACTATCTTTTTAGTTGTACTAAGAATCGTTCGTAATAGTATATTAAAAAGTAATCCATATTTAAAAAGAAGTGTGTTGGTATACATAAGGTTATTTGTATAATTGTTTTTAAAAACAGAAAAATTCCTGTTTGATCGTGTTCATACAAAACCACAAATCATATTCATCTTTTGTACGATCAAATTTGTCGAAACTTCCAGGTATTGTTTCGATTTTCACCCAACAGATTTATTGTTGTTATGATATCACATTTTAAGATTTTTTTAAAATAAAAAAAAGTTATTATATGCGGAAAATTTCTAAAAGGAATAAAATTTCTAAAAGGAATAAATTATAATTATATTTACAGAATAAATTATTTCATATTACATATTTTTATATGTTACATTTTTTATGTAATGTAATATAGAAAAATAATTAATTTAAATTTGTGAAGATTTTTTAATTGAAAATAATTTTTGAAATAATCATAATTTTTTTCTAAATTATTTTTTTTTTTTTTAGAATATAGCTTTTAGAATATATTTTTTTATAAATTTTTAATTCAATTTGTACAATTTTTAATAGAAAAATTCTTGTTTGATCGTGTTCATACAAAAACAATAAATCATATTCATCTTTTGTATGATCTTTTGTATGATTTCAATTTTCACCCAAAACCCGCGAAACACTTATATTTGTATATATGTATATTCTATAGATACATTTTTATTCATGCACAATGCATCATACATACATAATATGTATATCAGTTCAATGTAATTTCCTAAACGATATCGTTTTTTAAGTTATATCAGAAATTGTAACTAAAAATTCTTGTATGATCATGTTTATTCTGAATGATAATGTCCAGCTTTCATTTCATTTTTATTTCATTCCATTAGATATTCATATACAAAAAACATAAACGACAATCTTGCTTCCGATATTCACCTGTGTGAATGTGCAACATAATTTATTCTAACATCCATTTACAACAGCAACAACCAAAAATTATTTGTTGTTATAATTCATGCTTAGTAATTATGTTTCTAATTAATAGGAAAAATTAATTTTGATAAATTATGGTCACTAACTATGTGGATTAGAATACATAGTAAAAATCAAGGTTGTAGTCTGATACAGACATCATCTTACAATTAAAAAACAATTAATTCTTTATCTTTCCTACATAGAGAATTTCAATACATATCGTCTATGTACACGAAAATAAATAAATAAAAAAATTTTGTATAGGTGATATCTATATTATATCACTTCAATTTTCATCCAACAGATTTGTTGTTGTTATAATATGTACATTAATATTTTTTTTAAAAACACAAAAATGAAATTACAACAAAAATCTCTAAGATCTAATATCAAAAAAAAAAAAAAATATTCTTGTTTGATCATGTTCATACAAAACAACAAATCATATTCATCTTTTGTACGATCACATTGGTCGGTATTTCCAGGTATTGTTTCAATTTTCACCCAACAGATATTTTAGATATTATTTTTTTTTAGTTTTAAAATATTTTTATTTCTAAATTATTTTTTTTATTAATTTTTTAAATTCAATTTGTACAATTTATATATGTATATATATATATATATATATATATATGTATGTATATTATATAGATACATTTTTATTCGTGCTAAATATACACTTGTACAATGCATCATACATACATACGTATATCAGTTTAAAGTAATTTCCAAAACGATATCGTTTTTAAGTTATATCAGAAATTGTAACTAAAAATTCTTGTACGATCATCTTTATTCTGTATGATACACATACAACAACAAAAAAAAATCTTGCTTCCGATATTTATATGTGTGAGTGTGCAACCTAATTTATTCTAATATCCATTTACTACAAAACGTTCATACAAAATAATAAGTCATATTCTGTTATCTATAGTGTTAAATTTCACTTTTTTTTTATTTTAAACCTTTACTATGGTGAAATTTCATTAATAAAATCAAGGTTGTAGTCTGATACAGACATCATCTCGCAATTAAAAATAATAATTCTTTATCTTTCCTACTTATAGAATTTCATTCGCATCAATACAATGCCGAAAACATGTAAATTTTTTTGTGTAGGCAATATCTATATTATATCACTTCAATTTTCATTCAAGAGATTTGTTGTTGTGGTAATGATGTATACATTAATATTTTCCAGAAACAAAAATTCATGTTTGATCGTGTTCATACAAAATAATAAGTCATATTCTCTTATCTATAGTGTTAAATTTCACTTTTATTTTATTTTAAACCTTTACTATGGTGAAATTTCATTAATAAAATCAAGGTTGTAGTCTGATACAGACATCATCTAACAATTAAAAAATAATAATTCTTTATCTTTCCTACTTATAGAATTTCAATCGCATCAATACAATGCCGAAAACATGTAAATTTTTTTTTTTTTTGTATGCGATATCTATATTATATATTATATTAGTTCAATTTTCATCCAACAGATTCGTTGTTGTTGTTATGATGAATACATTAATATTTTACAGAAACAAAAATTCATGTTTGATCGTGTTCATACGAAACAACAACGACAAATCATATTATTCAGATATCAATAGTGTTAAATTTCAATTTTTAATTTTTTATTTTTAAAAAACCTTTACTACATTCTAAAAGTACAACCCTCATAATACCGCCGCTCCACACCGAGTTCGTACCTATTTTTTTTATCGATATATTTTTATTTTTTTAATTTTTTAAATTTTTTTTCTTAGAATTTAAATATTTTCACACATCATCAGATTTTTTCCCACAATGCTATGACGTCACAATTCTTGGAAGTGAAATTTGATACTGCGGAAATAAAATATTGAAATTCCATGAAAGTCAATGACCTTGTGTTAATTTCGGGGTCATTGACTTTCATGGAATTTCAATATTTTTTATTTCCGCAGTATCAAATTTCACTTTTTTTTTTTATTTTTCCCACAGGTGTCAAATTACAAATTTTTTTTTTTTTTTTTTTTTTTTCCCACAGGTATCAAATTTCAAGGTGTCAAATTTCAAGGTCAGGTGTCAAATTACAAATTTTCCCACGCCAAACCGTCCCAATACCTACTACTCCACTAGTAAATTACAGAGGGCTACTAACCTGATATGTAATTGGACAAAGCAATGGCGAATTAAATTAAATGAAGCAAAATCAATCCAAGTGAACTTTACAAATCAAAAAGTTAACCATATACCAATAATGATAAACTCAATAGTATGTAGTACCCCTTGCAAACACTGCCAAATATCTTGGTATGACTTTAGATGCTAAGCTTAGATGGAAAGAAACACATAAAAAAGAAGGGAGAAGAACTATACTAAATCCATAACAAACTGCTGTTATACAAACAAATTCTGAAGCCTGTATGGACATATGGTAGCCAACTCTGGGGATGTGCCAAGAAGACAAATATCAAAATCATACAAACAGTTCAAAATAAAATCCTACGATGTATTGTTAATGCACCGTGGTACATTCGAAACGACAACCTCCATCGAGATCTCAAGATTGAGCTTGTCGCGGATGAAATTAAGCATCATGCAACCAAACACCTACAACGTCTGCACCAGCATCAAAATCTGGACATACGCTGTATGCTGACTACATCTCTAACAAGAAGACTGCAAAGAACCAAACCACTGGACTTATCGCGACCAGGAGGTCAGTAGATTTACTGTGGCGAAAAATCTGAGGGAGGAGTTACACTAACTGGGGATAATCACTTGATTACGCCGACTATTCAAAATACTGTATTATGCAATGTAAATTACTAAATGGGTACAAGACTCAGTCGTAATATAAATAAATATAAAAAAAAAAAAAAAAAGTGGTCTAATGCCAGTTTGTGTGTAATAACCAGGCAGATCTGGCCTGGACTTGACCGGTCCAGATCAGGCCAACTGATTTCGCTTCGACGGCACCATATTGGCATGGTCATGGGAGCTATAACGGGACATTGTCTCATTGGGATACATGCGAGCAGACTGGGTGTCCCAGCCCACGATTTCTGCCGCAGCTGTGGTGATGAGGAGGTGCAGGAAAATGTACTACATCTCGCACCTGTCCTAGTCTAGCGTACAGCAGAACAAAATTTACGGGAACTTCCCCTTTGAACGACCTCACGGATCTTAGTAAGATTGAGATCGGGGACTTTAAACGTTTCTTGGTAAGCTCAGGATGGTTTAGCGAGTGAAGAGAAGGGAACTCGAATGCGGTACACATATGGACCAATTTTGTTTCTATGCAAGTCCTTTAGGACGGCCACCCTTACCTAACCTAACCGAACCTATCATCATTTTAGCGCGATTTCATTAGCCTAAACACAATGAAATATAATGACAATACACTATATTAAATTTGTATACTATACATAGTAGGCATATACAATTTATGTCTCCATGCTTCATGAAACTTACAAAATTGGCGTACAGGCGATCTCCAGTTGAATTTAGCTTGGTCCTTTGCCTGTACACGGCTTTCTACACAGATAAACCATAATTTCTCCGATACTCGTTAATACAACATGCCCAACGAGAAGCAGCTCACAGCCGAGCTGAAGGAATTCGTGTCATGGAGTAGGAAACAACCACGTGTCGAAAAGACAACGATCCCAGCATAGACCTAAGCTGCTCAGAGCAATTGTGAAGGAGCACAATTTGGTGCTGCTGGTGGAGACAACATGCGCAACACCATCGCAGATGTGATCAAACTTACCTCTTCATCCTCTTATCCAAGCTTTTAGCTGCTCATTCTGAAAAGCATCACTTGTGAAGAACAGAGAAAAGCAGCACACAGAAAAGAAAATTGAACCATTGAACAGAAAAGAAAACCATATTCAAATAAATTTAGCCACAGAAATAAAAATAAAGAATAAAAAAAATTATCATTTATACTAAAGAGAATTTAAATGACGTCATAGAATTTTTTTTTTTTTTTGTTTGTTATTTATATAATATTACAACTGACTTTATTCTAAGTCATCTAGTAACTTTTGTATCATAATTATATTAACAGTTGTTGGGATATAGCCCAACGGCTAGTCTCAAAAATTAAAACTATTTATTTATATAAATACTTCCTATAATACTTAGTATATAGTAATTTTATGTTCCATTTACTAGATCAATTGGTCCTTTGGAGACTTCTTACTGGCAACGGTCTGTCCCGAATATTGCATATCTCGATGTTTTCGTGCTGTCGGAGGCGTGAATCATGCTTGAGAGCATGATACGTAATAACTTCATCGATGTATTCCATCTTTAAATCTCGGTGGAGGTCTTCATTTCTAATGTACCACGGAGCATTTACAATATTCCGAAGTACTTTGTTTTGGAACGTCTGTATTAAAAAGCAATTTATTGTGTATAGATAGTTCAGAATGTCTACCTAAGAGCCAATACATCTTCCGATACTTCATGTTCAGCTCTTCCTTTTTCTTTTTGACATGTTCTTTCCACCTCAACTTGGCATCCAGCGTCATACCTAAATATTTCGCCGTATCTGCATAGGCAACTTGTTTAGAATTGATTATAATTGGGATTCTATTAGAAATATTTTTATTAGTAAAGTTCACATGCACAGATTTAGTTTCATTCAGTTTTATCCTCCATTTTTTCATCCAATTGTTGACTGAATTTGTCGATTTTTGCAATTTGTTAGTAGCTTCTTCTACGTTTCCCAACTGCCAAAATCGCAGTATCATCAACTTTTTTTGCTGTAGTTGCTTCTTCCATTGGTGGTATATCCCGAGTATACAGGAGGTACAAGACAGGGCCCAAAACGCTACCTTGTGGGACTCCATCTGAAATTTTCTTTAGGTCCGAGTATTCGTCTTCATATTTTACACGGAAGTCATAGAAAAATGCAATTATAAATATGGTTTATAGGGAAAGAGAATTTTAAACGTTGAACATTAATCATTGGGTTTTCGTTTTCGGATAATACTTACCAGTCATTGCTCAAATAAAATAAATTTTACAAATTTACTGTATTAATTTGATTTTGAGATTTGTTATAAAATTGCCACAAATCGTAATCGGTATGAGTTTCTTTTAGATTCGTGTTAAAATTTCCGAGTGTAAAAGCGCATCAGAATCAGGCCGCAGCGTCCACTATAGCCTCGGCAGCTGCTAATAAGGACGATATAGAAATTCCACATTATTAATTATTCAGCCATCGACAGAAACATAGCTGGAAGAATTTTGGTGTTGTGTGTTAATGTTAATACAAAATATGGTTTAAAAGTGAAAATGTTTCAAAATTTGAAAAACTTCAACGGAGCGATTTTATGGTTGCCCCACAGTAGTGCAACTGCAGCTGAAATTGTTTTTTCTCAACTAAATTTAATTAAAGATTAAAAACAAAATCATCTGCTTGTATCAACAATTAATGCTATCATGATAACAAAGGATATGCTAAATAGTTTGCCTACCCCAGATTGGGTTCCATCCGATAAATTAGGAAAACTGTATCATAAATCATGTTGAGAAATCATCAGAAATGAAGAAGGCAATGGTAAAAATTGCGAAACCGATATTTCTAAAAAAAAATGTTATTGAGGAATATATAAAATTTCTAAAAAAATCAAAAAAATGAGTTTTTTATTTTTGAAATAATGTTTCTCGTGTTAGTTTTGCGTAGGTGTATAGTTTTGTTTTCGGTCTACCTCTCTGTTATTGCTCTACCTTATCGTACTCTCTCTTTTTACCTGATGATCTTTGTTATTTTTTTCTCTGTGTGCTACATATTTGTTTTTTAAGACTCTACTATACCTAGATCAAAAATCAAAATTGATGTGGATATTTAATGCCAAAAATCCGTGTAAAATATAATTTGAAATAGTGTAAATCTCCGCTATCGAAAATTACAAAACATTCCATGAAAAAATTGTTCTTTTACCACTTATGACATCTAATTAAAACGGGATGAACTAAAAAATACACGATTAGTTGATTCTTAAACCATTTTTACATCGAAGATACATTTTTTTCCACAAATTGATTTGTCGGCTTATCGATATAAAATAGTTTTCAACTAAATTTTCAATTTTCTCGGTTATTAGAAAGAATTTTTATAAAAACGTGTGTTAGTCGCTAGATAATATCTTTCTGAACGTACCCAGATATAAAACTTTTACAGATTAGTGGAAAAATATTGATAAATTTGGTTTGTGAGTGAATGGTTTTAATCAAAAATTCATCAACTTTGAGACACAATTACGAGAAAACTATAGCGAATTTAAAAAAAGGCGAGTGTTACTCGCTTGCAGATATATTTAACTTTGCTATAAAAAAAAAATTAAATCAATGCCTAAGTTTATGTGGCCATAAAACGATTTGTACGATACACATGTTTTCGTAAATTGAGTAAAGTAGAGCCTTAAATATAATAAAAATTGTTCACATGTGCAGCGGGCAAGATCGGATTTTTTAGTTGATCGAGATAATTTTCTGTAAATAAATATTTTTGATAGATTTATTAAATACATACATAAAATTATAAATTATATCATTTTGCAAAAATTCTGTGGTGATTATAATACAACATTTTTATTTGAGATTTCACGCGCAACATATCCTACTCTGATGGATTTCAAATCATGAGTTCGTGACTAGTACTTTATTTTAACCAGAAAAAAAAGTTGGTACACCAAAGAAAAAGTAATTTTATGTTATCATCTTCTTTGTATCATGGGAATTAACTATTTTTCTTGTTTGTATTTGCCACGTGTAAAAGCAAGTCGGAAGAATGTTGTGGTCTTTTTATGTACATCAATAAGCAACGTGACGTTATTCATCCACGTAAGCTACGACAATTTATTATCTCACAGTTTTTTATCACCTAATGTGAGATAGCACTACAGAATGACCACTCTGGATAAGAATTTTGCGTTTTTTCAGTACAATCCAAATGAATTTAAATTTTTATCAATGAATATAATACATTTAATGATGAACTACATATTTTAATTCAATATTATCAAAATAACATTAAATTTAACTTTAGTTTTCAATGTTCTGGATAAAACAATGTTTTTTTCAAGTTCTCGATAAAATCATATTACACGAACTCGAAAAAAAGGGACATTTTAAAAGGAAATATTTTAAACATATATTTTTCATTGTATTTAGCTTAATACCTGTATTATTTGACAATAAACGGTAAAAAATATTGTTAGAAATAGACATTTATTCAAATAAATAGAAGTTAAATAAAATATATTGGTTAAATTAAATTAAATTTCCCAGTATTATTACCGACGTTCTACATTGGACTTGAAGTTCTGTTAATCAAAAAACACAGCTTCTATATCTGTCGAAACAAAAAATGAAAATAAAAAATACAAGCAAAAATGTCCTTGAGAATTTAATTTTGTTTGTGTGGTGAGACTATAGAAACCAAAAAAATTTTGGATAAAAAATAAATCCGCCGCAAAATCGGTTTTAGCTGCGTTTTTCTATTAACAGAACTTCAAGTCCTATATAGAACATGGAGAATAATATTGGGAAATTTAATTTAATCAATATATTTTATTTAAGTTCTATTTATTTGAATAAATTTCCAATTCTAACAATAATTATTGACGTTTATTGTCAAATAATACAGGTATTAAGTTAAATACAATGACAACTATTTGTTTTTAAAATTTTCGTTTTTTTCGAGCTCGTGTGCTATGATTTTAGCGAGAACATTAAAAAATAATGTTAAATTTAACTTTATGTTGATAATATTGAATTAAAATATGTTGTTTCACATTAAATGTATCATATTTATTGATAAAAAATTAAATTCATTGGGATTTACTGAAAAAACGAAAGTTTTTGAATAAAAAAACACGACTGTATCCAAATCTGGCGCGAAGGACCATGTAAAGTTGTAGCCTCTGCTAAAACTTGGTTGAAGCGATTATTAAGATTACTACGGGTGAGGTCTTAATAATCGCGAGAATTGAACCAATCAATTTGAATAATAAATTTAATTCTGATTTATTAAATACATTTTTTCGGTTTATATAGCAAAATTAAATTAATTTTGTGTACATTTAGCATTTTTGCTATACATTGTGTTTTTTTTATAAAATCAAAATATGTATAAAATGTATATACAAGAATTATTATATATAAACCTGTATGACCTGTTTAGTTAACTAAACAAGGGGGAAAAACGAAGACTGATACTGGACTCATGAGACCCAGTGTGGATTAGGAGAATTGATTTTTGTAGTTGAACAATACTAACAATGGAACGACCAACCAAAGTTCCGTAGTTTCAAATTGTGGGGACGAACCACACCCTACGTGTGAGAACGTCTCATCAAGCCGGGCAAGAAACAAACAAAAGAGACAAATGATCACAAGTCTTTAAAAACGCTAGAGTTTAATAAATTAGCAAAAAAATTAAAATGTAATAATAATTTAGAAATAGGGAAGAAATTTATTGTTAAGTGATAATAATATGGGATATCATGGAATAAAACGAAATTGTGTCATAGTTGGTATCTTAATCAACAGTGTTTACTATTATCGACATTGTAGTGGTACCGAGCGGTAATACCACGACAATTATAAGTTAAACAAAAACATTTTATTTATTTATTATTTATTTGTATATATTTTAAGAGTTTTTATTTGTAACTTTATTTTATTATTAATATTTAAGTTTTATCACCTTACAATTTTAATGTTATTTATTTATTATATTATATATATAAGACCATTACATATGTTTTATTTGTGCTCCATCGATGTCGATGGTTAAACTTATTCTGCCTATCTACCTATTTTAATGTTTTTAGTCATTAATTTACATAATCATTCTATAATATACTCTAGTACTTCATACATACAATATTATACATAATTATGAGCAAATTATAGCATAATGTTAGCGCGTTGCTTCACATCTCCCTCAAAAAGATAAAGGTTATTTAATCATAACCTTTTCAGGGAAATTGATAATTTACTCATAATACATATGTAGATTACATTATTTTAATTTTAATTTAATAACTGCATTCATATACATCTATGCATGTTTTAAATTATTTTTTCTTATTTCTATAATTTATTTAATTCATTTTAACTTAATTTAATAGTTTAATAAATTTATTGTTATTATATTTTTTTTTTTTTTTTTATTAGTAAAAATTTAATATTAAAATATTCTTTATTGACTTTAATAATATTTAAATGTTTACAAAGTTTAATATTTTAAAATTTTTTATGATTTCAAGTTAATTCAGAAATTTTAGTTTAAAGATTAATACTAGATAAATTTAAAGTTTATACATCTATATTAAAGAATTCATTGACACAAATATGAAGTTTCATACATTATAACTCATATTTTTTTTTATTCGGCAGTCTTAAAACGTTTTAGCCGGTTATGATGAACTGTCTTATTTGAACGTCCAACTTTTATAATGGAATTTTCGTCTGATAACACATCTTGAATAACATATGGACCTAACCACAGAGGAGATAATTTACTGACACGTGCTTCATTTTTTATTAAAACCAAATCGCCTTTGGTAAACTTAATGGGATTTAATGAACGGTCATAGTATTGTTTATATTTATCTTTTGAGTTTAATATGTTCCTTCTAGCTATGGAAAATGATGTTTGTAATCTGTATTTCAAATCTTGACAAAAATCATCTATTGTATAAATGGGTTCTGGTTCATTAAATAATGAAGTAGGTATATTAGGCTTCATGCCAAAAACTAGCTCATATGGCATAAGACCAGTTGAACTATGAGGTGTTGAATTGTATGTAAAAGTAAAGTACGGAAGCCACAAGTCCCAATTCAACAGATCGCTTTGTGAGAAATTACGAAGATATTCGCCTAATGTCTTATGGAACCTTTCAAGGGAACCGTTGCTCTGCGGATGATAAGCTGTTGTACAGAGTTTTCGAATTTTTAGTAGTTTGCAGACTTCGGAAAATACTGAGCTCATAAAATTGCTGCCTTGATCACTTAAAACTTCGTTAGGAATACCATATACGCAAATAAAATGTTCAACAAATGATTTAGCTACAACATTCGCTTCTTGGTTTGGGATTGCAATTGCCAATGAATATTTTGAAAGGTCATCCTGCATGGTTAGTATATATTTATTATTATTATAAGAAGATACCATAGGACCCACTATGTCCAGAAATATTTTTTCGAATGATCTTGAAGACGTTGTAGTAATTTTCATAGGTTCCTTAGTAAATCTGGAGTGCTTTTTAGTTTGGCATTGCTTGCATGAAGAAATTACATTTTTAATCGTTGAGTGCATATTAGGAAAGTTATAATATTGTTTAATACGATTATAAGTTCTATATAATCCTTGATGTCCTCCAAGTGGAGATACGTGGAAATCTAGTATAAGTTGTTTTATTTCAGCTTCGTTATTTATGTATTTTACATCAATATTATTCGTAGGATATTCAAACGATTTATGTTCACCATATTTACTATTAGAAAAAGTGCTCTCTATTGCATTTGAATGATTTATTTTAAGATCGAGAGTGTTTAAAGAAATGGATGAATCATTTGGAGATAGATCAGCATTAATTGCTGTCTTATTACTAGTAGAAAGAAGATCCAAATGTTCACTGTAAGACATTTTATTAAAGTCAGGTGAATCCTGATTGTTAACACAATCATTATCCTTTTCGGTTTCATTGTTGTTTATATTCGGCGTCATCATAATGGTTTCGTCACATTCAGGTTGAAAATCGTTTACTATGTGATCGTTTAAATTTTTTGTTTGTGATCGTGTAATCGCATGACAATCATAGGTAGTATCGAACTTATTTATTGCGATTCTGCTTAATGCATTATGTGGTTGTCTACATTGACGAACATGGATTGGGCTAACATCAGGAAGTGTGCGAATTTCATGAGTGGCTACATTTGTAATAGTTAAAAGATCACCCTCTTGATGAAAGACGTCATTAAGTTCATGAATTACCGAAATAATTTCACTATATTCTTCCTTATTCAGATGTTGCAAATTTATGGATGAATCCAATGTTTCTAATCGTTTATGAAGTACATCTTCCCACTTCTGAAGATGAAATATATTGTAATTAGATAGAGGTTCAACCTTAAGATTGAAACTATTTAAATTATGTTCAGCTTCGGATATTTTTAAGATGGAAATTAGAATTGATTTGTTTTTAATTTTAGTGAGAGAACTTGATACAATCGGAAAGCTTTATGTTTGAGGATTGTTTTATATTTTGAGAGGTCAAATCAAATTTTTCGTTATCCTCAGGTAAAAGTTTAGCAGCTTCGGCGTTTTCTTTTCTTTGACGTGATTTTGAAGAAACCTTTTTAATTTTTATATTGCGTAGAGTTAAAAAATCTGTAGATTGGTCATTTTCATCACTAGACGCATCAGATGAACTCATTAATTGAAAATTGGTTTATTAAAAAAAATATAAATAAAAAGATACAATTCATAAAACTCAAAATTGTTCCGCTTGAATTACCGCTAATCCATTAGTATTATAAATTTTAATTGAATGGACAAACAACCTCGTGGTTCTTTTTATGATTTATAAATTATATATGAAAGTTTATGCTTTATCAATGATTTCATTATTAGAACAATATAAATGTATTAAATATATATATGTATGTGTTTAACAATTTTAATACATTTTATTGTTATTAAAATTTTTATTATTATTATTTTTTTTTTAATTTTGTTGTAAATAAATTAAAGTTAAATTAAATTAGGAAAATAATAATTCTTAGAACTAAAAGAAGAATAACTATAGATTGTAGTTATAGTATATAATATTTACCAAGATTTTTATTTTTTTTGTTGTTTGAACATGTGACTTCAATGTTGTCTTCAATGTTAATTGATGGTGTCCCGTTTTTAATGAATACATTTATTGATATTGGTTTATCAATATAACGGAAATTTAGTTGCTGAAAAGATGATGATCCGTTTAATGCCTAAAGATGATACCTTCTATGGTTGGTATTTACTGGTACGGTTAGAGTAGACTGGATTCTTTGTAGTCATCTTTGATATAACATATGTTAGATATTTGCGTAATATCATATCATATATTTTAATTTATTAATATGCAGGCAGTTTAATTTATTTGTTTCGTGGAACAATTCACTATTTTTGATAACATATATACATATGTATATGTTATATACTTTAGATTACGGCTTTTATTGCAGCTAATTTTCAATAATAAAATAGTTTATTATATTTGAATATATACACGTTTAAATTAAATCACATTTAACTAAAGTTTTATTTTGTTCTTTTATTTATAATGGATTTATTATTAGTAAAATTTATTTAATTTATTACCACATGTTAAATTTAACTGTCTTCGGAGGATCGTATGATTTTTAAAGTTTGTATTTTGCACTAATTAACGGTGAAAAATAACAAATCCCTCCGCTGTCACCAATTGTAGTGGTACCGAGCGGTAATACCACGACAATTATAAGTTAAACAAAAACATTTTATTTATTTATTATTTATTTGTATATATTTTAAGAGTTTTTATTTGTAACTTTATTTTATTATTAATATTTAAGTTTTATCACCTTACAATTTTAATGTTATTTATTTATTATATTATATATATAAGACCATTACATATGTTTTATTTGTGCTCCATCGATGTCGATGGTTAAACTTATTCTGCCTATCTACCTATTTTAATGTTTTTAGTCATTAATTTACATAATCATTCTATAATATACTCTAGTACTTCATACATACAATATTATACATAATTATGAGCAAATTATAGCATAATGTTAGCGCGTTGCTTCACAACATGGATTAAATACTGATGTCCTTGGCGTGGCATATACCCAGGCTTTTACCGATTTCATCATAAACCTCATAGTCCAGGGGCGTAACTACAACGGTTGCAACGTAGGGGCCCGCAAGGAAGGGTGCCACAAGGAAGGGAGCCGCAACGCGGAACGCGAGTCCCATAGTCTTTGTGGTTTGTCATGAAGAATTGTTCCATACCCTCCTACAATAGCTTCCAGTGTCTCGCAGGTAATAACATGTTTATTATTATTTGTTACGTTACCTGTTACGGTCGCAACAGCGGAACGATCGTTTTCTAAATTGAAAATAATAAAAAATTATTTGCGCAACTCCATCGGTGCAGAATGTTTAAGCGGTTTGTCCATTCTCTCTATTGAAGCAAAAGCGGCGGGCGACATGGAAACAAAAACCTTAATTGGGGATTTGGCCAATATGAAGTCAAGAGCGGAAAATCTAACATTCCAATATTTATATAATTGGCCAAGTTCGTGTAACTATATTTTATTTATATAATAATAAAACAGTGTTTAAAGGCCGGCCATTACTGGCCCCTTACTGCACCTGGCTCCAACGATTTCGATCCTGCGGGCTTGGTCTTCAGACTGTGTTAGACAATCCGAAGAAGCCAAGTCATTCTCTACACCGTGGCGCCATGTAACAACCTCTGGGCCTACCATATGGTGGCTCTCCTTTCATATCTTCATCAAATCTCTGATCTCGATATTGTATAGAGATCGGTATGTGCCATCTATTTCGCGTTTTGGCCCTTAAATCACACGCATAACTCTTCTCTTAAATGTAAGGAGACATCTGTGGCCAGCCGCACTTTAATATCTTCACCTCAGTGATAAGAGAGCAAAAATATTTTATTTCTATATAAAAGCTATAATTTCGATGAAAAATATTTTTTATTGGAGTGCAAGGTGGAGTGAGGATAGTCTAGGGGCCCACATTAAGTTTTGCGGGGGGGCCCAACATTTGTTTACGCCACTGCCTTATACGCAACATTTCCAATACTTTTGTAGGTAATTCCCTTTTTGAATTCTGAACTAAGCTTTACCGAGATTTATTTTAATGCGCTCATTTATTTTATTTGTCCAAGTCACTATGACTCTCATGCCCGGTTGCACGAAAATATTGTTTAACCGGCTACCAACGGTTAATTTTTCCATAAAAAATTGCATTTTTGACACCAGTTCTGGCAATGCAATCTGGAATTACAATTCTTTTGTTATATGGAAATATTTAACCGACTTATAAACATTTATTTGATCAAAATTGAGCGACAAACTTGAGTGACGTCGGTTAAATATTTCTATATAAAAAAGAATTGTAATCAGATAGCATTGCCAGAAATGGTGTCAAAAATGCAATTTTATATGAAAAAGTTAATCGCTTAACAGCCGGATAACCAATATTTTCGTGCAACCGGGCATCAGTGATATATACTATAATACCGGCAATTACAGAACGATTTACTCTCTCACAGGCATTTGGTTGAAGGTCATTTTTTAGGAGTAAATATATGTCGCACTCCATATTTTTCCATCAGTTCAGGAAAACATTTTGATTTGAATTGCTTTCCATTATCACTTAATATAATTTCAGGTACGGAGAATACTAAAAATATGCGCTGCTCGAGAAATGTACATACATTACTAGCAGTCACGGATCGGTTCTACTAAGACGAATCTGAACTTCAGAGTAGTTACCCATCGAAGGACGTAAAGTTATATTGGTGGCCTTGCATTTCTTGCAAGTCTCACAAGCTAAGATGAATTCATGAACGTCGTGTTTCATACTAGGATAATAATATAGTCTGTGTAAGTTTTTAATAGGTTTTCGAATCCCAAAATGCGATGCTAAAGCTGAACAGTGCGCTGCCTCAATTAAAAATTGTGTCAAAGCTTTGGGAATGAACAATTTCCATGGCGGTAAATCAGAAGTAATATTATTGGTGTCAGAGTTGCTATGACGAAAATATATTCGGTTGTTATGAAATTTCAGATTTGAACAAGCACAGGGTTATCAAGGAGAGTTTTAATAAGACCCAAATATTCTGGATCATTAAAATTTGAATCGTTAAGATATAGACATGTAAAGGAGAGTAACTCAGAGTGTCCAGTTGGAACTCATCACAATGAAGGCGAGAAAGAAAGGTACACAATTTTCCATCCATTCCCTGTATTTGATTGCAAAAGTAAATCCCTGTAACCGAAGACTCCAGCGAGCGAGACGTCCCGAAAAATCTCGCCGACTCATCAGCCATTTCAGATTGGCATGGTCCGTAATTATTGTGAACTGGTGTCCTTCTATGTACTATCTGAATTTCTTCCGGCAAAAGATCTTCTGACATTATATATTGGTGGT
Source organism: Tipula unca (assembly GCA_951394425.1). Lineage (NCBI taxonomy): Eukaryota > Metazoa > Arthropoda > Insecta > Diptera > Tipulidae > Tipula > Tipula unca. The sequence goes on from OX596381.1 coordinate 111,139,195, forward strand.
GGAGGAAAATTACATTGAATGTATATTGAACTGCTGGTGGCAGGTATGAAGGAAAGTCTCTGTGTTGAACTGTATTATCATTGTAAACCATTGAGTCCTGTTGCGGGTCAGGATTATTTTGTATTCGAGATGGAAAATGTTCAGTGCTATTCATTGGCGGATTACTGTTGTTTCCACACATTAGTTGGAGGAGCCTCGTGTATAATCGTAGAATCGTCAGCGCTGTTGGTAATTGACTCCTATAGTAGTACCTATTTGATCTCTTTTAATTTAGCGATGCTTTCGTCTAACGGTTTATTTATAAATGCTGCTATAAATTCTAACAATTTATAATGCTTGCTAGACCACTTAATGAAAGGATATAAACAAAACTAGACACAACCAGAAAGAAACATCAAAGGACACGGCATGAATCAACTTACCATCGCAGATGTCACCAAACTTACCTCCTCATCCTTTAATCCAAGCTTTTAGCTGCTCATTCTGAAAAACAACACTCGTGAACAACAGAGAAAAGCAGCACCCAGAACAGAAATTTGAACCATTGAACAGAAAAGGAATTTAACCAAATTATGCTTCGAACCTTTCGATATAATTAATTTATATTCAAATAAATTTAGCCACAGAAATAATAATAAAACATAAAAAAAATTATCATTTATACTAAAGAGAATTAAATGACGTCATAGAAATATGCAATAATTCATTATGTATCGGTATTATTGAAAAAGGAAAAAAAATCAAAATTAACAGTAAGAAGAAAAGAAAAACGATACATAATTATCTATTGCCAATTGATTAACTTAAATAATTATTAGGTACAAAATAAATTAAGAAACTGATAATTTGAACTATAACTTAAAATAATAATTTGAAAATAATATATATAAATAAAATATAGATTATAACAAAAAAGACTTCACTAAAATATGGCTGAGGATGATCGTATCAATTCAATTTAGCAAATTATTGCTATTTAGGCGCACTTTTTTATTTTACAATACCTAGTTTAGTTTTACTAATTAATACTTTTATTAATGATTTCATTTATTAATTTTTTTCTTATGTATTAGTTTTCATTATCGATTCAAATCGTTGCGGGGTTTGGACGTGAAATCGATTACTTTGGCTGCGAACCAATTCACCGGTAAAAGTCGACTATTACTTTAATTTTTGGTAAATTCATTTACCCTATCAAAACGTAGGGTAAAGCGAGTACACAAAAGTAAATATTTAATGTTTAGGTTGTTCATTTTTTAATGATCTACGGATTGAGTAAGCGGAAAATAAACAAAATCACGTATTTCAATAAAATAAAAATACTAAAAATAAACTTTTACCTTAGTAATTGATTTACCCGTGAATTGGGTCCGCAGCCTTTATCGATAAAATAAAAATAAAATAGTCAAAAAGTGCAGTGATAGTAGTTTCTTTTTAATTATTTTATATAAGTACATATTGTGAAAAAGTGCAGTGTTAGGTTCTTTTTAATTATTTTATATACACTCGAGGCCAAAATTATTGGGTCGATGAGTTTTTTTGTTTTTTTTTAATTATGGTGGTACATCAATATCAACATTGGTAAATCCACGCTATATGGAGACTGGTTTCTATGGCTTCTGAGGGCCATCTGGTGCATAACCACGGAACACCAAAACCGTTCCAAAGAAGACCAAATATAAGAAGATCACCAGAAAAAAGCAGCAACTCGTTAGTTCTAGGAGATATTAATATAACTTTGTCTTCACCAACAAATAATGTTGAAAGCGAAAAAACCACACTTCATAACCAATTAAAAAGCCTAGAAGAGGTGGTCTCAAAGCTGAGTAATGAAATTACCCTATTAAAAAGAGAAAATTAAGACCTGAAAAGGATCATCGAATCAGGTAAAGAAAAATAACAAGTCTGTAATGAATATTACACAGACAAAGAAGAACTCGGAAGAAAAATAGAAACCAATTCCCAGTGGATACTAGGATCAAGAAACACAAGAAAAACCGCCACATTCAACATGGCAGTTTCCGATGAAGAGGAAGTGGCAAGGGATCTGATTGGATCGAGAGAAAAACACAAGCCCAGAAATAAATAAAAAGCAGAATCATCGCCAGAATATGTTGAGCAGGGAAAGCAAACATCAACATCAAGTAAACCAACTACTTAGTGCAACGATGAAATTCCTAACAACACAGTGAAAATAAAACAGCCTCCACCAATAAACATAGTTGGTATTAAAGACTATCCGGCTGTCAAGGCTCTGATGACCTCAATTACGGACAAGGATTTCAAGCTAGTAGCACTAAATAATGAGAAAGTTCAGTGGAATATATATGAGGAAAAGCAGGAAAGAAAAATTAAGGTTATGGCAAGAGGACTACATTAAATATGCGAGAGTGAAGATATAATTGCCGAGCTGCAGAGTAAAGGATTCAACATTAAGGATGTTGCAAACATCATTAAAAAAGAGAGAAAGGTAGATGATAAAGGGTACAGTGTCGTCACAAAACGCGTGCTACCGCTATTCATGCTAACGTTTAAAAAGGAGGAAAATATTCAAAAAATTCATGATACTCGAGCAATTCAAAATATGAAAGTCAGAATAGAACCAGTGAAGAAAAAATATCTGCTGATAGTCCAATGCAAAAAATGTCAGGGCTTCAATCACACTCAGAGATACTGTGGACGTATGGCAGCATGTGCTGGTAACCACCTTACGAGCACGTGTATATTAGATAGGAAGTCAGCTGCAAAATGCGTTAATTGCAAGGGCCAACATCCAGCTAATTACCGTGGCTATGAGGTAGCTAAAGAATTACAAAATATATGAAATCGCCCTAGAAAGTCTGATTTAAACCGTAGAAACCCTGCTAGTGAAGCCTAAACCAATCGACAGACAAATCGGGAATTATATAAATTACGAGGAAAAGAATCATATGCATAGGTGACTCAAGGTCAAGAGGCAAAAGCAAAAGATAGCAACGACGGCCAAATTTTGATAAATGTCGTGAAATGCATAGATGATCTAAATAAAAAACTTGATGAGCAGGCTGAGACCAATTAACTCATATTTGAACAGTTCAGAAACTTGTCATCATCGTTACCCAACACGACTAGAAAATAAAAATAAAAATAAATTTACAAACGCTCAGAATAGTAATTTGGAATACGAATGGGCTGATCCACCACATCCCCGAGCTGGAAATATTTCTATTTAAACAAAAAATTGATATTTGTCTAATCTCTGAAACCCATTTTACTAACTCCTCATATGCCAGAATACGTGGGTACAGATTTTACCATGCTATCCATTCATCAGAGAGCAAGAGGCGGATCTGCCATTCTTATTAAAGAGAATATTAAACACAACGAACAATTAAAAATTGAAAGTGAATATATGTAAGTTACAACTATCAAAACTCGCACAAAGTACAAAGAAATAAATATATCAGCAATATACTGTCCACCACGACATAATATGAAAAGAGACGATTATGAAAAACTGTTTAACACCATGGGTGGTTGTTTTATCATTGGTGGCGACTTCAATGCGAAAAACACATACCGGGGCTCCAGAGTTACTACACCAAAAGGGAAAGAGTTGTTTGAAGCAGCAAAAAAATTAAAATGTGACTTTCAATCTGGTGGCTCACCAAATTACTGGCCAACAGATTTAAACAAAACACCGGATCTTATAGACTTTTATGTGACAAAAGATATATCAGATAACTATATTCATTTGGAAAATAATGAAGAGCTTACATCGGACCACTCTCCTGTCATTATGACGGTCAGTGAAACAATAATTGAAAAAGAAATCACAGCGAGACTCTCCAATAAGAATATCAATTGGAAAATTTTTCGAGAATTATTAGAACAAAACATCAATCTTCAAGCACCAATAAGGAACATTATACAAGTCGAAGAGGAAGTAGAAGGCTAATAGAAAACAAACAACAAGCTGCGCACAAAGTACATCTTTCAAATACGCAAATAACAACAACTGTAAAAACTATCCACTTGAAGTAAGACGCTTGTGGCAAAGAAACGTAAAGCTCGGAAGTCTTGGTAAATAAATCGAATCAAGGAAAATAAAACCGTCCTTAATAACGTATGTAACAAGTTGAAATCTCTCATCAGAACAGTTAAGAATGAAACAATAAGTACATATTTGTCGTCACTTACTAGCCAAAAAGATACCGAAAATTCCTTATGGAAAGCAACGAAAGCACTTAAGAGACCAACAAATTCGACGGCACCAATTAGAAGTGAGGATGGAAGCTGGGCTCGAAGCACTAAACAAAAAAATGACTTGTTTGCGAGACACCTAGAAGAAACGTTTCAACCATTACCCAGGTAAACTGCGGATGAAAAGGTTAACCTACTGAAACGATCTGATAAGCTTGAAATACAAAGATTATCTCTACAGGAGCTAGGAAATCCAAAATTTAAACATGAAAAAATCTCTTGGGTACGACCACATAACCGGACAAATAATTACCAAATAAAGCGATACGTAAACTTCTCCAAATATTCAACGCTGTGTTTAGACTAAGATACGTTCCAAGGCAATGGAAGGTGGCAGAGGCAATCATGATCTGAAAACCTAACAAGCAATGTAACGATAAAAAGTCCTTCAGACCGATATCCATACTCCCAACCATAGCCAAGATTTTTGAAAAATTGCTCCTGAAGAGAATGAAACCCATAATGGTTGACAGAAATCTCATTCCTGACCACCAGATTGGATTCAGATAAAATCACTCGACTATAGAACAAGTTCATAGAATCACAGATATAATAGAGCCAACACTAGAAACTAAAAAAATATTTTCATGCGTTTTTCTGGATGTAGCGCAAGCATTTGACCGAGTTTTTCACAGAGAATAGGAGTTCAAGCTCAAGCGAGGCCTTCCCAAACAGTACTATGAAACTCTGAAATCATACATAACCGATAGACACTTCCGTGTAAAATATGAAGACGAATACTCGAACCTAAAGAAAATTTCAGCTGGAGTACCACAAGGTAGCGTTTTGTGCCCTGCCTTGTGTCTCCTGTATACTCGGGATATCCCACCAATGGAAGAAGCAACTTTAGCTACATATGCTGATGATACTGCGATTTTGGCAGTTGGGAACAATGTAGAAGAAGCTACTAACAAATTGCAAAAATCGACAAATTCAGTCAAAAATTGGATGAAAAAATGGAGGATAAAACTGAACGAAACTAAATCTGTGCATGTGAACTTTACTAATAAAGATATTTCTAATAGAATCCCAATCATAATCAACTTTAAACAAGTTGCCTATGCAGATACGGCGAAATATCTAAGTATGACGCTGGGTGCCAAGTTGAGGTGGAAAGCAATCTCTTAATTTAGAGAAATTGCCCTGACTTATTATAATAAAATTCACGCGAAATTTATCCTAAACCCGTCCTAAAGGCAACAACAACAAATAAATATTTCTATTTGTGTGTGAATTTATACTAAAAGTCTCGTTATAACGAATTTTTATATTTATATTGTGAATTATTAAATTAAAGGATTTTTTTTAAAATATATATATACGGTTTCTGCTACTAATGTCTCGAACCTAAAGAAAATTTCAGCTGGAGTACCACAAGGTAGCGTTTTGTGCCCTGCCTTGTGTCTCCTGTATACTCGGGATATCCCACCAATGGAAGAAGCAACTTTAGCTACATATGCTGATGATACTGCGATTTTGGCAGTTGGGAACAATGTAGAAGAAGCTACTAACAAATTGCAAAAATCGACAAATTCAGTCAAAAATTGGATGAAAAAATGGAGGATAAAACTGAACGAAACTAAATCTGTGCATGTGAACTTTACTAATAAAGATATTTCTAATAGAATCCCAATCATAATCAACTCTAAACAAGTTGCCTATGCAGATACGGCGAAATATCTAAGTATGACGCTGGATGCCAAGTTGAGGTGGAAAGCAATCTCTTAATTTAGAGAAATTGCCCTGACTTATTATAATAAAATTCACGCGAAATTTATCCTAAACCCGTCCTAAAGGCAACAACAACAAATAAATATTTCTATTTGTGTGTGAATTTATACTAAAAGTCTCGTTATAACGAATTTTTATATTTATATTGTGAATTATTAAATTAAAGGATTTTTTTTAAAATAGATATATACGGTTTCTGCTACTAATGTCTAAGCACAATAAGCAGCATTCCTCAAAACTTAAACAAGTAAGGTAAAGAAATAATGAATTCTATATATAATGTAGTATATTTATTAGGACTTCTTTATTTATTAGGAGCGCTTCTTGTCCCGTTCCAATTGGACTTATTAGAAACACATGAAAATATTTAATGAAATCGATATATTTCAGTTCAGTTAAGTAATCGAAATATAGGTGTTCAGGTACTTAGGACTGGACATTTTTGTCTGTCAAGTAGAGACAAAAATGTCTAGTCCCAAGTACCTGAAAACCTATATTTCGGAAATCACATTTATTTTCTTATAGACTAGAACCAGACCTACTCGAACAGTTTAGGTGGATATGGCCGCTTATTAGAAACACACGGGAAAATTCGAATACTTCGATATATGTATTTCAGCTTTGGTACTCTGAACCAAAAATGTCCTGTCCTACGTACTTGAAAGCATATATTAAATTTGAGGGGTTTTCCGTGGAACCTGTACATTTTTGGTTCATAGTACCAAAACTGAAATTCATATATCGAAGTGTCCGATTTTTTCGAGTGTTTCTCATAGAGGGGCATCATAGCCGAAAAATGATTGAATTGGTGTGGATCTGGTCTAATGAAAAACCACTCAGATTTTCCGAAATATAGGCTTTCAGGTACTTAGGTTTAGACAATTTTGGTTCATAGTACTAAAACTCAAATACATAAATAAAACTAGCCGAATGTTTTCGAGTGTTTCTAACAAGGAGCCATCATAGCCGAAAAATGTTTCTATAGGTGTGGGTCTGGTCTAACGCACGTCTATTTCCATCATTATGATTGTTTTTGTTTACCAACTTAGCATTATATATTCATATTTCATATTCATTCATATTTCATATTCATTCATATTATAAATTCCCCCCTTCAATTCCCCTTAAAATTCATTATTGATTTGAATGAAAAAGACCACAATATTCTTCGGATAATCGGATCTGCTTTTACTAGTGGCAAAAACCAACAAGGAAAATATTAAAATCCCATTTTGGTCAAAAAACAATCAGTAATGAAATTACTTTCATAGGGAGAGGTTGTGTTTCTATGCACTATTTGATTTTATAGCGTGTATATACGTAATTTTTTTTTTCAGAAAATCGTGACAAAAAAAAATCTCTTTATATTTTTTTTATATTTTAATTAGAATGGATGTATGTATGTATGTATGTATGTATGTATGTGTGTATGTATGTACATATGTATATATACATAAAATTGATATATATAAAATTGAAAATTGCAAAATGTATTTGTTTAATGACGTCACAAAATTATGTGCGAATGTTCTTTATTTGCTTTTATTAAAGAATTTTTGAATTTATAATTTAATTTAAAAGATAATTCCATTATAATTAAAATAAAATGAAAGTATAAATAGATTTTTTTTTTGTCACGATTTTCTGAAAAAAACTGTTATTTTGTTTCAGAACTGTTGTTCTGATTGAAGAATTTTTTGGCAAAATGTGTATGATTTTTTTATATTTTTAAATAAAAACTTAGATTAAAGTCCCTTTAACTAAATAATTTTGATTATGAATATATCCACTACATTTTTTATCAATATTAACAAAATCGAATATTCCATTACTTAGGAAATTCAAACCAAACGATTTGTTGACATTTTACAAAAACTTACCTATGGAAAGAAATTTCATTTTTTTTTTAAGTAAATATCAATTTTCACACTTTAATGGCACTTTGCCATTATGAAATAATACATAATATCACAGTTAAATATTTATCTATTTTTTTAAAGTTTTATTTTATGTTTTAGCACAAAAGAATTACATTCTCGACAAGCTAAAAATATTCATTTTTCGCTTAGTTCTCGTCGCTCCCTTTAATTAGTATTTAATCTAAGGTTTTTATCATATATAAATAAGAAATACATTTACACAACGACCAATATAAGTCGAAACTCGGTTATCCGGGAAGCTCGGGAGCAGACTCTTACCGGATAATCGAAAATCCCGGTTGATGGAGTTTTTGGTTATTTTCAAAGCAAAACATCGAATTTAATTTTATTAATTCATCAAAAAAACAATAAACTCGAATTCATTTAGAAAATAAATTAAAACTTATGTAAAAATACTAATACTAAATATTCTTAAAATGTAATATATGTTTTACAGGAAAATTTATTAGTGTTGCAAAAAGATCACGATTAGTAAATTCAAATCACGGTAAAACAGTAACTGAAAATGATATTTGATTTTAAAGGTGGCTGCATGAAATTGTTCTGCGGGACATTTGGCCCCATAGTCGAAAAATTATATTTTAGCTCTTTTTGTGGGTCAATTGATGTTTTAGCTCTTTATGGAAACATAAAGTATAGCTATACATTTTTTTGTATGTAGCTGTCATCATAATATATATTATCTATTATCTGTGTATGTGGTGAATGTTCATGTAAGTTAAAAATATTTATTTCATTTTTAATTATATTTATTAACTTCAAAAAATACGCCACAAATAGAGCTAAAAAATAAATAATTTTTTTTATTTCGTTGGTAAGACCCTGTAGTACAATTTCAAAAAATAAAAAAATTTAACTTTGTTATGTTGGCCCGCGGGCCAAATGTCCCGAACTTTTTCGTGAAGGTGCCTTAAAAAAATCCCGGTTAATAGAGGTTTACGGTTAATCGGATCACGGATAATCGAGTTTCGACTGTAATTATTTAATATTATAATACGTTTGGGTTGGTTTTTTCTTTTGTACTTCGTTGACGCTTATGTATCGGTAATCACGGCTTGTATAAGATAATTGTGTTGGTTTTGTTATATAGCATAGTTAATTATAGTCACCCTCATTGACACAGTAAGTAGCGTCCTTGCTTTGGTAATCGAGGGTCTCGGGTTCGATTCCCGGTGGTCAACAAAAATTCACGGCTGGGTGTTTTTAATGTGTAAGTATGTGTTTGTCCGGGTATTGCACCGTGGGCCCATTTGTGGCATTGAGTGCTGCAGTTATCCGCCCAACATGAATTTTTATTTTAATTATAGTACTAAAATTGTCAAATTATTATTATGAACATTGTTGCTCCAATTAATTATAGATTTTATTAACCTTTATACCAGTTTGTTAATTTTATTGAAAAACTTTGTTAAATTTTGTTTTAAAACTTTTTTACTCAGCGAATGTATTTTACCCTAATGCAATAAGGTTTCTGAAATATCCGATAAGATATTACTTTAACCGATACTATTAGCCTAAAATATCTCAAGTAAATACAATTGGCCTTTCTTAATCGGTCTTAAACTATATAAATGATTTTATTTTTTAAGGGCATTCCAATATCCGAGGACTATCTGTATATTTACATTTTATAATCCTTTTCGTTAACCCGGGGTCAACACTATTGCTGAGATTTTCTCTCATGAAATTAAATTTCTCAATGTGTGTGTATGTATGTTATACAAATTTTGGCATTCTCCTGATTATCATGAAATTTTTACGAAATGTCATATTAAAATGCAATTTTAAGGTTATGTTTTTCATTTTTTGAAGAAATTATCATGAGAATAAAATGACCAGTTATAATTTTTTTTTTAAAATATTAGAAAAAAACATACACAAATATAAAATTTCATTAGAGAAAATCTCAGCAATTTTGCATAGTGTAGACCTGAGTTCTTACTATGAATATCAGCATGCGTGATTTAAGTGTAAATTCGATATTTTATTTATTTTTAAACAATAAAATATATAACTATATTTATTACTCAAGTACCGTAAAATTCATAGATTCAATCCAATTTGTGATGAAATATTTTTGCAGTGAAAATTATTTTTTGCAATAATAGTAAGGAAAATTATAGTAGTTTAGTTTAAGTAATTAGTGAATTAGACAGCATACTCCAGCGTTTTCTCTGAATATGTGCGTGTTTTGGTCATCAAAATCATCATCGCTTGATTGAATGATAAACGATAAACAACATTGAATCCATATTTTAATTGGTCATTAATATTTAATTTATTTTATTTTGTTTGCTTTTAATAATCTTTAAAAAATTTATAAAACCACTACACAAAATAAAAATTACATACGCTTGTTTTCATCTAGACACTAGACGATAACCACAAAACTATAACATATTACGGGATAGCGACAGTTCGATTGAATTTCATAATAGAAATATATAGTAGAATCTGATTTTTTGATTTATCGTATTATTCGATAAGACTGCCTGAAATCCAGGAAAATTGATGATCGGGTGCGGATGTTTCATAATATTTAGATAGATTCATTCGCAGTGCAGACTTAATCAATGATCGATTGGAATGAAATCTAATGTAGAACGGTAATTTGTTTACTGTGAAAAGGAGAGCTATTCCATGATAATTCTCACACTTCGTTCTTTATTCTTAAAGATGGGGCATATTGCGAGCGCGTTCCATTCGTTAAGCATAACATCGCTTTGCCATACTGTGGGCTAATGCTGTAAAAAAAGATAATGTGAAAAAACGAAACATTGAAAAAGTTTACACAAAAAAAATTCATAATATAATATAAAGAGTAACAAGGACAAACATGGTTTCTTTTGTACGGCACTAGCCCGCCTTCTTCGTGAAATTTTAGTTTTGAATTTTATATTTTTATCCGTGAAAACGAACTACACAAGATAACTTGTATGTGTAATTTATTGACGTTTAATTTCTTAACCATTTTTTAATTTATCTTGGTGTAAAGTTATAGAATACCATTTTAGTATGAAAACGTGTTAAGTATTCGTTTTCGCGTTTTCACGTTATCTTATTCGTTATAGAATTAGGCTACTGATCGAATAAACTCGAAAATACAAATACAGTTCCACAAAGTTTCCCCATCGAATTTCAAGAGCTCCGAATTAATAGTTTCAACATGAGATTGGTTTAATTAACACCAACAATTTAATTGATTAAATCAACTATATGTAAATAAATCGAATAGAATATTATTAATTTATTAACAAATAGTAGAATCAGGCCTAGTAAAAATATGTTCGTTAGTAAAATATAGATCTATAAATATTGTAATCCAATTACCACATCATAAAGTAAAAACATAAAGCAATAAATTTACATAAGGTGTTCATGGATATTTTTAACGATTTCCTGCCTCGTCTTTAAAGGATAAAAACAATAAATAAATAAACATACATAAACAAATAATAACAAATTAATAGTTCTTGATTTTTAATAATTTTCTTTGTTGGAAATTAATTAAATAAAAAAATTAAACTAACATAGATTTTCATATTTACATTTTTTGTTTGATATTCTCAAAAATAAAAATGTTTTTTTTAAATTATTTATTATTTATTTTCTTGCTTTTATTAATAAGTTGTATTGTTTTGCTTGCTTGTTATATATATATATATATATATATATATATATATATATATATATATATATATATATATATATATATATATATATATATATATATATATATATATATATATATATATATATATGTATATATACATACATATATATATATATATATATATATATATATATATATATATATATATATATATATATATATATATATATATATATATATATATATATATATATATATATATAGCCATTCCATGCGAAATCAGACAAAAAAAAGACATTTACGGCGGCGAGGTGTCCAATTATTTTGAAATTCGAAGAGATGGTAAGTCCGGATAAAAAAAAAATATAATTTGAGTAATAACTCGGTGGGGTCAAAATACGCGGAGTTCCGTTATAATTTGTTTTTGTTTTGTTTTGTTTTCGATTTTCACGTGTAATAGCACCGTTTTAAACTTTGCAAATTTCAGTTTTAAATAGTCTTTTGCTGAAATATTGAACTGCTCCCCCCCCTCGCCCCCCCCCCCCCCCCCCCCCGTTTATGTTTAGTTTTTTAGTTTTATCGTAAAGCACTTGACAATACGATTCCAATAAGAAATAGCAAATAGCGCAGTGGTTAAAGCTGCGACGTTTGGATCGGGAGGTACCGGGTTCGAATTCCAACAGAGGCGGGATGCAAAAGGGATTTTTCATCTTCCGAGTAAGATCGGTGATTAAATTGAAAACATTTGAAAACTCTGTTGGAATGTAGAATTCATGAGCCGAGCTGCATGGAACTATGCAGTGTGCAGATGGCCAATTAAAAAGACGGACATGTAGCCGTGTACAAATAGGGATACTGTTCAGCTTTCAAAGGACAATAAATCCACTAGCCGAACAGTCTCTAAATAATGCATGTATGTGTTGGTAATTATTTAAAAAAAAAAAAAAAAAATAAGTCATCTTTAACGATGGAGACTCAACGCGTTCGAGTTTTATAGAACAAAACGTTACAAGTTAGGGTGGAATTTAACATTTCAGTACAATTATTAATTCTAAACTACGAAATCCATGTTTTGGTTCTTACTTTTACAATTTTAATCAATAAATTTAATTTATTTACAAATTATTTTAACTTAAAATTATTAAAATTATCAGCATTGGAAAAACGACGTGCTGTGATATGGTTGTTACAATTGGGAACAAAGCACTGGTAATCGTGAGTTCCTCTAATGGCTTTTACTGAATCAAATTTTTTTTGCTAGTGATCGTGCCGCCCTTCTGTACACTCTTGATTTGGGCTCTTGGGCCTTGGACTGGGATCTTGTAATACGGTGTTTCTCTTAAGGCAGAGGAGCTGGTGGAGTGGGTCGAATGGCACTCATCAGACTAACTTCGGTCTGGTTAATTCTTCCAACTCCGGTAGCTGAATTAGATATACCATTAATTGGATTCATTAGAGTTAATTCTGCAGCGCTCAACGCATTTTAGAATAGGCATCCATCATACAAGTCTTTTATTCGGGCCAAAATAAACGTAGTCCAGGTACACTATCCATAATTATTTTGATGGCTTTGTTAACTTCACATACCAACATTCTTTGGCACTTTTGATTAAATAATTTTTCGTTTGTGTTAGGTAAGTTATTGTTTTTGATTTAAATAAATTATATTTAGGTAAGAAATTAAACTAAGCAAATAAAATTAATTATAGGATTAATATAGAATCAAATTAGAGGGTAACAATCGTGAAAAAGAGTGAAAAAGCGTATATTCACATTTTACGTTAAGGAACTGCATACTTTGTTTTTTGAATAATTGTGAATTTACATAAGATTTCTTGTCAGAGAAATTTGTTTGAAATTTAGACATTCTATCGAGCTTTTGTACAAGGTATACCCAACAAAAATATTTTTTTTTAGAACCATACTTTACGTAATTTAAAGCTTTTAACAACCGTATACATTAAGGAGTTTGTCGATCAAGTTTCATTATACATAAATTAGCGTCCTTTCGCTATTTTATTAATAAAATATTTATTAATTAACTTTTAGGATACATTACTCACCCGTACCTTTTTGGTACGATTACATATTTTTATTCATTTTTAATCATATCTATATCAGAGCAAGTTAAAAATCGAAACGAAATGCCACGAAAGCCAGCCTTCAGTGACCATACGCTGATCAAATAATGACAGCACAGCAACTTTTCGATTGGGCTACAAAAAATGAATCAAACATTACTTTTAGATTTTGTACAAATCAAGAGTACAGAAGGGTGGCAGGATCACTAGCAAAAAAATTTGATTCAGTAAAAGCCATTAGAGGAACAAACGATTATCAGTGCTTTGTTCCCAATGGTAACAACCACATCACAGCGCGTCGATTTTTCAATTCTGTTAATATTATAATTTTAAATTAACGCGTTGAGTCTCCATCATGAAAGATGGCTTATTGGAAAGGAATTGTCAAGTGCTTTACGATAAAAATAAAAAAAAAATTAAAAGGGGGAGCAGTTCAATTTTTCAAGAAAACACTATTTAAAACTGAAATTTAAACGATATATTGTACATTAACACCAGCCTTCACTGACCATACGTTGATCAAATAACGACAGCACAGCAACTTTTCGATTGGGCTACAAAAAATGAATCAAACATTACTTTTAGATTTTGTACAAATCAAGAGTACAGAAGGGTGGCAGGATCACTAGCAAAAAAATTTGATTCAGTAAAAGCCATTAGAGGAACAAACGATTATCAGTGCTTTGTTCCCAATGGTAACAACCACATCACAGCGCGTCGATTTTTCAATTCTGTTAATATTATAATTTTAAATTAACGCGTTGAGTCTCCATCATGAAAGATGGCTTATTGGAAAGGAATTGTCAAGTGCTTTACGATAAAAATAAAAAAAAAATTAAAAGGGGGAGCAGTTCAATTTTTCAAGAAAACACTATTTAAAACTGAAATTTAAACGATATATTGTACATTAACACCAGCCTTCACTGACCATACGTTGATCAAATAACGACAGCACAGCAACTTTTCGATTGGGCTACAAAAAATGAATCAAACATTACTTTTAGATTTTGTACAAATCAAAAGTACAGAGTGGCACGATCACTAGCAAAAAAATTTGATTCAGTAAAAGCCTTCAGCGAAACTCAAAATTATCAGTGCTTTGTTCCCAATGGTAACAACCACATCACAGCGCATCGATTTTCCAATTCTGATATTTTTTATAATTTTTAATTAAAATAATTCGTAAATAAATGAACTTTAAATTAACTTGAAAGTATGTACAATTGTCCGTCCAGCGAGCTATTACACGTGAAAATCGGACAAGGAATACTTAAGATACACGAATTTAAAGATGTAAACATTTGAGTTTCTGACAAAAACAAATTATAACGGAACTCCGCGTATTTTTTATTCTCCGTCCCACCGAGTTTTTACTCAAATTATATTTTTTTTTTATCTATATCTACCATCTCCCCGAATTTCAAAAAATTGGACACCTTGCCTCCGGATGGGTGTCTGATTTCGCGTGGAATGGCTGTATATATATATATATACATATATATATATATATATATATATATATATATATATATATATATATATACATATATATATATATATACATATATATATATATATATATATATATATATATATATATATATATATATATATATATATATATATATATATATATATATATATATATATATATATATATATATATATATATATATATATATATATATATATATATATATACATATATGTGTATCTATGTATATGTATATATATTATAATAATAATAATAATAAGAAAGCTTCTATAATTTTAAAAAAATTTTATTCAGTTTTAATTAAATAAACTTAATAATAGGTATATATAATTGTTTTCCATTTTTTATTTGAAGAAATAAATTATAATTATTAATTTTATATTTTTATTATTTTAAATTTGTACAAATAATGTTTGCTTATTTTTTAGTATTTTAATTTTATATTTTTTTATTAAATATACTTTTTTCGTTAGCCTCATTTCATTACAATTTGCAATTTTCTTTTCTTTTTTGTTTTTGTAATAGTAATAATAGTAATAATAATATAAAATAAAAAACACTAATTATCACTGGATGTGTTTTTATATTTTATACTTGATTTAAAATTAATAAAAATAAAAATTGTTTTTTTTATTGAAATTTTAAATTTTGAAATTAATTATTTTTCTCTCACTTTATAGTGAAATGATTTGGGTATTTGGGTATAATTCTGGTTGTTGGCCCACTAAAACAATTCGACAGGCTCACAAGTTCTTAGTTTTATCACCCGCAAAATATCAAGCTAATGATTTGAAAATTTGAACTGGTCGTGTTTGTTGGTCAATCAACAAGAATCACTCTCTTGAAAACAAATCGAGTAATAAAATATTTATTTATTAATTAACTTTTAGGATACATTACTCACCCGTACCTTTTTGGTACGATTACATATTTTTATTCATTTTTAATCATATCTATATCAGAGCAAGTTAAAAATCGAAACGAAATGCCACGAAAGCCAGCCTTCAGTGACCATACGCTGATCAAATAATGACAGCACAGCAACTTTTCGATTGGGCTACAAAAAATGAATCAAACATTACTTTTAGATTTTGTACAAATCAAGAGTACAGAAGGGTGGCAGGATCACTAGCAAAAAAATTTGATTCAGTAAAAGCCATTAGAGGAACAAACGATTATCAGTGCTTTGTTCCCAATGGTAACAACCACATCACAGCGCGTCGATTTTTCAATTCTGTTAATATTATAATTTTAAATTAACGCGTTGAGTCTCCATCATGAAAGATGGCTTATTGGAAAGGAATTGTCAAGTGCTTTACGATAAAAATAAAAAAAAATTAAAAGGGGGAGCAGTTCAATTTTTCAAGAAAACACTATTTAAAACTGAAATTTAAACGATATATTGTACATTAACACCAGCCTTCACTGACCATACGTTGATCAAATAACGACAGCACAGCAACTTTTCGATTGGGCTACAAAATATGAATCAAACATTACTTTTAGATTTTGTACAAATCAAAAGTACAGAGTGGCACGATCACTAGCAAAAAAATTTGATTCAGTAAAAGCCTTCAGCGAAACTCAAAATTATCAGTGCTTTGTTCCCAATGGTAACAACCACATCACAGCGCATCGATTTTCCAATTCTGATATTTTTTATAATTTTTAATTAAAATAATTCGTAAATAAATGAACTTTAAATTAACTTGAAAGTATGTACAATTGTCCGTCCAGCGAGCTATTACACGTGAAAATCGGACAAGGAATACTTAAGATACACGAATTTAAAGATGTAAACATTTGAGTTTCTGACAAAAACAAATTATAACGGAACTCCGCGTATTTTTTATTCTCCGTCCCACCGAGTTTTTACTCAAATTATATTTTTTTTTTTATCTATATCTACCATCTCCCCGAATTTCAAAAAATTGGACACCTTGCCTCCGGATGGGTGTCTGATTTCGCGTGGAATGGCTGTATATATATATATATATATATATATATATATATATATATATATATATATATATATATATATATATATATATACATATATATATATATACATATATGTATGTATATATATATATATATATATATATATATATATATATATATATATATATATATATATATATATATATATATATATATATATATATATATATATATATATATATATACATATATGTGTATCTATGTATATGTATATATATTATAATAATAATAATAATAAGAAAGCTTCTATAATTTTAAAAAAATTTTATTCAGTTTTAATTAAATAAACTTAATAATAGGTATATATAATTGTTTTCAATTTTTTATTTGAAGAAATAAATTATAATTATTAATTTTATATTTTTATTATTTTAAATTTTTACAAATAATGTTTGCTTATTTTTTAGTATTTTAATTTTATATTTTTTTATTAAATATACTTTTTTCGTTAGCCTCATTACAATTTGCAATTTTCTTTTCTTTTTTGTTTTTGTAATAGTAATAATAGTAATAATAATATAAAATAAAAAACACTAATTATCACTGGATGTGTTTTTATATTTTATACTTGATTTAAAATTAATAAAAATAAAAATTGTTTTTTTTATTGAAATTTTAAATTTTGAAATTAATTATTTTTCTCTCACTTTATAGTGAAATGATTTGGGTATTTGGGTATAATTCTGGTTGTTGGCCCACTAAAACAATTCGACAGGCTCACAAGTTCTTAGTTTTATCACCCGCAAAATATCAAGCTAATGATTTGAAAATTTGAACTGGTCGTGTTTGTTGGTCAATCAACAAGAATCACTCTCTTGAAAACAAATCGAGCTTTTGCTTTATACTACTAATCAGGATGTATCAATCGGTGACTGTTTTATAATTTTGTTTATAAAATATATCTAGAATAAAAAGTAGTTTCTGCACATCCACACACCAGGAAGGAATCCGGTAAAGAGTTTGATGATAAAACCACGCAAGAATATTATTAAATCAGGTACATAATTTATTTAAAAAATACATGATTTGCTTATTCGTTCTTAATGCATAAAAATATTTTAAATAGCTCAACTAAACTCACGCAATCCACTGTGAAATCTTTTTCACCATTAACTCGCGTTACATTTCTAGTCGTCATTACAAATTAATATCAAACATAATAAAAAATTTAAAAAAAACAATTTCTAAAAAAAAAATTAATATAACTTATTAAAAAATACAGTATAATAATTAGATAGCTTAATAGAAAATAAAATTTGTACTTGTTATTACGAATTTCGTAATACATAAATATTTAAACTTTATAAATGTCTAAAAGAAAAACGAAAAAATCTAAAAAAATTAATTAGAATTAGAACCCGTAAAATGAATATAATTTATTCGTTTACTGTAATTATAAGTTTAGATTGGTTATTATTGATTGATATTAAATGAGTGCAGCGATCTTATTGTTTATTCCAACCGCTAAATCAGTACCTCGATTTTCTTGCCTTTTTGAGACTATGAGAGTAGGAGAGTAAAAATTACCGGAAAATAGTAATATTAGTGAGTATGTGTGTATTTGAGCGCATGCGCCGTTCAATTTGTATGTATTTTATTTTGACAAAAATTCAAAAGCTTTCAGATGCAAAAATATCGTAACCGTATAATAAGTAAACATAATAATTTATGCACTATACTATTGACATAAACGTCAATTCTTCGTCGCAATAGCACGAGAAAATGGAGTGTAAGCACCAAAAATGTTTGTATTATTTTTGTTTTTTATATCGATTTATACCGATTCGATAATTTTTGGTGCTTATTGTAACACTCTCAAAACAAATACACATACAAAAAATGACAGCACACAATAACAATATTTAATACTCTAGACAGTGTACGTATACAAAATATTTGGCAGTCTCATAGTCTCAAAAAGGCAACAAAATCGAGGTACAGATCGACTCGCTCATATTTCATTTATTTTATCACTCGTGATCGAGCTACTGAAACACATGGATATCATTGAAAAAGTGAACATTATACATTTCGAAAAAAATTGATAATGGAATAACCAAAATTTAAGCGAGTCAATTTGATTTGAAAATAATTAATCGCGTTTCTATCGACACGGATACAAAATGTACGCGTTAAATATTTAAAAAGCGGTTTATATCGCACGTCGATCGCACGTCTGCATGCACAAATTCATCTAATTTATTGTAATATTTTACAAAATTTTGAAATGAATGCCTGTTCAAAATTATAAAATAGTAAATTAAAAATAAATCACCGTAATGGTTTTTTGATATTTATTTCTAATAAAATATAGTTAGACTGTTGAAATACAAAAAATTGTATATTTTTTAATTAAATGATTGTAGTTGATGTTGGCATAACACTATATTTTATGCAGTAGTAGAGTGGTATATATTTTTTATTTTTAGACGGAAAGTTATTAAAAATTATATAACAATCATCACAAATATGTTGATTCACCTGCAATTATTTATAATAGGTTTTAATAAAAAATATTTTCTTTTTTTATAAATTAATAAAAAACTAATTTCAAAATTTTCTACGGCATATTGCAATATTTTTATTAACCTCCCACCTTTTGCATACAAAATATTAATAGTAGAAATTATCATTCATAAAAAGTTTTAGTATTAGACCAATTTAATTGTGGAGCGCGGGGGGGGGGGGGGGAGGATGGTGATGGTACGGGGGTGAATTGATAATAGTTAACAAAATGGTATTTCTTGCTTCAGATATAGGGCCAAGTCCAAATTTGATTGATAAAAAATCATAATTTGTTTAAAAAACGTACATAAATGAAGCTTGCTTATTGTCACTATGTAGTTTATAAAATGTAAAACGGAACAGGCTTATAACTTTTACAACTATCATTCGAACGAGAGAAAATTTTACATGCACATTAAGTGATTTAATAATCCACAAATACAATAGATGTTTCAAGCAAAAACAGTATTATTTTAATTAATTAATACATAATTAAATTAAGGTACCAACAAATTGTATATTTTATTTATATGGCGTGATGTGTTATTTTAAAGGGCTCACTTTAACGATTCCAAATATTTCTATGTAAGTTTTTTAGACAAGTAATTTTTTACTACTTTATTTGGTCGCCATTTTGGTAAACATGAATTTTAACAGGGGCCCTACTATGACTTTCGACAACGATTTTTCACGACGATCGTTTTCCTATAGTAGGCAAAGGAAGAAAAAGGAAAACAATATTATAAATTTACTATTGTTTACGTTTTTCTTCGTTTGCCTACTATAGGAAAACGACGAAAACGTAGATAAACCAACGTGATAATCGTAAAAACATTTTATCAAAATCTATCATCCATTATTGTGCCGACTAGAAAACTACAAGAAATTTTGGTAGAAACAAAATAATCGGTTCTGGGCAAAAAAAAATCTCAAATTGGAGAAATTATTGGTACTTCCTTTTTTAAAGATGAACAAGTTATAAATAAAAAGTTAAATAGATAAGTCGTATTAAACCGCAATAAAGTGATTATTGTGAAAATAAAGTATAAAAATGAAATAGTGTTTTGTGACATAATACGAAAATAAATTTCTGTTGTCTAGAATTAAATTGGTGGTTTTATTTACAATCCAGTGTCGAACCTTTATAGATAAGGCTAAAACGTAACAATACAATAAACAAAATTGTCATTGAATTTACGTAAGTACGTTTCTTAAAGCAATTGGTGTAAACAACCATACCTAAAAAATAACCTAATGAACATGTGTGGATATTGTTTAGTAATAATAATAAACAGTATTAAAGGCCATTACTGGCCCCTTACTGAGTCAACAATTTGGCTCCAACGGTTTCGATCCTGAGCATGGTCTTCATACTGTCTAAGACAATCAGAAGAGGCCAAGTCGTTCTCTACATCGTGGAGCCATCGTCGTCTGCAACGACCTCTGCGCCTACTATATGGTGGCTCTTCTTTCAGAGATCGCTGCACAATTCGTCCCGGATCATCACGCAGAACGTGACCGAGCCAGCGTACTCGCTGAGATCTTACTTCATGTACAATATCGGGGATCTTCATCAGATCTCTGATCTCGAAATTGCACAGAGCTCGGTATGTACCATCTATTTCGCGTTTTGAGCCGTAAATCACACGCATGATTCTTCTGTCAAATATAAGGAGCCATCTCTCGTACTCATCCGTCAGCGCCCAACTTTCACATCCAAACATAACAACCGGCCTGATCAACGCTTTGTAAAGCTTCAGCCTCACGGCACTTGATAAGTGTTTAGATTTTAGCAGTAGCCTTAGAAGATACAAAGCACCACTATCAGCTGCCAGCCGAACTTAAATATCCTCATCCACACTGTTATCGTTAGTGATAAGAGAACCCAGATATTTGAACCTCCTCACTCCCTCAAACGTGTGGTAGCCACTACTAAAATCTGGTGTGCCATTGTCCCTATAACCAGAGATCAGGTATTTTGTTTTTGGCTCATTGATTGAAGTCCAACTGAAGCTGAAAACTCTACAAGCACATCAAGTATTTCTTTCACTCCGGTTTTATTCAGTCCGATCACGCATATGTCATCTGCATATGCAACCACCTGATTGGACTGGCGATGTAAGATGTTGCGCTGCGGTGTTTCAGTTTTACGAAAGATGTACTCCAACATGAGATTAAAGAGTATCGGGGATAGAGCTTCTCCCTGCCGAACACCCGAGTTAACTGCAAAAATTGCCGATAGCCTGTTCTCAACTTTAACACAGCACTGAGACTGCGTCACTGGCATCCTACACAGTCGTTTGTTGGAATTCTTAGGTCTTCCAGGGCAGACCACAAACTCTCTCGATTGATCGAGTCATAATCCTGCCGGAAATCCAGGAACACCTGATGTACGGAGATGGAAGTGTCATAATATATATATAGAATCATCCGCAGCGAAAACACCTGATCAGTGACTGATCGATTCGGACGAAATCCTCTTTGATAGTCACCAACCAAACCCTCCGCTAGAGGAGTGATTCTATCCAATATAATGTATGACAGTAACTTGTATGCTGTGCAAAGGAGAGCTATCCCGCGATAATTCTCACACTTCAAGCGGTCTTCCATTCGTCAGGCATAACTTCGGTTCGCCATACTAATCGAATAAGGTCGAAAAGACAGTTCCTCAAAGTATAGCCTCCGAATATTAAGAGCTCCGAATTAATGCAGTCCACTCCAGGTGAGCGGTTTCGTTTCAATCTCTGCATGGTCTTGTGAATAACTCTTGGGATGGCTCCTCAATGTACATCTCCGCAGTCTGTATTTGAGGTGACTCAACTACAGTCTGTGACGCATGATGAACACCAAGCAGGTCGGTAAAGTGTCCATTCAATGTGTTGAGTACTGCGTCGATGTTGACACAGAGGTTTCCATCCCGGTCACGAATGGCATTTGACGCAGGCTTGAAAGTATGGTGCAATCCAGTAATTCCTTTAAAGAAATTACGCGTACTGCGCTCATTGCTGAGTTGTTGTACTTTCAGAACCTCGGCCTTCCACCATTCTCGCTTTTTCTGTCTACAAATCCGCTTACCTGCCCTCCTAGTAAGAGCAGCCTTGATTTTCCTCGCGATTGTGAGACGTTGTTGCACTTCACTATGGGATATATTTTGTTGCTCAACTGCAAGACGACACTCGTCATCAAACCAATCATTCTTGGGTCTGACTTTCACTATACCTAAAGTCTGTTGAGCAGCACTGATAAACGAAGTTTTCAGTGTCTCCCAGACAGAGTTCACACAGTCAGACTGGTAATTAGCTCCTTCAATGTTGTCGCTGACAAGATCCCGACATCGTTTCTTTTGATCTTCATTTATCAGACCTTCACAGTCGAAACGTTCCATGCGTTTCGCTATGTTCCCAGACTTGTACGAAAACTTCCACCGTAGCTTTGCTGCGACCAACTAATGATCGCTGCCTACGTATTTGGTTGCTGACCGATAAGTTTCACATCCTGCACAACCCGAGCTCGCCCTTTTTAAATTAACACGTTTGACTGCGAGAAGTTTTGCGAGGATGGATCCATGTTTCCAAATGTATCTGTTTGTGAGGGGAAAATGTGCTTGCTACTCTAAGATCGTAAGCAATTACAAAGTACATCATTCTCTCACCATTATCGATCGCAGTTTCGTGTCGAGAGTACGGACCTATGTTTTCACACAAGTTGGCCTGATTTCTGCCAGTTCTAGGGACTTTAATCCCCAATTACCATTCTAACATCGTGTTCGGGTATAGATCCCATCAGATCATCCAAGTCATTGTAAAATGAGTCTTTATCTTGGGGCTGGCTGACTTCTGTGGGCGCATGTACACAAATTATCGACAGGTTAGCTAACTTCATGGACATTGTTAACGTAGAAAAATTATCGATATCCTACCCATTTATAAAATTTCATTTTAATTGCATTTAATTTAACTAAATTCGCAATATTCGGAAGATTTGCACTTACAGATTTAAAAAAACGCCATACTCGTATAGATTTGAATCTATAGATTTAAAACAAACTTAGGTTATATATGTATAATATATGTACATACATATGTAATACTAAATCAGTGTAGGCTATGAAATCAACGAACGATAAAATTGTCTGATGATGAAAACTATAGATCGATCAAGAACCAGTTAGTTGATCGCCTCAGCGGTTTATATCAGTATGGTCGTGTGAGACTGGCAATCTCCTCACATGATTTTTAATTAAAAATTAAAATTGGGTGGATTACTCCAGCACTCAATGCTACTAACGGGCCCACGGTGCAATACCCGGACAAACACATATACTTACACTTACTAAAACTTAAAAACACCCAACCGTGATTTTTGCTCACCACCGGGAATTTAACCCTCGAATAACAGAGCAAGCACGCTATAATTACTGTGCTAACGAGGGTGGTCCTCACATGATTACTATCGTAGTTGCGAAGATAAGGAGGAGGAAGAAACAGTACTCTAGCTGTTTTGTACCTGTCCCCGCCTATAGTGCAAAGCATAGTGAAATAGGTTAGCTAATCAAACTGAGTTTACTAGTAAAACAATAAAAGCCATCGAACATTTGCAACCCAATTCCGACAAAAATTTAGTATTGAACTTGTTTCTGTGAACCAAATATGAATACATCTACATAAAATTATTACATATGTATGTACATACATATATGCGGGGCGTCCTATTGAAACGACTCCAATAAACGCAATAGGACATGTAGCTGGCTCAATACCACGAAAAAATTACTAAAGCTATGCGCGGAAATGACCCTTGACCCAATTAAATACCTTGAATTTGAATCATTAAAGTGTGAATAAAGTGGAGATCCAACAAAAATAATAGGTATTTATATTCTTTACAATATAAACTGAAACAGTGTACTATTGATATTTTACTATGATCAGCGAAAAAATTTTTATTTGATACAACATAAAATAATTTTGTGATTATTATATACAAAATACGAGATATAGTTATTAGCCAACTTGATTTCGAGTGAGGCTACCACTAATAATATAGTGGATATCATTATACTGTTAGTAATTATACTATCTACAGTGTAAAACTAGAATAAATTTAATTTTGAAAGCTCGTTTTCGGAGTTACTCTTCTATCGGTTTCTTTTTCAACTGATTGGAAAATTAAACATTAAAATATTGCCATTATAAGAAATTTAATTCAATCAATTATTAAATTATTAAAAATAACGTTTTTATAAATAATTGACATGAGACATTGTTGTAAATCATGCAATGGAGTAGAACCACTAGCAATGATTTCTGACAAATTAAATCAATTATCATATCTTAATTTTCTGAATGAAGTTATTCTGTTAACTGATGATTTAGTGATTGTACCCAACATCATTCTGCCACTAGACAATATCCCAGCACATAAGGCAAAAGTTGTAACGGCATTTTTAGATGGTGTGGAGTAAAATCGCCTTCATTGGCCGCCTGAAAGCTCCGACTCAACTTTATCGAAAATGTTTGGACATACGTAATAATAAATCTGTTGGTATTATTGCTAATGAATTGTGGAAAGAAATTATTGAAATTTGGAGCAAATTCTCGGTAAACTTCATCCGCAACTTACGATAGTATTTCGGTTATCAGAAATATGGAGGTCAAACTTCTTATTAAATGTTAATTAAGACTTTATGAAGTACCTAATAGTAAAATTTAAAGTATTTTTTAAAACATTTGAAGTGAAATTTTTAAATTATTGGTTAGATTACGTAATCATAAATAGTAATGAATCAAAAACGTGTAACACAAATACTAATGAATCAAATTTAATTCAATATATTATATTTTTATTTTGGCTGTTAATTTTTATATGAAATTCGTACAAAATAAAACCTTATTTAAAATTGAATTAAATAAAAAAAATTATATAAATAATTTTTTGTTAATTTTATGTAATAATAAACAGAAATGGGACCGCAAATTTTTGATATCACAAATATTAATGAATTGGATAGTATATATGTACATACTAATGTCATAAATGACGTTTTAGCTTGAAAGCGACATGACATACCTCAGTATAGTGTGTAGCGTCTACACATTGTATACTGTCGTGTTTTCATAAAGATTAATTTAAAACAAGTGGGATTGACTGTTGTATACAATAAAAATATTCTAGCCTTTTTTCGAACCAAGGCTAAATAAATGAGCCGACATTTTTTCATATAAAAATTGGATATTAGCGTATATTATATAATATGTGTTAAACTGTTTTACGAAAAAACAAGTATTTTTTTCTTATTTAAATATTATAAAAAAACACTTAACCGTAGAGCACATTTTGCTTTATAGTATCTGTGTTCAGGGTGAGTAGCGCGGCTTGTCTAAGATCTTGTGTTGTTTTTTTCCGGCCTAACTAGGTGCATGTGTGAAACTTACACTTGAACACAATACACACGCACTTTCGACTGCGGTTAAGAAATATTGAATATATATATATATATATATATATATATATATATATATATATATATATATATATATATATATATATATATATATATATATATATATATATATATATGTATATATATATATATATATGTATATACGTATATATATAAATATGTATATATATATATATATATATATATATATATATATATATATATATATATATATATATATATATATATATATATATATGTATATAAATATATATATATATATATATATATATATATATATATATATATATATATATATATATATATATATATATATATATATGTATATATATATACATACATATACGTATAAATATACATGATTTATGATTTTACATATTTATTGAAATTTGTTGCATGACTATATATATATTATATATATATTATATATATATATATATATGTATATATATATATATATATATATATAATATATATATAGTCATGCAACAAATTTCAATAAATATG
Organism: Tipula unca; assembly: GCA_951394425.1. Classification (NCBI taxonomy): domain Eukaryota; kingdom Metazoa; phylum Arthropoda; class Insecta; order Diptera; family Tipulidae; genus Tipula; species Tipula unca. Next base: position 111,165,773 of record OX596381.1, read on the forward strand.
TAAAATCATAAAACTTTTCATCCCAAAACTAGAACCACCACTTGTTGCGCAATATTGATTTTAAATAGATCTCGAATAGAGTGATATGCGTAGCTTAGCAACTAGCAATTTAAAGCTTCTAATTAAAATTAAACATAATAGTTAAGAGGTGATCGTTGTACAATTTATATGGTAAACTGCTCGAAAGCAATAACATGTTAACAATATTAAATTGCAAACTCCCAATGCATTCCCGGTTTTATCTTCATTCGCTGCCGCTCCAATTATGTTTTACCAGCCGCATCACGAAATCAATAGTTGACAAAACTATATAGTAATTGAAGAAAAACAGAAATTAGTGAAATTTTTGTAACCGAGCTTTGTAAAATTTTGAAATATTCAAATATTTGCCAGAACTTGTAAAGTATAAAAAATAATAGGCACACAATATTAAATTTGTTAGTAATAAAATTAATTAGGAAAACCCGGAAATAGAACTAGTTTATGCTAATGATGTTAGTAATTTCGGAATTATGTATCATGAATCGATTGGAACTTCATAATTTAATTTTAATATGTTAGCCGTAATCATATGGTTATTGTAATTACAAACCAAATGAGTAAATCTTGTTCATTTCGATGCATATTGCCGAAACATTCAATGAATTCTAGCGTATGACTTAAACAAGATCAGTGCGTTAAATTCCTCTGGATCTAAAGTGACACACAAATAGTGTATTGATTCGGCTGTGGAACGTCTGTTTACTTGTTTTACTACTTTTTTTATTGGACATATATCAACACAAGCATGTACTTCTAAAAGATACAAACATTTTCATAAAATCAATTTTTTCTGATCACTTTTAGGCACCTCAAATTAACAAAGTTTAAAAAACCTATTATCCCTGCACTGACCATGCGTCTGTAGTTACATCCTCATCCAAATCCAATTAATCTACAATGTATCCGAAATATAAAGAAATTGGCAACATTGATAACAAATCGACAAAAGATCATAAAATATATTTTTGTACACAATAATTTCTCAAATTTAATCATTATATGAATCATTTAAAATAATATTAATATTCAGAATAAATTTCACTGTACATATTTTATTATATCTATAACCAAGTTAATTCTATAAACAACTAATATAGATTATTAATAATACTCTGATTAATTGTATATAATTGTTCATTATTCTTTTAGAATTTGTAGTATTAACTTTAAATAAAAGAAAATTAAAATTACATTTTCGAATTATTATCTTTATTAATTTACGCTCAGCAAACATTGGTCACTCCCACACAAGTTCAAGTCTTGGTTGAGGTCAAAACTTTTTAATTTAATTTCTTCATCCAAATTGGTTCAATAATACAGTACTTTAACTGCCAGTATAAAAGATGGATATACATATCAGTAATGATTATGAAAAATAAAATAAAATATTTAACTTATAAGTATAGTAAATTTCGCTTTCACGTATAAACGTTTTAACAAATAAACTATGGTAAGGTCTGCTGAATAGACCATCTATTATTTTGCATACAATCGATATATCAAAATTGTATAAGTGTAATAAAGAAAAATGGGAGGAGAATATTATTTTGATTGCACAATAATTAGTAAAGAGCAAGCTACTAGCAGAGCCACCTATATATACAGAGCCCTAAGGTGAAAATATGACCTTCATCTAGAGGAACTAAAAGTGACGAAAAAACATTTTTTCCATACAAAATATATGAAAAATTAATTCTTTTGACGTGATATGTTTTAATGAAAATGTCGATGGATTAAGTGTTCTAACATTGAAATAAAATCTACAATTATCAGTTTATAAATGATTTAAAACCTGATCAAACAAATTGTTTAATTTATGTTATATTTATTAATAAAATTTATAGAAAAAAAGCAATTCTCCATTAAATTGATATATACAATACACACAAATACCAACGCAATAAAATTAAACTGCAAAACGAAAAGAGAAAACAGTAAAAATATGGTGGTTTCCTTTTCAATTATATTTATGGGAATAAAATAAAATACATAAGGATATTCCAATAAAAGCTGGATGATTTTGTTTGGATAAATCACAAGTTAATTTCATTTCAATTTCAACGTAAACTATAGTTTATAAATGGAACACCATTTTTATCACAGTAATTCTGGCACGATTCTATTTTATTTTGGTAACGTTTTGCTGCGCATTTGTGCATAATTATGGTTGGGAACAAATTGTGCAACTGTTTTTGGAACTCCCTACGGGCCTATTTAGACGTGTATGCACTACATCATGACATTACACACATTCGTGTTTAGACGTAAAACTTCAAACTGTTGACACCAATTGCGATTTATCTTTGTATGTGTAAAATTATTTTCATTTCAGTATGATGCTTTGAGAAAAAATCCGACCAAAACAAATTTTTTATTGCTTTTTCATTGTATTAGTGTGTAACAAATCGTGCCGCAATTATAATTTTTGAGGAAAAAGCGCAACACAAATATCCCCACTCTAAAATTAGTTTATAGGCAAAGAGGTAAAAAACGAGGAGATACATCGTGCGCTGTATACATCGTCTAAACAGGCCCTATGGATGACATGTTGTAAGTTGTCAACATCACAATTTGTTTTCTTTCGATCGATGTTAATGGTTTCTTTTTAAATTTTACGCTATTTCGTGTATTCAACTTTGAATTTTTTTTTTCCAATCTCAGCCTACTAGAATAATTTTATACCTTATCTCTTTTTCCTTATTTCACTACAAGGTACCGAAAAAAAAATATGTGGTGATATATTTTCAAATGTATAAAAGGAACTAGAATAATGCTTTAAGTGGTAACCAGGGACAACATAAAAAAATAAGAACATAATGTAAAAAAAATAAGAGTGCGATAAATGGCATTTCTGTGTATTCGGCCATGGAAAACATAACACAACATAAAAAATTCAACGAAACCTCGTTAAATTTCATATGTCACATAAAAAAAATTATGAATGCGAAATTGTTAAGAAAAAATAAGAGGCAAAACAAATGTTTTATTTTATTTTTCATGCGGTGGTAGCCATTTTAATTTTCTATTTTATGTTTAATTTTTTCATACATATGTATATATTTAATTATATTTCTATTTAATTGTTAAACAAATATAAGTAATTTTTTAAAATGAATAATTTTTATTTTGGCTATTTCCGAAACCAAAACTTATTTGTGGAACCTAATGTAGCGACTATATATATTTATACACTTTTACACATGAATAATGTAACCCTATAATTTTAATTTGTATTATTATTAATATTTTTTTTTATTACTATATGTATGATTATTATTATATAAAAAAAAAACCTACGCCTCTGGCAGAAATGAAATTCATAAAAAAAAATGAAAAAAAAACCCTACGCCACTGATGATTTTTTTGTCTACACAATAACGACAACACGAAGAAAAAAAACAACGACACACAGAGTACAAAAAACCCGCTACTTGATCGGAGGGAAATAAATTGTGGTGTAGGAAAGAAAACTGTAAGAAAAACAATTAAAACCAAAAATAAAATTATAAAAAATGTGTTTAACTAAATAAGAAAAAAAACTGAAATAAAATTATTAAAATTTGTTTAAACTAAAAAAGTAATAAATAGTTGTCTGTGTGTTTAATTTTTAACTGGTGAAACCAATCTTAAAAAAAAATTATATTAAATGCACGGTTACAAAATGGCGTCCCAACATAGTGGCACGAAATAAGAGTTTTTTTTAAGGAAGAAAATGTACATATTATAATAGGTGATAACGTTATAAGGAAAAAAAAATTAAACTAATTAAAAAAAAAAATAATAATAATAATAAAAGTAAGAACGATTTATATAAAAAAAAAAAAAAGTGCGATTTATGACGTCACGAATAAAAAGTTCCAGTGTATTTGGCAAATATGCAATAGAATTCACATTAGTCAATTCACGTTCACAACGCAAAGTATCTGCGCATTAAATAAAATATATTAAAACTTGCGTATGGAACATTGTGTCGGGTACACGTGCAGCTTTGGCGAGGTAATTATAATTGGTGTTTTTAGGGTTATGTTCCGAAACCATCGATTTTTTTTTTTAAAACTATTATTGGAATGATTCAATATTAGGTCGGATGTTTGATTCAAGTAATAAAATTCAATTATTGGTCACAGATGTTGAATAAAATCAAGTGCTGTTTTTAGGGTTATTTTCCGAAAACACGTACAATTTTTTGAATCAAGTATATATGTATATATAGAAAAATTTTCAATTTCAGTGAGACATTGAATTAAATCACGTGCTGTGTTAGGGTTATCTTCCGACACACATTCATTTGTTTTTCTGGTACAAATTTGATCATTGATCATTCATACTCTCGGTCATATTTATGGTAGATTAGTCACTGCAGGTACGTTTCTAAGGTTCATCCGGTGCGCACTGGACAAAGTGATTTAAGCAGGGTAATTTCGTTAAATATAATTCAATTTTAATATGGCGAAAGCGCCAGTGCAATTGACTGACGAACAGTTTCAAAAACTGTTACATTCTCTCCAAAAAAGGGAAGAAGAGGCAGCCCCAATTGAACAAGTTGGTGGAAGTTTTGCTGATTGCACTTCCAGATTTAATGGGGGGAAAAACGCAAGTGTTGAAGCATTTATTAGTGCAATAACAATTTATAAGGACTGCAAAAACATTTCTGCAGTAAATGCATTAAAAGGATTGCCCATGTTGCTTGAGGACACTGCTGCCACTTGGTGGGAAGGGATCAAAGCAACAATTCCAAATCAATGAGGCCATAACCGTATTAACGTCAGTTTACGGAAAAAAGAAAAAACCGTACAAAGTTTATAGGGAAATTTTTGCAAGTCCCCAACCGGAAAATGTAAAAACAGATTTGTATGTCTGCAACATTAGGGCTCTTTTTGCTCAACTACCAGATAAAGAGTTGAGTGAGAAAGTACAGTTAGACATGGTATACAGATTACTGTCATTTAGGATTCGAGATAAAGTGAAGCGAGATTCGGTAGAGTCATTTGATGATTTATTGAAAGCTGCCAGAGAGGAAGAAGAGTTGTTTGATGAGGAACATCAAAACAGCAAATCTAATAATTCTCTGAAAGTCCAAAATTTATTTTGCAAAACGTGTACGAAGAGTGGTCACAAAACGGAAGATTGCCGAAAAAATAAACCCCGATTCTCGGAACACCCGAAATCTGAATGGAGTTCTCCAAATAAATCAAATATGGGGAAAAATGATTTAAGATGTTACAATTGCGGACTAATAGGTTATGTAAAGAGTAACTGCCCAAAATGTAATCAAAACCTCTCGAAACCTAAAGATCCGCAAACTAAAACCACAGTCTCTTCTATTAGTTTTGTTAACCCATTGAGTGCCGAATTCGATTTTGTGTCGGTCAAAGAGACACCATCCAACCCTGAAAAAATAGTATTTCCGTTGAAACCCATGTGTCGACCCATACTTAACATTAAAATACTTGGTTCCAGCGGAACGGGTATGGTAGATACGGCTGCTAAAATGAGCATTGCTTCACCCAAGTTGTATGCATTATTGGTTAAGAAAGGTAAAAAAAATGTATCCAAACCACTTTCGGTAGTTTTGGCTGACGGTTCAAAAAAATTAGAAAATATTTTATATACCTCTGTAGAAGTTGAAGTATACGGGAAAACCATTCCAACAACATTTATTGTGTTACCAAATGCAGTAAATAATAAAACTCTCTTAGGCATTGATTTTATACGAGACTCAAAAATTATTCTTAATTTTGCAGACAATACCTTTAAATTCCATGGAGATAATATGATATTTCCAATGATATACGAAAGTAAAAATCCTTTAACTTTAGATATGTCTTCTATTAATTTATTAAGAGTAGACGAGGGTTCTACTTTAAGTCAAGCTGATAGGAATAAAGTTAATGATTTGTTAGCTCGACGCGAGGAGATTTGTTAGCTCGACGCGAGGAGATTTTTGCGCTAGGGGCAGAGCCAACTTCAGCTGCGGTTCACAGAATTGATACGGGTGATAATCCACCTATTGCGGTTCCCGCTTATAAAATTTCACTAGAAAAACGAGAAAGTATTCGTCTAGAAATTGACAAAATGCTTGAAGATGGGATAATCGAAGCATGTGAGTCACCTTGGGCTGCACCTGTGGTCATGGTGAAAAAACCAAACGGGTCGTATAGGGTATGCATAGATTATAGAAGGCTAAATGCCATAACCGTTGCTGATAAATATCCCATGCCTCGTATTGACGAGCTTCTACATTTAGCGAAAAGAACTTTATTTATGTCTACCTTAGATCTGCGAGCGGGATATTGGCAAGTTCCAGTACATTTGAATGATAGGGAGAAAACCGCCTTTGTTTGTCCATTCGGGTTGTTTAGGTTTAATCGCATGAGTTTTGGATTGAAAAACGCTCCAGCAACGTTTCAGCGATTAGTTGACCGTTTAAAGTCACGTATACAAGATGTGACAATGTTTGCATATTTAGATGATATAGTGATTTTGTCTGAGTCATTTGAACAGCACTTGAGTGACTTGATGATGGTATTCGACCGTTTGAATTATTTCAATTTACGCGTTAATCGCGAAAAATGTTTTTTTTTCCGTGATAAAATAAGGTTTTTAGGTCATATTATTGACCAGCACGGTATTGGCATAAACCCAGAAAAGGTTTCGGCAATTTCCGAACGAAGGGAACCTAAAAACATCAAGGAGGTCAAATCATTCCGACAGGCTTGCAGTTGGTACCGAAAGTTCGTACCACAATTTTCGCACCTTGCAAGACCTTTGTCTAATTTGACCAAGAAAGATATAAGTTTCGAATGGACAGATGCGCATCGATCGTCATTCGAGAATTTGAAGACTTCCTTAATTACTGCACCAATACTGCAGCAGGCGGATCCTGCAAAACCCTATAAAATACGAACAGATGCAAGTAACTACGCTATTGGCGCAGTTTTGATGCAAGGAGAAAATAAAAATGAACGTCCGATTGAATATGCGAGCCGATTATTAAATGCTGCGGAGAAAAATTATAATACTACGGAACGTGAGGCGTTAGTGGTTGTATGGGCACTCCAGAAATTTCGAGGATATATTGATGGTGCCAAAATTACTATAGGTACTGACCATCAAGCATTAAAGTGGTTATTAACACTTAAATCACCAACGGGTCGTCTGGCACGCTGGGCACTTTTAATACAGGGCTATGACATAAATATTGAATATGTTCCTGGCAAAGCGAATCTAGTCGCTGATACCCTATCCAGGCCACCATACGATGATGAACCTGAAATATGCACCTTATTTTCATTTCAAATCGACTTTCCGTCGTACAAACCAAGCGAGCTTCGGAAAATGTAATTGGAAGATTCAACGTTACACAAAATCGTAGAATGCTTCGAAAAAAAAGATGATCCCGATCTTCAAAATTGGACCGGAAGAGGATACCTAATGACACGCGGGGTGCTTTATCGTTATATCCCCGACCAAGACAGTGAAGAAGCTCAATTAGTTATTCCTGAACAATCCAGAGAATACATAGTAACCAAATATCACAGTGATCCGACTGCTGGTCATTACGGCATAGAAAAAACCATCGAGAAGATACGAACGAGATATTTTTGGCCAAAAATGCGAAAATATATAGCAGACTTTGTCAAATCGTGTGAGAAATGTCAAAAGTACAAATCTATTAATTTAAAACCAAGCGGGTTACTTAAAACCCCTACTATGCAACAACGATCGCCATCGATTACCATCGATCTTTTCGGACCACTTCCTATTACACAACATGGATATAAGTGGATATTTATTATCGAAGATGTCGCAACTAGATGGACAGAGATATTTCCACTACGCAATTCAACGGCCCAAACGTGTGCAAAAAAACTTATAGAAGAAATATTCCTAAGATATGGATTGCCAAGGAGAATTATTTCAGACAACGGCCCGCAGTTCGTAAGTGATATCATGCCGCACGTAGCTGATTACTTCGGCATACAACAATGTCTAACACCTTATTACCATCCCCAAGCAAACCCCGTTGAAAGAAGGAACCGAGATATGAAACCACAAATAGCAATATTCGTGCAAGATAAACACACCAAATGGGCCGAATCTTTATCTTGCATAAGACTAGCGTTAAATACAACAACCAACGAGTCCACTGGATATACACCAGCATATTTAACATTTGGCCGAGAGTTGCGAGTGTTTGAAGACGTTTTAACGGATTTACGACCTGTTTCTGATACAAAAAATTTTATTCCATTAATAACCCCTTACTTGCAAAACATACAACGGCATGTTCAAAATGCTCGGGAGCAAAATGAAACGTCGCAAGATCGTCGGAAAAAAGAATACGACAAAAGACGAGTTCGACAGCGACCTGGTAAAGTCGGCGATCTAAGTCGGGTGACAGCCCACACTCACAGTGATGCAGAAAGGGGAATAACGAAAAAATTCGCTCCAAGACGGAAGGGGCCATACAAAATATTTAAAGTTATTTCGTCCAGCATTTTTGAAGTACAGGACCTGGATCGCAATAACACCACCATTGGACGGTATCATACGTCGCAGTTAACAACGTATAATGAAAGGTCGGAGATTTCTACCGACTAATAATTGCAGAAACTATCATCGGGACGATGGAGACGTTCTGAGGGGGAGACTGTAGCGACTATATATATTTATACACTTTTACACATGAATAATGTAACCCTATAATTTTAATTTGTATTATTATTATTATTATTTTTTATTACTATATGTATGATTATTATTATATAAAAAAAAAACCTACGCCTCTGGCAGAAATGAAATTCATAAAAAAAAATGAAAAAAAAAACCCTACGCCACTGATGATTTTTTTGTCTACACAATAACGACAACACGAAGAAAAAAAACAACGACACACAGAGTACAAAAAACCCGCTACTTGATCGGAGGGAAATAAATTGTGGCGTAGGAAAGAAAACTGTAAGAAAAATAATTAAAACCAAAAATAAAATTATAAAAAATGTGTTTAACTAAATAAGAAAAAAAACTGAAATAAAATTATTAAAATTTGTTTAAACTAAAAAAGTAATAAATAGTTGTCTGTGTGTTTAATTTTTAACTGGTGAAACCAATCTTAAAAAAATATTATATTAAATGCACGGTTACACTAACTTATAGCAAGGTAATGTATTTGTTATCAGTTTCATGCAAGAAAAGCTAAATTAATTTTCAATTGTTTGTTATTCTTGTAGAATGATAACATCAAATTAAAATTACCTTTTAGTCAATTTATAATTTGTTAAAGAAAATTAAAGAATATATTATTATTAAAGGAAAAGCAACAATTTTTTAAATTATCCATATTATATTAATATTTCTTCTGTTTATAATAAATAATACAAAGAAAATTTTTATCCTATGTAGGAATTTAAATCCGATCTCTCCCCCAATCAAAAATGACAAAAAAAACACACCCCTTTTTCAGAGAAAATATGAGTTGAAATATATTTAACTTTTAAGCAGCGTACGTAACATCGGGAGAATTTACCATAGTATAATTGCCGGCCTCTCGATCAATCAAATCGCTTAAAATGATATAAGCCCCTCCTACTTGTGCCATACTCGAGTTAAAAAAATTCTATCTTTGAGCAAAATGGGCCGCAGGGTTACCAACTAAAACATAATTATTTTTTAAATTATGAGCAATTTTTTGAATATTGACAAAAGAGCAAACTGTAATACGCAGTGTAACATAAATGTACTGCATATTATAGTTTGCTCTTTTTGAATTTTGACGTCTTATTTGATTTGATTTTTCTATTCCTTGTCACCGATAATTTTTGTGTATATTGTTTTAATTATATTTCGTGTAGATATTTAAGTTTATTATAAAATTATGTAATATTCTAATAAAATTAGATTTTTATATAATATAATTATTACATATTACCAATTAAAATAAATGATTTTCAGTAGGTACTCGCATTCATTCAAAGTTCATAATTTGTGAGTATCCAAAATAAACCGTAATAGAGATAATAATCCGTCATAGAGATGAGAATCGTTATGCCCGACGGTATGCCGATCTACTAGAAATCACCCACCTTTCGTCATTTGAGTAATATTAATTATTATATTGATTGTTGTTAGTAAAAAGTGCAATACAGTTCCAAAATGTCCCCGTTTAATTTGGAATTGTGTTTTGTTGTTGTGTAGTAAATCAGTGAATCAGTCCCAAAACGGCCATATCAATATTTTAATCCATTTCGACAAATTTATTTGTTATTTAAAATGACCGCTAGAACTAATATATTAAAAAACCTAAAATAAGACATGTTATCTCAAAACGCACAATAATAAATAATTTGGTATTGACACAGCCAATCTCAAATTGAAAATGAAAAATTTAGCAAATCTAACATAATGAACTAAATTTTGAGCGAAAGCATCAGCGTCTAACTTCAACTCAATACTATGGTAAATTCTCCCGATGTTATGTACGCTGCTTTAGCAAAAAACTCGCAGACGACCAACTTAATCACACAAAAATTCTCTTAATCACACAAAAATTCTCTTAATCACACAAAAATTCTCTCAGAGAAAGATCGGATTTGATTTCCTAGGATTTGAATCTGGTCTCGTGTACAAGCCTTCTGTCAAAATAAGTAAGTGAAATCAATTCGGATGACTTTTCTTACTTTAAATAATGGCGGCAAATAAGTAAATAATTTTGAAATAAGTATCGGTTTCGGAAACAGCCTAAGTGTGATAATAAATAAAATATTGTAAATTTTATTGATATATTGCTGTTACAATTTGATTAGATTTCATCATATTTTGAGAAATTTTATTTTAAGGAAATTACAGTATATAGTTAACAATATATAGTTATATATAGTTAACTATATATACATACAGTTAACACACGTATAATTTGAAATCTAACCTAATTTAATTGAAAAACTAATGTATTATTCGAAATACTCATGTGATACACAAAAAATGAATAGTTATGCAATAATCAAAAATGTATACAAAACATACGCTGCCACATAAGAATTAATATGTTTTAAATGTCAAAAAAACATAAAAAAAAATTGGTTTTGGTATAATTATTATTTTTTTTATGTTTATATGTTATCTATAGTTGACTTTTTTCTCGAGCTGTGCTGCGATCGCAATAGAAAAAGCGAAATTAAAAACGAAAAAGTGTGAGATTCTTGAAAAAGAGACATAAACATCGAACGAAAGGGTGGGTGACAATAGTTGCGTTTTTTTATTAACAGAACTTCAAGTTCTATAAGAACATCGGGAATAATACTGGGAAATTTTATTTGGTTTAACCAATATATTTAATTTATGTTCTATTTATTTGAATAAATTTCAACTTCTAACTATATTTTTTAACGTCTATTGTGAAATAATACAGGTATCAAGCATAAACAAATGAAAAATATTTGTTTAAAATATTTCCTTTTAAAATTTCCCGTTTTTTTCGAGTTCGTGTACTATGAATTTATCGCGAACTTGAAAAAACCAATGTTTTATCCAGAACATTGAAATATAAAGTTAAATTTTATTTTATTTCGATAATAGTGAATTAAAATGTGTAGTTTAACTTTAAATGTATCTTGTTTATTAATAAAAAATTAAATTCATTTGGATTTTACTGAAAAAATGAGAAAATTCTTATCCAGAACTTCATTCCAATAAGAAAATTTTTGAATTAAAAAACACGACTGATATATGTTTTATTTGTTTGTTTTACCTACACATTAAAATAAATTCATGTTTATAAAACTATAGTCGTGTTTTTTAATTCAAAAATTTTCTTAGTGGAATGAAGTTCTGGATAAGAATTTTCTCATTTTTTCAGTAAAATCCAAATGAATTTAATTTTTTATCAATAAATAAGATACATTTAATGTTAAACTACGCATTTTAATTCATTATTATCGAAATTTAACTTTATTTTTCAATGTTCTGGATAAAACATTGGTTTTTTCAAGTTCGCGATAAATTCATAGTACACGAACTCGAAAAAAACGGGAAATTTTAAAAGGAGATATTTTAAACAAATATTTTTCATTGTTTTATGTTTGATACCTGTATTATTTCACAATAGACGTCAAAAAATATAGATAGAAATATAGTTAGAAGTGGAAATTCATTCAAATAAATAGAACTTAAATTAAATATATTAGTTAAACCAAATAAAATTTCCCAGTATTATTCCCGATGTTCTTATAGAACTTGAAGTTCTGTTAATAAAAAAACGCACCATATGATAAATTCATATTTAATTTTGATTTAATGTTTATTAAATTAATATAAGATTTAAGTAGTAGCAAAAAGTAGTTCCTCTAGAAAAAACTCGACAAAAAACAAGGTAGATCTTTATGGCTTTGTAAATATAGGTGGCTCTGGTAATATACAAAGAAGTCTGTGCAAACCCATGGTAAAACATACAAACTTATTTAGAGTTTTCAACTATTAATCGTGAGAGCTTTCAATATTTTTATTACATAAAATAATAGATAAAGAATTGAATTAGGTGTGGCCAGCGTTATTTTTCGAAATTACATTGATGAACATGATTAAACATAATTTTTAAGATAAAATTATCATTAATTTAATTTATTTGCGCTTTTAAATTTGTATGTACAAATATGTGTCTGATATTCTAATACTCTCTTTCAATATACTGAATTCATTTCAACATAGAAATAAAATAGTTCAAGTCAAAATCTGAACATGGAGTATAAAAATTATGATAACTACAATAAAAGAAAATTTAGGAGATTAATTAAATTGGAAATTTCTCAATAAACCCAAAAAAAAATATAAATCGTATCAATCATTTATTTGATAAATCAATCATTTATTTGATAAAATTTTGTGTTTTGTTTAGAAGGTTCCATAAGGTTATATAATTTATATACAATATGTCAATTAGGATTAGGAGAGTGACAATTTGATCACGCTCTCATTATTATTTTTATGCAATAACTTTTTGTTGTTGCTATGAAATAAAAAATTGTGCTCATATATTTTATCTCGTGTTTTGTGATGTTTTATGATCATTATGATTGTTCCATTTTTTAAAAATACATTGATGTTTTCTTTTTTTGGTTCATTTGTTTGATGGGAACAAATTATTTTCTTGGTTATGTACACCAAGTTATGTATCCCTTTCTAACCATTTTTAATTCTATTTCTAACAGAGAAAGTAGTTATAGAATGCGAGCAAATACGACCAAAATATTTTTTGATAAAACGTGTTGCACGATTGCTTCATTTTCGTACACATATTTTGTTGTTGTTTTTAAATTTTTTACAAAAAATTTGTTGTAATGTATATTGCAATTTCAAAATTATAGCGTTCGACAGAATGGTTTTTTTGTTTTAAATCGAAATTGTTTGTTTTAAACAAATAGAATTAAATTTCAAATAAAATCCAAAAAATAAAATTAGAATAATTTTATTTTGTTATTTAATTGCAATATAAAATATATATGGCCCGTTGTTATGTTTGGATGTGAAAGTTGGGCGCTGACGGATGAGTACGAGAGATGGCTCCTTACATTTGAGAGAAGAATCATGCGTGTGATTTACGGCCCTAAACGCGAAATAGATGGTACATACCGAGCTCTGTATAATTTCGAGATCAGAGATCTGATGAAGATCCCCGATATTGTACATGAAGTTAGATCTCAGCGAGTACGCTGGCTCGGTCACGTTCTGCGTGCTGATCCGGAACGAATTGTGCAGCGATCTCTGAAAGGAGAGCCACCATATGGTAGGCGCAGAGGTCGTTGCAGGCGACGATAGCTCCACGATGTAGAGAACGACTTGGCCTCTTCAGATTGTCTAAGACAGTATGAAGACCAAGCTCAGGATCGAAACCGTTGGAGCCAGATTGTTGATTCAGTAAGGGGCCGTAATGGCCTTTAACACTGTTATTATTATAAAATATATAAATTAATCTCGCAATTAATCGTAATGCTATAAACATTTAACTATTAATAATTTATAATAAACAAAGGCAAAATATTATGATATACAAAATTAATATTACATACCTATACATGTTTCAAATTTATTAATAGAGTCGCAAAAGCAACACAAGTGCTGTTGTTTTATCAAAATGGAATGAATATACTAACAAATTAAACTATCAAATTTTTAATAATTCATAAATGAATCCTATAAATAAATATTCGCTACTAAAAATCCTTAAAATCCATACAAAACTTATTTGGTTAGTTAATTTTGACAAATTTTATTTAAAAACACTCATTTCAAACATTACGAGTTGCTTGTCATACTCAAATACTTGTACGAGTAAAACAACAACAACATGCCGCAATTATGTGAACTCGAAATGTGTTACATAATCGCGTTTGGTCGTAATTTCTTACATAATCGACCAATAGGTTTTTACATTTGGTTCTTATAAATTGTTATTCTATGATGTTTTCAATAGAACAGATATATGTGACATTCTGGATGGGAGTCTGAACTGACTTAAAATAAATTCAAAATTAATAATTGAGTTAAGTTTTGAATGTTATAATAATTAAAAATAAAATTATATCACAATTAATTTAGTCATATATGTATACAGTTCAGAGTTGCATTGATAAGCGGCAAGAGTAAATCAATTAAATAAATATTTGATACTAATTATGATTGTTATTTTAGGTATATTATGTGCTAATATTGGAGCTGTCAGTTAAATTTAAATTAATTAATTACAGTTTAGCATGCAGAATATAGTCAAGTGGAATTAATTTAAATTATTTTTCAGAAGTATCTTTATGTTATGTTTAAACGAGTAAACGGGTTAGGTCCGGCCATCTTCGGGAGAAATCCAATCAAACCAAATCAACAGTTAGAACGCTCTTAATGGAAAACCTTTTATATCTATTGGCTCTAATATAATTCATGTCATTTTTAAAACACATTTAAAATGATCTAAGGACCGGTTATTAGATATTAGCATCAATAATGTTAATATTATAATTAATTAACAAATAATTAATTATAATATTAACATCGAAAAAAAAATGTAATTTAATTAGTTAAAAATTATTAAAAGTTTATGATAATGATAATAATAAATATATTATAAAGAACGAATCATTTTGAGCAGAATTTTTTGAAGAAATGAATATTATAAATATTACATGCCGAAAATAATAAATAAGTAAACATTTAAGTAAAATGTGCGAATAATATAGAAAGGAAAAGTATACAACATAAAAAGCTTAATTTGATATATGATAAATTTTAATATTTATTCACAAACCTTTTTAAGTATCGTGCGTGTATGTGTTTGTGGACATAATATATATTTTGTTCGCAGGATATAATATAATAAAGATATTTCAAAAAAAATATTACATATAATACTATAAATATATACATATATATCTATATAAATACATACATATTATATGTATATATGTATATTTAATATTCAATTAAGCTTGAACTAAATTATTATGTGAATCTTGCGTAAATACATTTCCAAGTTCAGGATCCGATAATAATCTATAGTGTCCCACTAGACCATCAGGCGATTCAGCTAATTAATTTGGAAATAATAATACCATAACCATTTTAAATAAAAATTGTGTTTTTAATTAAATGAACGAATGAAAATTGAGAGCAGCATGGAAATACACAAAAAAAAATTTAAATTAATTAAAATTAAATTGTTTGTATTTTTTATATTTGTATGTGAAAATATTTTATTTACATTTGATTGCAGCATTTTATTGTCTTTCGCAACCATAAATATACAAAACTATGTGAATCAAAAAGCATTATGATATATGATGAGCACAAAACAATGTTTTTAGAGACGAACAGGAGGAATCATCACCATAAATAAAAAAATTGTTTTATTTTTAAATAATAATTATAAATCTTATAATTTATTTGTACTTAATTTTGTTTTCATTTTTTTATAACTATGTTTTTAAATTAATTATACTTTTATTATTTTTTTATTTAAATATATGTAACTAAACTATATATTTTATAATTTTTTATTTTTGTTAAGTTTTCTAATACACATACTTATTTCAATCATAATTATATTAATACTCTTTTAATAATTTATAAATGACGGATTTAGTTATTTTGAGACGACGGTAATTTATTATTTTATGGTTTGATCCGATAAAGCACTCAATTCGATTGACACATTCGATCTACTGAAACATTCATATTAAATTTGAGTCGACCTCGTAATAATATGCAAAATGTTGTTATAACAGTTTAAAATATCATAACATAATATAAATATTATGATATAGTATTAGGATACTCGATTCACTTGAAACTTAATCGAATCGAGTTACATCGCGAGGCACCTGAATTACACAAATATGTTTTTGTTAGTTTTATATATATTTATATTAATATATATTAATATAATTATAGATTGTAATAAATAAATAAGGAAAATTAATAATTGATGTTTACACGATTTAGTATGCATCTAAATACTAAATATATTTGTATGTATATTTAAAGTAAGTAATATATAAAATTATAACAACAAATTAAAAAATATATTTTAATATATAATAATATTAATTAAGGACAATTTTGTGCAACATTTCTAAGAAATGAATGATATACATATGTATTATATTTAAACTAGTGGCGATGATTAAAAGGCATGCGCTATCTTCTGTTGGAGGATAGCAAAGCGCACAAAGAAATAACTATGAAGTGTTATAGAACATTATGCGGTTTCTCAACCAAATCAACTCTAGTTCTTAATTTAATGCGCCAGTGGATTATGGGGCGAACCGATTTTACGAGTCGAGAAATAGTATAACACTGCTGTTTTGGTTTGGCACGCTTATTTCGGTTAGTGTAACTACATCACAATATTTAAATTAAATAAAAATCATTAGCCTCAATAAACATTTCCCCAATTTTTAGAAATCTATCGCCACTAAGTAAAACTTTTTGTTAAGTAATTTAATATTATTGTAACTGATTGATATTTGACTTATTAAAAACTAAAAAAATTACATAGATAATTTACTTAATATTAATCTTATTTATTTATTTTTATTTACCTTGAAAGATATACAAAATGTTAAGTAAATTCCAGTCAGCTAAATATTTTGGTTTTGGTATTTATTATAGACAGACAAAGAACACCATGTCCAGCATGTTATTTACGTCTAATTTTTTTTTTCTTATTCTTAATCTACACAAAAATCACATTTAATATTTTTTAAATACATGAATATTTTGACATTTTTATAAATTTTCGAGATTTTTTTTTTTTTAAATATTGGCAAGATTTAAAAATTGTTGTGTGTGTGAACCATTCATGCACAAATTTGCCCCTCACAGATAAGCTTTTATTTCATATTTGTTATTTTATCAATTTAAAATAATAACGTAGTTTTATTTATTATTTTATTATAAAATTTGAAAAATAAACTTTATAATTGTTTTATTTTAATTTAGTGGAGAAACAAACAATTTTTAAATTTTTGTTTTATTTTGAATAAATTCCTACCCTAATAAATTTCTATGTAGATTCCCGCCTTGGGCGATTTTTTGACAACATTGATATAACTCCTTCGCTCAATGGTAAATGAGACATACGTCGGTGCACATCGACTGATGAAAATTGCACGCATAATACACTGACTTCCTGTCGTTGTTTTGTGTCTATAAATTTTTTTGAAATTTTATTGGCTTTGTAAAAAAAACTAATATCATACATAAATTTGTGTGTGTGTGTTGTGTGTGTTCATGTGTGTGTGTGTGTGTGTTCATGTGTGTGTGTGTGTGTGTTCATGTGTATGTGTGTGTACCTTTGTTTATGTGTGAGAATGTGTCTGTATATTTAAAATACCTTAAACCAAAATTTGTGAAAATGAGTGAACAGAACAAACTATAGAAAATGCTAGAGGGGCTAACAAACTATAGAAAATGGTTTACCATTTTCCATAACCATACATGTTATATTGATGTTAATATGTTAAGTGTCGTACAAAGAAATTAAAATTCCGAGCCAATTAATATATTTTATTAGTAGAATCATAAAAAATATTTGTTCTAATCGTCGTTCTACAAATTTCAACCGAATGGGTTCTACTCTTTAAAAAAATAACAACTGCCAGCAAGGTTAAGCTTAAATATTCTTTATTCAACCAGTTTATTAGATTTCATTTTAGATATGTAATAGCATTACTCTTATTTAAATAAATTTAAACCATTTACAATATTTGTTTGTTTTTTCGGTTGCGAGATTCAGCGCCATATCTATAACCAATTATAGAATGTAATTAAAAAAACGGTATAAAAGAGAATTAAATATTGCATGAAACGATTGAACTTGAAGTTTTACAATAATTATCTAACGATGACGATGATTACAACGATTCAGATTCTTTTGATATAATATCTCAACATATTATTAGGAATAATTAACTATATTAAAACTACCCGCAACATATTATTAGGAATAATTTTGAGTTAACCTCATTATTAGATCAACCACAATCGGAACCGTTACTATCAAAAATAGTTTATAATAATAGAACAGAGGAATTTCTTAATCCAACTAAACACCTATTGATAAATTCAGTCATGTCATTATTTATAATAATCATAATAAGCAGTTTTAAAGGCCATTACTGGCCTCTTACTGAGTCAACCAACAGGCTCCAACGGTTTCGATCCTGAGCATGGTCTTCATACTGTCTAAGACAATCTGAAGAGGCCAAGTCGTTCTCTACATCGTGGAGCCATCGTCGCCTGCAACGACCTCTGCGCCTACCATATGGTGGCTCTCTTTTCAGAGATCGCTGCACAATTCGTTCCGGATCAGCACGCAGAACGTGACCGAGCCAGCGTACTCGCTGAGATCTTACTTCATGTACAATATCGGGGATCTTCATCAGATCTCTGATCTCGAAATTGTACAAAGCTCGGTATGTACCATCTATTTCGCGTTTTGGGCCGTAAATCACACGCATGATTCTTCTCTCGAATGTAAGGAGCCATCTCTCGTACTCATCCGTCAGCGCCCAACTTTCACATCCAAACATAACAACGGGCCTGATCAACGCTTTGTAAAGCTTCAGCTTCACGGCACTTGATAAGTGTTTAGATTTTAGCAGTAAACTTAGAGGATACAAAGAACGACTGCCAGCGGCACTTTAATATCCTCACCCACACTGTTATCGTTAGTGATAAGAGAACCCAACTATTTGAAACTCCTCACTTCCTCAAACGTGTGGTGGCCACTACTAAAATCTGGTGTGTCATATTCCCTAAAACCAGAGATCAGGTATTTCGTTTTGGACTCATTAATCTGAAGTTCAACTGAAGCTGAGAATTCTACAAGCGGATCAAGTATTTCTTTCACTCTGTTGCTATTCAGTCCGCATATGTCATCAGCATACCCGTATCAGCACCTGATTGGACTCCCAGTTTTACGAAAGATGTACTCTAACATGAGATTAAAGAGTATCGGGGACAGATCATGGTCCCTGCCGAACAGCCGAGTTAACTGCAAAAATTGTCGATAGCCCGATCTCAACTTTAACACAGCATTGAGACTGCGTCACTGTCATCCTACACAGTCGTACCAATTTTGTTGGCACTCCTAGGTATTCCAGGGCAGACCACAAACATTCTCAATTGATCGAGTCATAGGCCTACCGGAAATCCAGTATTACCTGATGTACGGAGATGGATATCTCATAATATTTAGATAGAATCATCCACAGCGAAAAGACTTGATCAGTGACTGATCCATTCGGACGAAATCCTCTTTGATAGTCACCAACCAAGCCCTCCGCTAGAGGAGTGATTCTCTCCAAAACAATGTATGACAGTAACTTGTATGCTGTGCAAAGGAGAGCTATACCGCGATAATTCTCACACTTCAAGCGGTCTCTCTTCTTGAAGATAGGGCATATCGCGGCCACTTTCCAATCGTCAGGCATAACTTCGGTTCGCCATACTAATCGAATAAGGCCGAAAAGACAGTTCCACAAAGTATACCCTCCAAATATCAAGAGCTCCGAATTAATGCAGTCCACTCCAGGTGAGCGGTTTCGTTTCAATCTCTGCATGGCCTTAGTGAATCCCTCATGGGATGGATCCTCAGCCTCCGCAGTCTGTTTTAGAGGTGGCTCAACAACAGTCTGTGACGCATGATGAACACCAAGCAGTTCAGTAAGGTGTCCACGCCATGCGTCAAGTACTGCGTCGATGTTGACACAGAGGTTTCCATCCCGGTCACGAATGGCGGTTGACGTAGACCTGAAAGTATGGTGCAGTCCAGTAATTTCTTTGAAGAAATTACGCGAAGTGCGCTCATTGCTGAGTTGTTGTACTTTCCTCGGCCTTCCACCATTCTCGCTTCCTCCGTCTACAAATCCGCTTAGCTGCCCTTCTTGCAAGAGCAGCCTTGTTTTTCCTCCCGATTGTGAAACGTTGTTGCACTTCGCTATGGGCTATATTTTGTTGCACAACTGCAAGACGACACTCGTCATCAAACCAATCATTCTTGGTTCTGACTTTCACAATTTTTTATGGATCTATTCCCGAAGTCCCAGCAAAACGATTTATATTTAAAATTGAATATCTTGCATCAGCTAATTATATTCCTGATGCTCAACTAGTTAGAAATACGAGTATTAAATTATGTTCTTAAATGTAGTAGTTTCTATATCATCTTGGCAACTTGAACATCAAATTTCAGATCATTCTCAAATGATGTATTTCTTGCGACAAAACTACTAACGCCAATTTTACAAGTATTGACGAAATGGGACGCCCGTGTATATATCGTATGAAGATACTCAGAAAGAACAAGAGTTAAGAAATAAATACTTATTTAATATTAGTAAACATAGCTATTTATGATATATGATGGCAGTGACAGTAGGTCGTCTGTAGAAGTACAGATACACCAAGGTCCCGCTTTGCTTCCCTGTTCGGTTCCACACGGAGAGACGCAAACTGAATTTCGACGCATATCGAACAATTTAAAATATTTGTGGCCGAAAAGTATTGCCTTTGCGATATCTACTGCCTTTTGTCCACGATCACATCGCTTAAGAATGTCCAGTTTTACTTCTAGTGTTAAAGCCTTCCGTTTACTGCTCATACTGACTCACAATTATTTTAAAAATACAAATTTACAATAAACAAATTATTAAACGTGAAATGCACAAGACTGTAAAAAATTTATAAAATTAACTTTTAAACATAAGCTAACGTCTACTCTCATACGATTATTCACAGTCAGTGACAGGAAATATTAAATGCGCATAATACATATTGGAATTCCCCGAGTTACATGTTATACTACAAATTCGAAGGAAAAATAAATCAAAAAATAATACATACACACAAATGCATTTTTATTCTGACCAAATATTCTGATAGCAACGAAAATTCTCATTAGTTGTATGACAAAACAGAAAAATGGAAAGAAAGAAAAAGGACGCATAACGAAAACACGACGCTAAGCGGATGATTGTTTTTTTTTAGCCGACGCTAGAGCGAATAGATGCATAGCGAGACTCTGGTGTATCCAGCAATTCATTTACTGGATTACTTAAGGCTCTACTTTACTCAATTTACGAAAACATGTGTATCTTACAAATCGTTTTATGGCCACATAAACTTAGGCATTGACTTAATTTTTTTTTTATAGCAAAGTTAACTATATTTGCAAGCGAGTAACACCCGCTATTTTTTAAATTCGCTATAGTTTTCTCGTAATTGCGTCTCAAAATTGATGAATTGTTGACAAGAACCATTCACTCAAAAACTAAATTTATCAATATTTTTCCACTAATCTGTAAAAGTTTTATATCTGGTACGTAGGAAGATATTATCTAGCGATTAACACCCGTTTTTATCAAAAATTCGTACGTAGGAAGATATTATCTAGCGATTAACACCCGTTTTTATAAAAATTCGTTCTAATAAGCGAGAAAATTGAAAATTTAGTTGAAAACTATTTTATATCGATAAGCAGACAAATCAATTTGTTGAAAAAAATGTATCTTCGATGTAAAAATGGTTTAGGAATCAACTAAATATCGTGTATTTTTTAGTTCATCCCTTTTAAATTAGATGTCATAAGTGGTAAAAAAATAATTTTTTCATGGAATGTTTTGTAATTTTCGATAGCCGAGATTTACACTATTTCAAATTTTATTTTAGACGCATTTTTGGCATTAACCCTGCATCACTAACGCATGGGTCCAATGGACCCAATTTAGAATGACGTTAAGAAAAATAAATGTTCTCTAATTGAAACAAACTTCATACCAAAATGTAATCTATATTTATTATTTCCCCACTTTTAATTATACATTTCAGTTTTGTTTTGTCAGTCATTCAGTGAACAGTAGAGCATTGAAAATTTGTTTGGGTCATTTGGACCCACGTTAGTATTGAGGATAGAATATATTTGGGTTATTTGGACCCACGTTATTATTCAGGTAATTTATTTTATTTAATTAAATATATCTTTATGTGTTTTTTAATTACTAATATTGTAATTTTATTTTCTATTTAACCACTTGTAGTTTAGTAAATCGGTGTTTTACAATATGTGTAGCTTTGAATGATGGCAAGAAAGATTACGTGCGATTCTTGCCGAGCTCGATAGTGAAGAAGAGGAGATTGGTGGAGAAATAAGTGACAATGAGGTGCACAATGAAATAGAAAGTAATCATGATTCGCAAACGGAGCAAGAGGCTAGATCAGACAGTGAAAATCTTGCGGTGGTAAATTTTAATGAGAACAATTATGTCGGTAGAGACGGGTTCATTTGGCGTAAATATCCCTTTCGTCAAAGCAGAACAGGTAGGAAAAATATATTTATAAATCAATCAAATCTAACAGGCAACTCAAAAGATGTAAGAACACCAATCGAAAGTTGTAATACATTTTTTACGTTCATCGACCAAATTGTGGAAAACACAAATTTATACATAACAAAACAGCAAGTGAACTATAAAAACATAAAACATGCTCGGACTACAGATAATATTGAAATTAATAGTTTGTTGGGGTTGTTGTACATAAGCGGGTTACATAAATCCTCACACGTTAACGTTAAAGATTTATTTGCTACAGAAATATGGAAATATTTACAAGCACTATGAGTTATAACCGGTTCCAATTTCTAATGTGCTCATTGCGGTTTGATAACCTTAACACACGTGAGGATCGTCGTTTGTTTGATAAATTGGCCCCAATTCGGGAAATTTTTGATGTATTCAACACAAACTGCAAAGACAACTACAACGTTGGAAGTTATGTAACAGTCGATGAAAAATTGGAAAGTTTTCGTGGCCGCTGCAACGGCAATATATACCAAACAAACCGGCCAAATATGGCATTAAAATATTTTCAGCAGTTGACTCAATGACGTATTATACATCCCATTTGGTGGTTTATTGTGGCCAACAACCGCCTGGGCCTTATAACTTGTCCAATAAACCTGAAGCTATCGTTAAACGCATTACAGCATATCTCCAGAATGCTGGAAGAAATATTACTTGTGACAATTGTTTTACGACCCATTCACTGGCCACAGATTTGCTAGAAAAAAAAACCACATTAGTGGGTACTATAAGGAAAAACAAAAGAGTATAACCTGCATCATTTTCAATATCCAAACAAGGATCTGTAAAATCAACAATTTTTGGATATCAAAAAAAAATGGCAATACTCTCATACATACCCAAAAAGAATAAATGCGTGTTATAACTTTCAACAATGCATAGGGATGGTAATATTATTGAGAGTCCAAAGTTATTACCAGAAATTATCGAATTTTACAACAAAACAAAAGGGGGAGTTGATACTACCGACCAACTATGTTGTACAATGTGGCTCGGAATTCCCGTCGGAGGCCTTTAGTAGTATTTTTGTCATTAGTGAATTTGACTAGTATAAATGCCCGAATTATTTTGTTGTTAACGGATAATCCACCAATAATGTATAAAAAACGGTCACTTTTTATAAAGCATCTTGCAATGGCCCTTATTCTAGAACAAATTTATCGGAGGTTAAATTCAAATATGAGCTCACATCTTAAATCAATTTGCCAAAAATTCCTCAGTAAGAACCCTACTAATATACGGCCCAAGGAAGGTAACTCATCAAACGTAATCCCAGAATATTCTGAACCTTTAGAAAAAAAAGGAAATCAGACGTCAAAGGTCGCTGTCAAATATGTCAATATACCGCCGATCGTAAAACTAGCACTACTTGTCATAAATGTAACAAATATATTTGCGGCAGTCATTTAGTTACAATTTGTATAAATTGTAACCAGCCAAAAACTATAACGGTTCAAGAAAGCTCAGATTCTGATAAAGATATGTAATTCTACAAACCATTAAAACAAGGTAATTGAAAATTTATATATAAATAAAAACACTCTAATGCATAAAATAAGTTGCTAAATTTGGTTTTATTATCGTTTTAGGTTTACAAAATCAATGGTCTGAAATATGACACTACTATAATTACGCAAAGTGAAATATTTTACGAAATACTTTTTTTTATTTGATATTTTTGTGATAAAATGAACTATAATTTTAATTTTTTATTGTAATTTTTTGGAAATAAATTTGAATGATATTTTTATTTTTTTTATACTGTAGTCTTAATAAATTTACTAAAAACTTATAAATTTACCGTTTGAATACCAAGATTTCTCTGTAAATCGAGTTTAAAAAGACATGGGTCCAATGTTAGTTTTCATATTCCATAAAATAGCGTTAGTGATGCAGGGTTAAATATCCACATCAATTTTGATTTTTGTTCTAGGTAAAGTAGAGCCTTAAGTGGAGCTAACATTTCATTATAGGGGAAAGCAAGTGACCATAATTTCCGAATGATCCAAATGTTAATTTTACATGCCTTCGGTTATTAAGAGTCCCAATTCTTGATCATATAAAAGTACCGATTACTTTGCAAGGCATATTTTTTAACTTTAAATTTAGCTCCAAATTTAACTCATCATTTGTATGGGCGTCGATTTTTGGCAAGAACTTGTACTGAAAATATCACTTTCTGATTTTAAAAAATAAATACCAGCACATACATACATTAATTAGAAGAGACTGTTCGGCTAGTGGATTTATTATTAGTTCCCTTGAAAGCTGAACAGTAGCAGTATTTTATACATGGCTAAAGGTCCGTCTTTAATTGGCCATCTGCACACTATATAGGTACATGCTGGCTCGTACTGACATGAGCGATTGGGTCGGCTCATGAGTTTTACATTCCAACATAGTTCATAGATGCTGTCAATTTAATCGATCATAATCGGGAGATGAAAAAATATTTTTGCATCCCGGCCTCTGTGGGAATTCGAGCTCGGGGGAACGTCGCAGCTTTAACCACTGCGCTATTTGCTCAGTAACTCACTTAACCTTAGAAGTACAGTTTAAATAATAACTTAAACAGTACTGTAGGTTAAGGTACGAGTATATGTATATCTGAATTAACTGAGAGTTCCTTAGATAATGATTCTTAACAACATGATTTATAAGATAAAGCACACTCAAAACATTCAACATCGATTTTCTGAAAATTCAAATGTTGTAGATTAGGCGGGGTTGTTTAATACGGCAGTACGGGTGTCGAACATACAGTAAGTTAAAAAATAAAAAAAAATTGGAAATTGTTTTCTTTAGGAGTTGAGATTTGACAATCGAATGAGGAAGTTGATTTATGAAAATAAAAAGAGGTAATTACATAATATTGACTACGATTTAAAATAAATTAAATAATTATTGGTTAAAGAAAATTGTTGTATGTGATGTCCCAAAATCTAGTGTAGTGACTTCTTAACCTGATTTTTGGCCCATTAATAAATCGAAAATGGTTTATTGAATTTTTACCTATCTTAACCCATTATGAGGATAATCATGCTTTTGCTGTTAGAGAATAAATTAGTAGGCATATGTAAGAAAATTGGTTTTTTGTATAAAATTAGAAATTACATTTAAGAAAACTCTTGTTTTCTTAAACGTAATTTCTAATCTTATTAAGACCATAAATGAACTAAAAATTCATTAAAATCTAATTATTATTTTCCCCATTTAAACTGGGTTTTCGATAAAATTTGCCTTATTATTCATTAAATACGATTAATTAAACAATTTTTATGCTTCATCTAATTTATTTAGTGAACTTTAAAATAATCTGTTTGAACTTTTAGTTCTCTAGATGAATTTTGAATCCGATCCCAGAATTGATCGATGGTCTCGACATTCTTCGAATAAACTGCCTGCCGCTGTTATGGCACCCCGAAGAAGAAATAGTCTAAGGCATTTAAATCAGAGCTTTTGGACATTTTATAGTGGCATCCTTTCCTTGTCCTATCCAGCGATCGGAAATTTTCTTGTAGCCAAACTTGACCATTAATCGAAAAGTGAGGTGGGATCGATCCAAATTTTCGGGTCCGCCAGTCAACAGCACCAAACTTTCTTGCGTTGGGTACTCGTTCATTTGAAAATAGCTTGATGTAGCGTTCTACAGCACGAACGCTGTATACAACAATTCTTACCGCTAAAATCAAAATGTAATTACATCGTTTACCTAATGTAATTATATAATATAACTATAAATATCATCAACTTATGTGGTTTACATTACATCAAAAAAGATATCACAAACTCACCAACGAATTTTGTTTTCTAAGATTTAAAGTCTTCTAATTTGTTTTTTGTTTTTTTATTATTTAATGTACGAATAAATAAAAATTATAATAATTTTATCTCAATATATTATATTTATAAATATTTATTCATATTTTTATCTTTTATTTTGTTTACTTGAATTAATGAGATTAAATAACTTGGAAGTCAGATGTAGACGGGTGGGGCTACATCTGATTTGTCCAAGTTATTTAGTTTTATTCAATATGGTAATGTAATTAAAATTGTATATTAAAATGATAGGGATAATAAACAATTTTTTACCTTTAAATTTTTTCTTCGATTATAAATTTTAAAATTTTAATTTATTTTAGAAAGATGTATTTTTAAACTGATTAAGGCATAGTAATTAAGTAACTGGAAATTGAGCAACATTTATACTTTTTATATTAAATATTTTTGTATTTGATATACATACATACAGGGTGGTGTCCGAATGGAAAGTATACCACTTTGTTTATAATTTTTGATTAAATGAAAGAGAATGGATCTTATATTGATAAATGTTTTATTTAATGTCGGCAATTATGTATGGAATACAATATCAGATAAATGTCCGCCTCTGTTAGCCTCACAAATGCGAGCCCTTTTGACCACATTTTTCATTACATTCTCACACATTTCACGCGGTATTTCATTAATTTCATCACGAATATTTTGTTTGACTTGCTCAATTGTTTCTGGTTTGTTTGCATAAGCCTTGCTTTTTGATATTCCCACAAAAAGAAGTCCGGAGCAGTCAATCAACCTCACCAATTTTTGAAATAACTTGTTGTGGAAGGAGGTCTCGCAGTAATTCCATTGTAATCCTGGCTGTATGCGATGTGGCACCATCTTGTTGATACCACATGTTAATCAAGCCCAAAGCATGCAGTTGTGGCGTTAAAAAGTTTTCAATCATATCACGATATCGCTCCCCATTCACAGTTACCGTTACGCCGTTTTCAATTTGAAAGAAGTAAGGGTCCAATGATTCCTCCTGACCAAATTGCACACCAGACTGTCACTTTTAATGGATGTAAAGGTGACTGATGAATAATTTGAGGGTTTTCCATTGCCCAGAACCGACTATTCTGTTTATTCACATATCCATTCAAAGGAAAATGTGCCTCGTCACTCATTATGATTTTTTCATGAAAATATGGTTGTCATGGGCGAGCTGTAACATCCTATTGGCATATGTACCGCGGCGTAAATGGTCTTGTGGAAGAAGCTATTGTGTCAACTGAATCTTAAATGGAAACAAATGCAAATCCTTGTGCAAAATTGTAGCCAAACTTGTTCTTTGAAGAAGCTCCTGAGCACGGCGTCGAATAGAGGTTGATGGATTGTTTTGAACACTTTCTTGAGTAGCAGTCATGTTTTCAGCCGATCTTGCAGTACGTTATGGCCCATGCTTGGGCCTATCACCTACAGACCCTCTTTCTTCGAAATCATTCACTACACGATAAATAGTGCGTTTTGTTGGCACGTTGTTTCTCCCAAAAATTTCACGTAACTTTCTCATCGTCACAGTAATCGATGATTGATTTTGATAAAATGTTTTAACGATTAAAACACGTTGGTTTATCGAATATTTTTCCATAATAAATTTGCCATGTGTCTACTTCACGACTACCAAATATGAACTGTCAAGACTAACGTTTACCAAAATGGCGGCAAAATAAAGTAGTATACCTTCCCGGCGGACACCCTGTACATTATCATAAATAGTATACAAAAACATATTTACTTACTTAAAAATGCTATTCTCCGAAGCCCCCAATTATAATTTCAAATTTGTATTCTTACATACTAGTACAAAAGCTACAAGCCTATATAAATCTCTTTCATTCTTTATTTGATGAATTCTAAAATTAATTTTGATCATACACGACCCCAAAACAGTATCTATTTACTCTAAAGCACTGTGTCGAGTAGGTTTTGCAGAAATGCACCGTGCAAAGCATTGTTTCGACGTTGAGGAAAATATGACTATTCGTTTAAAATACTCAGGCAAAAATATTTCGGAAATCGCTAAAACTCTTGGAAGATCAAGAAATATGGTGGTAAATGCACTAAAACCACAACATATACAATAGAAAAAATAGGTCACCCTAAAGTTACGACTGTAAAATTAGATGGCATAATTATTCGAACAGCTAAGAAAGACCCGTTTATGACATAAAACGTCAATAAAAACGAATTAAAACTAAATTGTTCAACTGCTACTATTCGCCGTCGGCTTCTTAAACAAAACCTACGAGGCGGTGCCTCCCGAAAAGTGCATTTACTATCAAAAATAAATATCAAAAGAAGAATAAGTTTCGCTAAAACCCACATGGAAAAAATGGAGCCAGAAAAGTGGAATAATATGATATTTTCGGATGAAACAAAATTTGTTTAGTACAATTTAGTAAATTTGCCACCATGCTCGAGTTTTTCACCCAGATACACACAAAAAACTGTTAAACATGTTGGAGGTTCCATAATGGTATGGAGTACCTTTTCATGGTATGGGCGAGGTTCAATTTATTGGATAAAAGAAACAATGAATGCAGATGTTTATGTCAAGATATTAAACTACGTGTTATTGCCGTATGCAGAAGAATCCATGCCTTCAAACTGAGTAATCCAGCAAAACAATGACCCAAAGCACACATCAAAAAAGGCAATGTCGTGGTTCCAGTTGAAAAATGTTCAAGTTTTAGAGTGGCCGGCGCAATCCCCGATATGAACCCGATCGAAAATTTATAGAGAAGCCTAAAATTAGCCACCAGTGGCAAAACATATAGGAAGATTTATGTGATGCAGTTAAAGATGCATGGGAAAACAGCCCCATTACTACATGCTAAAAGCTAGTAGAGTCAATGAACGGTCGATGCCAAGTCGTAAAAAATGTTACACAACCAAATATTAGGGTAATACACACAAAAACAACTGAAAAATATGATTGATATAAAATAACAAGTCTAGTGTCCTATTTTTTTTAAAGCGCGCTTAATTTATAAAAAAAAAAATTGAATGTTACTTTAAATATCTGTGATGAAATTAAATATTTTTTTTATATTTCTACATTTTGTTTATAATTAAAATATACTATAATAAAAAAATAATTGCAAAATTATCAAATGTAATTTTTTTCTGTTCGACAGTAATTAGTGGTATTCTCGTATTTTTTGACTCCGAAATAAAAATCAATCTGATAATACACAAAAAAAAATTACACCACTAATTTCCAGTGAAAAGGTACAGAATAACAAATTAAACTCCAATGTATTGGAATTTTCCAGTGGAAATTTTCCAACCGAGTTACAGAATAGACATGATTGTGTTTTTATTGTTGTTTATCATTTTATTCTAACCTAATATTTCAATTAATTTTTATTCTAGAGTAGCTATTTTGGTTGTCGTGATTTGTTAACTAACGAGGAATCAAGTGACGGTGTAATATTAATTGTTTGAATCTATACATTTGTTATAAACTTTAATTAATGTTACTTGTGCTAGGTAAAAAAATTGTGTCAGCATAGTCCGGTCAAATCAGTAAATATAATTAACTTAATCAAAGGTAACGGCCAAGAATAGATATGTAAATGCATAGAAATAGTAAAATAGTTCATTATAGTTTATTCGATAATTTTCTTTTAAACAACATTTATTTTTATTTTTTCATATACTCAAATATACAAATAGTTTAAATTTATTAATTAAATTATTGTTATTTATTTAGTATTATCTACATAATACTAGAACAATAGATGGTATACAAAATTTTATTGAAGTCTAAATTTAAAATAACAGTTTTAAGTACAATATAAATATTAAACTTAAATTTATAATGAAGTCGAAAACTAAATGCTCAATAACATAGCTAGATAAATCCAAAGATTAATTTAAATTGATTTTTAAATATTAATGTATTATGGTGCATAATCTTTATGATATAATTTTCTCTATGGTGAAAAAAAATTAGTCCCGCCAATCAAATTATCTGTGGTGAAATTCTATATGATGAATGTTTCTCTATCGTGATAGAATATAACTAAAAAATTGTGTTAATTTCCTTCTTTATTATGAAACAAAAAACATTTTTTTTTTTACATATTTTCATTTCATAGTGTGTATTGTGTGTAACGTATTAAAATACGTACATATGTATATATTTTAAAAAATTATTGAATAATTGAAATTTAATAAAAAAATGAATAAAATGATTAAGACCTATAATAGCCATTAGTGAGAATATAAAAATAAAAGATAGCCGAAATTTATAAAATCAAGGACAAATATCTCACAAATTTAAACATAAAAACAATTAGAATCCAAAAAATGGAGATGTCGAAGAAGCTATTTACTGTTTATTCAGCAAGTACGAGTCGCTAATATATCCTTATCGGGATAAGAGTGAAGGCTAAAAAATATGAAATAGATTGTATACGGAATTTTAACGCAAGAAATGGATGATTTTAAAAATCAAATTTAAACATAACATGAAATTTAAAAAATTAAGTGGTCAAGGGACAGATAAGAATATCGAGCAAGGAGAAGCAGTTACCAAAAATTATTGAAAGTTTCGATGAGAGCGATACATATAATAAGGCGAAACTGAAAATTTAAAAATTGCCATGGCGGAAAATATAGTAAGGATCTGGTTTAGATGGCGCAAACAGTAATGACACAGATAAGTTACCATTGCTTGTTATCGAATAAGTTACTACTTGCTTTTTACCTGAAAAGCGAATGTCCACGATCTTTTAAAAATATTACGAGCGAATAAATACATGCATGGATAACCAGTGTATTATTCGAGAAATAATTAATTCTTTTAAATAAAAAAAATTGAACAGCAAAATGGAAAAGAATTATGTATTTTTAATGGATAATTACCCAGCTCTTTTAACAGCGAGCAATATCAATTTTAGATGGAATTAATCCTGTGTATTCTGTAATTCGGTTGGAACATTTCCACTGAAAAACTGAACATTTTTTGTTTTATTGTTAGATTGATGTTTTTTCGGGGTTAAAAAGTACGAGAATACCACCGAATACTGTCAAATAGAGAACAAAATGACATTTGGTAATTTTTATTTAAAAAACAGAAATTACCAAAAATGTAAACCATTATTATTGGTTCTTAATGTTATTTTATAACAATAAAATATTAATTGTTATGTATGTATGTTAAAAAATAATCTATGTCATAACCAGGGATGGGCAAGGTAGATTACGCCATGTAATCTACGCGGTTGTCGACGCGTAAAATATAACGTAGATTACTTGGCAGTGCTTTGTGTAAACGTTGACAATTAAAATAACGTCAACAACCTGCGATATTTTAGCGTTTGAACTCAAATGAACCAGTTCACAGTTGTATTTGTAAAAAATCTTATGAGTCTTTACAACATGACGGCATACTCAGATTTAGGCCTAGGCATATTTACGATTGCCTGTTATTGGCCATCGAGTGTTATTCTACTCTTTTTCGTGTATGTTAGTTATGTATGTTTATAGAACACCATTTTTACCGAGCAAATAGCACACTGATTAAAGCTGTAACGTTTGGATCGGGAGGTAGAAATCGGACATGTAGCAGAGCATCGTCGATTTCACTGGCAACGGTGTAAAGTAAAGATGCAAATAAGCAAACTGCAAAAGAGTCGGGAGGACCTTGAACCCCAGAACTGGTAGTGAATAAAATCAAAACATGTTTGACACGTCGCGCAAATATGTTCTGTTGAACATAAATCATGTAAGGTACATACGACATGATGGCGTACCCAGATGCCTAGACACCTTTGAAACCTTTTTGATGCGAACTTTTTCCTAAATTTAATGTTTTTCGCTTCAATTTTTAATATTGCATTAACATAGTGAAATCTGTCGTTCGGTTTTTTTATGTATATATCATTATAATGTACTTTCACGACATGCGCATATTTCGGTTATCGCCATAAACTTCACGCTAACATAAAATGAAGTGGTTGTGTCATTTACAACAATCCGTTTCTATTAAATTTTAAGAGACGGTCCTTAACTGACAAAATAAAAATATTTTATCAGTTTTTTTTTAAATTTGAAATAGTTTTAGTTAATTTTGAGAAAAAACTATTTTTTTTTACTTAAAATTGAAATGATTTGAATTGAAGAAATAAAAGTTTCAATTGATTTGGAGAAAGTTTTATTTTAATTTTTAATAGTTTCAATTGGTTAAATAAAAGTTTCGTTTGAATTTGAAAATGTGTTGTTTGTTTAATATTGTGTATGGATTGAAAATGGTTTTGACTGTTTTGGAAAAAGTTTCGATTGAACTTTCAATGGTTTAATTTGAAATTGAAATCCTAAAAAGGGCGTCGTTTTTCAACTTGTAGTAGCCACCAACAATTTACTGCATCGAAATTCGCTTCCAGTAAAACCTATACACTTGCATAATCTTACAGGTAATACTTACACCATTCCAAGTGATAAAATCTGGAAATTGTTACCAATTACCTCAACATGAAATGTGCTCAAGCTTTTCCTCCCGGATGATGAAAGCATGAATTATTACTTTGCTTGCCATGATTGGTGTGAGCAGGTTATCGAAAAGAAGCCAAATTGATGCGGTAAATGTTCTAAATTGTATAGAATATGCAGATTTGGGTCGCGTCACTTGCCAAAGCGTTATTTCCTATTATAAGCACTATAGATATAAGTTAAATGAACATACAAGAGATATTGACGACACTGCCATAAAAATCAAAGTATATCCTCAAATTCAACCCATTACTCAAATTTAAACACAACTTCTAATCTTATCAAAATTTGCTTAAAACGTTGAAATACTCTTTAAATTATAATTAAATTTTGATTCACGCCCATACTAGAATTTTTCTTAAGAAAATCCGCTCAACATAGTTTAAAATCTATTCAAACACAAATACGACTAAACATCGTTTAAAATGTACTCAAATTTTCTTCTTATTCAGCTGAAATATTAATTTATGTCACTCATTTAATTTAACTAAAGATTTTCTTTCAAATTTACTTAAATTTCGCTCTAAAGTGAAATTAAAACTTGACTTGAAAACTTTAATTCTTATACCTTAAATTATTTTCATAATCTATACACGCAAACTGATTTACCACAAAGTATTTTTTCAACCAATGCTTGAATTTTAACTCAATTTATAATTTAAACTGCACTCAAATTTTGTTGAAAAATTACTTCATTTTCACTCATACAATTCATCTAAAAAAAACATTAAAGTTTTTGACTCAAATTCATACTAGGATTCCATTCTGGATTTCACTTACGCAAATCCACTGAAAAAATATATATGTACTTCGAAGTACATATATGCAAACTAAAATATGAATAAATATTTATAATTTAAATTTTTGTTTTTTTTTTTTTTTATTAAAACGGTTGGAACCTACTAAGGTCCCGCACTCAATGCCACAATGGGCCCATGGTGCAAACCAAGAGGATCTATCCTAATTCGCAAGAGCGTACTGCAATCTTAGCAAACTGTAAAAGTTTGAACCAAGGAATGGATACTAGCTGATCTACGTTCAAAGATCCGGAAGAGAACACTTGGGATCTAGCTCCGACAAAGGCGGGACAGCTGCAGAGGTAGTGTAAGCAGTCGTCCACATCCTCTAGGCAGTCGTCACAAAGAGCGTCCTGTGCTAGTCCCATGCGTTGAAGATGAACCTTGAAACGTCCATGGCCGGTTATAAGTGCGACCAGAATTCTGAGTTGGTTCTTTTTTAGGGATAATGCATAATTAGTGAACCTCAGAATGGGTTCAATAATGAAATGTTTTGCCTTTCGACAACTAGGAGTAGAACGCCACTTCCGTCCCAGGTCAAGTAGAGCGAACTTCTTAATAGCGTCTTTGCCACCGTTGAAGGATAGAGGAATTGCTGGTTCGGGGCCAACAAAATTACTACGCGAGCCAGCTTTCGCTAGCAAGTCAGCAACCTCATTTCCCTCAACGCCACAATGAGCAGGCACCCACATTATCTTTACTCTCGTTTTAGAGCAAAGGAGATTAATGTAGTGCTTGCAATCTTTGACTAGTTTGGACCTAGTCAAAGGATTAATGAGGGTATTAAGCGCGGCTTTACTATCTGAGCAGATAGTAATATCCCTAATTTAAATTACACTCAAATAATCATAAATCGTGTTTAAAATTTTACTCAACTTCATAGTACAAATTGTACTCTGAATTTAACTGAAAAAAGTTCCACTCAAAATATATAATTCAAAGTCTACTCAACCACAATCAAATATAACAAAAATTTTCAATTTTAATTAACATTTTAATTTTAGTTAATATTTAAATTGCACTCAAATTTTGTTGAACTCTATCTGTTAAAAAGTCTGTAACACGCGTTTCAACCATAGTATACAATTCTACCTTGATTTTCACTTACAAAAATCCAATCAAAATATATAATCTACTAAAATTCAAATACATATGTAGGTGATTATAAAAAAATTAAATTTTAAAATCGGGCACATCTTCGAATTCAAGCAATGTTTTTCGTTTGCTAAATTGTTAATCTCTTTTCATGTGCTCGGTATTCTGGGCAACCATTATAGAGCAAATGTATAGCATCATGTGCTATATGTTTGCCATATAATGTATCATGTGGATCTAGTCCTTGACACGATACCTAAAGTCGTTGCTTAGGGGATGCTCTTTGATTTCCCAATTTATTTTAATGTTTTAAATGCAAATTTGTTTTGTATAATATTTTTAAAAAAATGTCCACTAGATAATTTTTAACTGTCTCGTAAGCGGTGACGATCGATTATTATTGTCCCTCTAATCTTTTTAAATATTTCGACGTATAATCAAAACTCACTTGATAGCCGGCAACTGACGACAGTTAAATTGAGTTTTGCATAATACTTACATATGTCGGGATATATTTTGATTTTATTTTCATAAGTATGTATGTTTAATTTTCATATGCAATATAAATTTTCCGCCAAACGGCAAAAGTAGTCCCAAAGCAAATAATGTCATATATTGTTATAAAGCAAACCATAAAATTTTCACATTCTGACGGAAATTTTTCTACAAAAATTCCAATGGAATCGAGTTATAGAACAGTAAAATTCCAGCAAAACTAAATTCGGAGATAAAAATCCTTCGCGTTGGAATTTTTCCAACGCGATGGAATTTTTTCAACGAACCGAGATACATAATAGCTAATTGTCCAATGGATTTCTTTTTGCAGTGGAAACAAGTTAAATATGTTATACTACAGTTGGCTTATGGTGAAACCAGAGACCATTAAGAAATGCTTCAGACACGTTAAAGTCTGGTCTCAATGAACTACTAAAGACGACATCCCATTAATAAATTTTTATTCAGCAAAAACCAAAAAGTGAAGCTTGGTTGAAAAAAAGAAATTTAACAAAAGTGGAAATATTAAACTTTGACAACTTTAACCTTTACTAAACTTGGACCAATCCAAAGGTAAACCGCCTTTTTATATACTTTTTACGGTGTACAAAGTAAATCCAAATAGTTTACGAAAAAGGGGGGTAAAATACAAAAAATTAATTGTTGTTGTCGCCTTTTTGACGTTTGTTTTTGTGTGTTTTGTTCTTTTTCGATTGTAGTAGGTATATACAATTTCTTTTCTTTTTTAAATCATATCATATTAATCATATTATTAAACATCATATTAAATTTTTAATTCCAGCTATGTGATATTTATAGAAACATATTGAGTTGAAATCTATATATTGAGATGCTAGCGAGACCTAAAAAAAATTATACAGAAAGATGTAAGGTTAGGTTTTGATACGTTTTTGAAAAATGTTGATTTTGTTTATTTATTTTGTATTCTAGGGATTAGAGGAAGAACAACCACTAGTCCCAACTAGAATAAGTCTTGATAGTAACTTCCAGTCCAAAAATTACAATCCGCGGCAGTGTTGGGAGTAAGTGTAAATCGGTAGTATTAATATAATTTAGATTATATCATGTTCAATTTCATTTTAGAAAGGTTGGGTATACATTAGCTTAGTTATCTAATACATTTTCTTGAAACAGAAAATGGTATAACCAGACGGGAGTCTCAACCGAGGGCGGGGTATTACTGCCCACTCAATGGGAGCTGTTTGATAAGCTCGGTGAGTTTTTAAAAAACAAACACGGTATTAACCCAGCTTATTTAATCGATGCTGATGTTGACAATTATGGCACAGGCCCATCCACATATATGAGCTCATTAAGTAGCTCTCACAACGTGTGTAGCTATTCTTTGTCCTCGAAAATGGAAATATCATCGGATTCAGATAATTGCACCACCCAACCTAAAAAATCCCAAAAAACACAAAAAAAGGACCAATTAATTAACTTGAACGAAATTCGAAGGAGTGTGCGAAACATCGAAAAAATTGTTATGTTTGCAACCAAAAAGCTATTTCCATATAGATTATGCATTTGCGACTTCCCAGATTTGGAATAGTTCGAACACGTACATTTATTGTATAGTATATAAAGTCTGAATTGTGATAAGTTTTTCTGAATTGTGAAAATTGTGATAAGTTTTTCGAATTTCGTCCGAAGTGCCTTTTCCTGGTTTATTTAATTAAATAAAATAGTTATTTATATTTTTGTTCAAAACTGAATAAATTGAATTTTATTATGAATTAAAAATTTTGTTTTACATTGCTGAACATAAACTACCTCTGAATTCAACGACATCTAAGTTATCTCTGGGACCACTTTCATGTTGTTCTACGCGCTCAAAGTCGCTAAAGTCATCCACAGATATATGGCAAACAGATATTGTGCATCACGCAGCAAGCACACACGACTTGAACGCATTTTTTAATCTCAAACTCTAGGGATTTCATGAAAATCTTGTCTTCAACATCCCGAAAGATTGCTCGGTGGTAATTCAAGGTATGGAAAATGCATGATTAAAGCGTGTCTGTGGTTCTGTGAGTGTGTACCCTTTGTATGGGGGTTATAATAGCAATCGGATTGAATATGCATTTGTACCCCGCATCGCCCAATAAAAAGTAGCCCTCAGGGTGATATTTATATTTGATCGTGGACCGATCCGGGATACCCGATATACATATTTATTATTCTGTAGTTATGGTCGCACACCGCCTGTAGTTGAATAGAGTAATCTAATTTGCGGTTGATGTACTGATTCCGTTAATTTGGTGGACATTTTACTTTAATGTGGCACCCATCTACGGCGCCTACAGCTTTGTAAAACACCCATGACCGGGTTTTGCTGTCAAATTTGTTTCCGATCTCATCCAATTCTGCAACTGGTGGAGTTCTTTGAACTACATCAACCGACAATTTTTCAAATATAATTAAATATTTCTGTATGATAGTTTTTACAGTATTTTTAG
This sequence comes from Tipula unca, assembly GCA_951394425.1. Lineage (NCBI taxonomy): Eukaryota > Metazoa > Arthropoda > Insecta > Diptera > Tipulidae > Tipula > Tipula unca. The sequence goes on from OX596381.1 coordinate 111,203,915, forward strand.
GCATCACCATTACCTTTGAAACTACCCGACAGCTGGTCCCGCAACTCAACCAAAATAAAAATACAATCAACTCAATTAGTGCATTCGTGCCTTTTGTCGGGAATGAACTCCAATAACTTGCGGAAGGATTGTGGAGTTATCCTTATGACCTTAGACTGAAATGGCCATTTAATATTTTCACGATTATTGGTGGTTTTTGAGTTAAGCAATAGTTCGTGTTCTTGCCTAAATTAAAAAAATAATTAAAATATCACTAATATTACGAGTATAAGACGTGGTACAGTAAAATTTGCAAATTCTAAAATGGCAATACGTATTTCATAAACAACAGCGAATTTTTTAATTTCTTTATTCCATTATATTCCTACATATTTGTTATTAATGAAAAACCATATTAAACTATTTATTAATAAATTGCCGGCTGAAAAGTCGAACTTTGGAGCGGACGGCCACCATTATGGCACGCACAGATGAATTTGGAACCAAATTCGTACTTTTTATCCATTTTCTTTTTTATATCTACCATATCCTTTGCTGCCTTGTGGGTCTTTCTCAATTTAGTTTTCATTATTGCCCAATATCGTTCGATTGGACGAAGTTCAGGACAGTTTAGCGGATTGACAAATTTGGGACCAACACACACCTTGTTAGATTCGTACCATTCTAATGTTTTTTTAGAGTAATGACATGACGCTAGATCAGGCCAAAACAAACTTGGTGCCCACGTAAAACAGGCAGGAGTCGCTTTTGGAGGCACACCTTAATGTAATTTTCCGAAGTTATTGTCCCTTCCGTGATGTACGGAGCACTTCTAGAGCCACATTGGCAAATAGCCTGCCAAACCAAGTATTTTTTCGGAAACTTTTCATGTTCGATAATTTTAAATTTCATGTCGACACTCAGTTTATTCTTTCCAGAATAATATTGGTTATCTGGCAGAGATTTGAAATCAGCTTTAACGTAGGTTTCGTCATCGATTACCAAACAATCATCATTTTTGTCCACCAAAAGTATGTACCAGCATTCGGTTTCGTCGGATTGCCGTAGCTTGTTGTTTATCTTCATCCCGTGGTACTTTGAATTTACTGAACGATCACACGATCACACCTCTTTTGGTGTGATTTTCGATCGTTCAGTAAATTCAAAGTACCAAATTCGAAGAATTCGCACATGATTTGTGTTATTTTTTTTCGCTAAATCCCTCAGAGATAGGTTTGGATTGTTTTTCAGAGCGCGCACCACTTTAGTTTCCAATTTTTTATCAATATGGCTCGATATGCCTGTTCCAAATTTTCTATTGACACTCTGAGTCTCCATAAACCGAATTATAGTCCTTCTAATGGTAGAATATGTAGAATTAGCTGTTTTTGCGATGGATTTGTATGTGAGACTTTAATTTTCCAAATAAAATTGCACAATTTGTTTGTGAACTATCTATTGATTTGATGAAATTTTGCAAACGACTGATTTAAAACAAATAAATATTACAAAGCCTGCTTTGTAACTTAACGGCAAATTACAATTCATGTTGTTTTTTTTTTAATTTGATTTGGTGCGTTCGTCAAAAAAAGCAACATTGTGTGCAAATTTTACTGTACCACGTCTTATATAAATACATAAAAAATTACCTTGCATGTTCCGCACATCTCTTTAACAATGGCATCTTGGAAATCTAAATATTTTTTTTAAATTTTTGCTCTTTCGCCACATATCAATATTATTATTTTTAATGTATCCATATTATTTTCACTAATAATATTGTTTTGATCCATTTTTATTTGATTGCACTTTTTGTATGTAATATGTATGTATGTACATTCAAATTTGACGTTTAAAGGGGTCGATTATGTAAGCATTACGAGTTACAAGTTTATCAAAATTACAACCAAACGCGATTATGTAAGACAACTCGAGTTCTCGTAATTGCGACATGTTGTTATTGTTTTACTCGTACAAGTTTTTGAGTACGACAAGCAACTCGTAATGGTTGAAATGATTGATTTTAAGGAAAATTTGTCAAAATTAACTAACCAAACAAGTTTTGAATGGGTTTTAAGGATTTTTAGTAGTCATTAATATAGGATTCGTTTATGAATTATTAAAAATTTAATAGTTTAATCTGATAGTATATTCATTTCATTTTGATAAAACAGCGACACTTGTTAGTGTGGTGCTGTTGGCGAATTTATTAATTTAGTATTTTATAATATTTTATCTTTTTTAAAATAAATTATTAAATAATTAAATTTTTATACCGTATACGATTAATTGCGAGATTAATTGATATATTTTGTATTGCAATTAAATAATAAAATAAAATTATTCTAATTTAATTTTTTGGATTTTATTTGGAGTTTAATTTTATTTGTTTAAAACATAAACAATCTCGATTTGAAATACAAAAACAATTCTGTCGAACGCTATAATTTTAAAATTACAATATAAATTACAACAAAATTGATGTAAACAAAGTAAAAACCACAATAAAGTATGTGTACGAAAATGAAGCAATCGTGCAACACGTTTTTCAAAAAATATTTTGGTCGTATTTGCTTACATAATCGCGTTATGTCGCAATTACGACTTCATGGATTACGAGTTCTCGCAACTCGTAAATCTTTCGTAAATACGAAAGATACATAATCGACCCCAAGATTTTAACAATCATTATAACCTATACACCAATAATTTTAACCCTTTACACCATTATATTACACCCACTAAACAGATTTTAATAAATATATTAACCAACGAATTGGTACTAGTTTCAGGTAAAGGCGTTGCCACATGACAAAAATTAAAATATTTTAGGAAGAATTTGAGACTAAACTCATAATTAAGTTATAAACTAAATATCAAAAATACATGACAAAAAACAAACAAAAACAATTTTGTTGTAAAAATCGGTCGGATTATCGTTTTGCTCATGTGGTGTGTGTTACCATATTTTCTACCGAATCGGTCGGAAATACAACTGCATGTGGCAATGCCTTAAATGTGTACTAAAATTGTAATTTACCGTACTAAAGCATTTACCTTTGGATTGGTTCACAGCTTAATAACAATGGATGATGGAATTACCAACTATACAAATTCTTAATGATGATGAAATAATCGAATGACATCGAAAATAATGAAATATCAAATTTAATTATTGAAAAATGGTAGAAAATTGTATGAGTTCATCAATCCCAACATCATTAGAATGCAAAAATCATTTGAACGCAATCAATTTAAAGCTTTTGTCTACTCCTAACGTTCTAAATGTCATTTGTCAGCATTTTTAATTTTGAATGTTTGTTAAATTGTTTGCTAAATTAAATATTTGATTTTGATGTTATTTAAACATTTATAACATACTTATTATTTGGTAAAACATAAATATTCTTTTTCAATGCCCTTTTACCTTTAGTTTTAAAGTAGCTCGCACACCAAGTAAAGAAAAAGTAAAATTAAAACCAACTTCATCATTATTAAAAATGGTTTACAAAAATTGTGACTAAATGTCACTGAAATTAAATATTTCCTAACATTTATTTATAATTATTAATAAATTTTTTTAAACATAATGGTTCTTACAACAATTTTATTTTAAATTAAAATTCCAGTACATTTGAATATTCATTTTCTCAGCATAATACGTTTTTAATTTTTTTTAATCTGTTTTTTTGTATTGACAGTTATGTTGACATTTATCGAATTACAATTTTCAATTGTTATTAACTTCATTCTTTTATTCTTACGGCAAAATATTGGAGTGGAATTTCATAACATTTTCTTAAAGTTTTCACCAACATAACAAACAAAAAATTTGTGAAATTCACACAAACTTGTAAGTAAAGAGTAAAAAAGTTTTGAATTGTGAGAGCGCTGTAAGTTGCTATTTTTTAAATCAAGTTCCTTGAATTTATAAATCGGTAGTTTTACCAAAGACAAGAATAGGCTTATTAATGTCTTTTTTTTTTCTAACATGAACGATGGGTCGGCCCATGAGTTCTACATTCCAACGAGGGTGATAGATGGGTTCAATTTAATCACCGATCGTAATCGGGAGATGAAGAATCCCTTTTGCATGCCGCCTCTGTTGGGAGTAGAACCCGGTCGCAGGTTTAGCCACTGTGCTATTTGCTTAGTTTTGTCTTTGGTTTTACCAAAATCTGCGAGAAACAAAATTAGTTTTCTCTATGATGAAATTTTCCCAATGGTAAATTTTTCGGTGAATTGAGATTTCACCATAGAGAGGTTTCTCAGTAGGTACTTACAAAAAATTAAAAAAATCAATTATTTAAAATTAATAAAATCATCAATTAACATTTTTATTTATATTTCAAAACGAATAATTTAAATGAATTCTGTGTATGTAAAAAATGAGAACCGTTTGAAATAGTATATTTTGGAATAAAACATGAAAAACAATATGAGGTACTAAATAGTATATTTAAAAAATGGTGTTTAAATACAGTACGAAATACAATATGAAATAGCATCAAATATGAAACAGGTATTAACAAACGAGATTAAGTACAAAATAGAATGAGAACGAAACAGTACATATATTTCAATGAAATTGAACTACCTAGGCTAATTCTTATCCGATTATGATAAAATTCGATACGTTGGATGGAAATGGGTTTGAAAAATGATATTTGAATGAGGTTCTGGAATATATCCCAATGCTAATCTCAATATTAAAAATGTTTGGTCGTACTTCTCAAAAAAAAAATTCACATACAGTAGATATAACTATTAAAAACAAACTTGAGATACGTAACAGTATATAATACGAAACTGGATATTATTAAACAGGATGAGGATATAATAAAATTAGGTTTTTGGATCAAGTTCTAGACTATAAGCAACTGGAACGGCGGAGCTCGGCTTCCTAACCGATTATGATTAAATCCGACTTAATGGATAAAGTTCTGTCATATGGTTGACGATTCCTATTCCGATTATGATCAAACTCAACTTGTTGGATTGAATTAGGATTCTAAAACGGTTTTTGGATAGAATTCCGGAATATGGTGAACTTGGACGGAACTAGTAAATGTAAATGTAAAAGTGTAATTTTTTTTTTTTTTTATTAGAATTTTTATTACATATTTTTACATATCAATGGCAAAAAACCACAATACGGAAATGTAAGGTTTTCTTGTAAAACTGATTTAAGTATATTCAGCACCCTTGTTATACAGGTTGTTTCCTGTATTATACGTACATATATTAATGGAATTATATTTCACATTAATGTGGAGAATTAAATTCTAAGAAAAAACGTATTTACAAAACATTCAAATTCATTACCGTTAAGCCGTTATAACGGATTAAATCTAAAATAGAGCTAATTTATATTTTGCTAATAATATTTTCATTTTTCTTAAAAACTATTTGATTATTGATTTTTCTTTTCACTATTCGTTTCAGAATTAAATTAAATTTTATTTTCAAGAAAAAAATAAAAGTTTAAAAAAAAAATACATTTTTAAAAAATTTAAAAACCAAATTAAAGAGGGAAGAATATAAAGATTTTATATATTTTCTTATACGCCACTTTTACCTAACAAACGAGCTTTCTATCATAATTATCCGATAACTAAATTTTATCAGCTACAAATACTTTATCATGTCTGCACCTTTTTCAAATATTTGACACACTGTATTATCTTATGCAACAATAACAAAAAATCGTCTTCCATAAAATTTTTCTTTAGACAACTACTAAACAATAAAAAAGTAAAAAACATAAAATGTTGATGGCTTTCGGCCATCAAAATTCAATATATTGAATTTTAATGAAGAATTTTACACCACATATTAAAAACCTAGTTACATGGTTTACATATCCTCGTTCAAGGATTATACGGTTCTAAACGGCATTTTTCGGTAAAATGAGGTTTTGATATCAACATTTTCCGCAACTTACTGCACATCTTTTGGCGCTGTTACTATTTCAATTTTTTCACTAAACTGATCATATATACAAAATTATAAGTTCTATCAGTGTTTTTTGCCTTTCATTTTAACAAAAAGTTCTATGTGTTTTTGGAACTTTAATTATAAAAATCTCATCGATCCAACGTAACATACAAATAAAGTTATATAGAACTTTATAATTGTGTTTTGAGCACATAGAACCTTATTATGTTTAAAGGAAACGTAAAGATATAATACAATTCTATATTACGTATGTTAGGACTTTATAGCATTAATTTTTTACAAAAATTCATATTGTACAGTTATGTTTAAATAGAACTGTATGGTTTCTATTATTCTATCAGTTTCATACTGACTTTATCAGTAGAAACGTCGTGTAAACTTATTTTATTAAATCAGGTAAATTCTTGTAAAACTAATTAAAATTATATACTAGTTATATTAATGTAAATATGGAAAATCAAGGAGAAAATATAGGTTTGATTTCAATAGATAACGGAACTCAAAACCTCTCTTGAGTATTAAAAACTATGTCATTATCAACGATCAATTGTGTGAAGTGGAAAGTGATAATAATTTAAGTAATAAAGTAAATTTAATTAATGAAAGTGGCATAATTGAAAATGAAATTGATGTGCATGTTCCGGAGTAAGAGGATTATGAAGATGTTGAATATCTTGAAGAAGATGAGACTTTTGTTGCATGTTCTCCAACTCGAAAAAGATAGAAGAATATCGAGGAATGGAAAGCAAATAAACGAAAAAAATTACGGCAGGCTGGTAAAGAATATATTTCGAATAATAAAGTAATTCCAGCTAAAATCATAAGAGCTGCAGGAAAATGTTCAATTTCAAAATGTAAAGCAAACTGCCAACTGATAAGTGAGGAAGATCGCAGCTATATATTTAATGAGTTCTACAAAATTGATGCAGAAGCCAAAACGAATTTCATTTTAAGTACCACTGAACGAAATATACCAATAAAGCGCGGACGCGTAATTCAGATAGAAAAAAATTCACTTATCAATACTTCTTTTTAATTCACGACTCTCGAATTCGAGATTGTAAACAATTTTATTTAGGAACTTTAGCCGTTAGTCAAAAGTCAATTTACAATGCATACAGTCGGAAAGACGGTAAATCTAGATTATTACGTAAATCAAGACAAGGCAAGCATTCCAAATAGTTCTTTCAGAACAAGTTAAAGAGTCCATTATAGCGCACATTAAGTCATTTCTTACAATAAGCTCACACTACTGCAGAAAATCAAGCAATAAGAAGTATTTGGAAGCCCATCTATCAATTAGTTAGTATAGTTTATACAGAGAGCAGACACAGGTCGAAGGGTCAGATCTAGCAAAAGGGCATGCGTACAGAAACATATTTAGCAATCAGTTCAATTTTTCTTTTCATGTACCAAAGAAGGACAGATGCGATCTGTGTGAAGAATACAAAGTTGTCAAAGCTGCATCACAAAAAATGGAAAATAAATACGAACTGCACAACAATGAAAAATTGTGGGGTAGACAAAAACGTCAACTCGATAGACAAAATATTGTGCCAGTCATCTGCTTCGATCTACAAAACTTTGTCACATGCCCGAAAGCAGAAATTGGATTATTTTATTATTTGAGCAAGCTAAATATATACATATAATTTAACTGGGCACATCCACCGATAAGTTCGTATATTGCAGTATATGGAACGAAAGTAAATCAGGGAGAGCAGAGCCCTATTGCACCAACTACTTATCACTTATTACTTATCATCTTATCATAAATAAGTTTTTTTGATAATGATAAGTGATAAGTGTTTCACCAAAAGTAACAAAATCTCACTCACTTATCAATTTGGATAAAATTTTGAAAACAAAATTTTGGATCAAATTTTGATAATGATAAGTGATAAGCGTTGCACATCAGAATGTCTGTAACTTAACAATTGACAAATTATCAAATTTTTATGATAAGCTGTGATGATCTATACAAAATATAAAAAATATAAATGTGATAGTGTTTGCAAAATAGTGTGCCTACCCATTATATGTTAAAAAATGGTTTTGTACCTATATGTAATATGTACCTGTATTGTAATTTAATAACAACAACAATTTTGCATGTTTATAATAAAACGTTATTCAATTGAGATTTCTAATTTCAGTTTTTAGAATAAATTGTAAAACTTTTTCTTGTGGCTTTTAAAATAATTTTAATGTTAATCTCTGTTCTAACTGTCAATAATTTTTGAACAGTACTTAAACATAATCGCCGCCCTCATTGGCACAGTAAGGGTAATCGAGGCTCTCGAGTTCGATTCCCGTTAGTGACCAAAAATCACGGTTGGGTATTTTTAACGTGTAAGTATAAGTGATTTTCTGGGTATTGTACCGTGAGCCAATTTGTGGCATTCAGTGAAATGTTGTCGTTTAATAAATTTCAGTTTTTGTTCACTAACATTGTTGTACCTATAGATGATAGTTTCATTATTAATTTTAAAATATCGTAAAACCACTATCATACTTCTATATGATAAATCGAGCAGAATGAAATTGTTCTTACTTTGACTTATTATTATAACTTATTAGAATACAACAAAATAGCGGTATAAATTTTGATATTATAATTATTATACACTTGAAAACACATTGTTACATGTATTGTCATTATCATTTATAATCATTTGAATAATAAATAATTTTATTGAAAAATGTGTCTCTTAAATTCTCTTTTAAAAAAGAAAACATTTTTTTTTTTTTTATTGAGCCCAATGTACTACTTATCTGAAAGCCTATAACCAGTAGAGATGAACAAAAGAACTCATCTTACAATAACAGCAAAAAAAAAACATTTTTAACATACTTCCGTCATGCCACTACAATTTGTAGCTCTTATCAATTTATTTTAGTGAAATTTTTCTTATTGATATTTTGGATAAGTTATCATTAAAGTAGTCGATTATTCATAAGTTAAAAGTTTTGGTGCAACAGAACTACGAAAAATTTATCAAAAACCTCAAACTTATCGCTTATCAAAATATTACTTATCAATTATCATTTCGCGAATTGGTGCAACTTAATTTGATAAGTGAGTGCTTATCACTTATTATAACTCAATTGAGCACTCACTAATTAAATTTTAATTTGGTGCAACAGAAAATTATCAAAAATTATGATAAGTTGATAAGTAATAAGTGGTAAGTAGTTGGTACAATAGGGCCCAGGTAATGATTTAGCTAGTGCATTGATAAAAATTATCAATTTTTATAAAAAATGATATGTTCACGGAAATGATTTTATGGCCCGACTCTTGTTTTCCTCAAAATCGAAATTCAATTATGTCATTTGTCATAATTAATTTTATGAAGAACCACCCGTCGATTGTAACAGTTACAATGAAGTTTTCGACACCCGGCCATTCTAGCATCCAAAAAATAGATAATGTGCACAGTTGGTTTGACCGAATATTTCACAATCGTGAATTCTTCTCACCGGTTTCGTTCAAGCGGATACTGACCAAAGCAAAATTTAAAGGAAAATTGTGCAACATTTTGCAGATGCGTCCTGACGATTTTAAAAATTTCAAGGAGTCATCGTCATGCTTGAACTTCAAGCAAATACCATTTGCGCAAGTAGTTGAAATAGAGTTTACACAAAATCTATCCAGCATCAAATACAAAACATCACATAATGTAAATGACACATTTACCAACGTAAATCTCAAAAACATGCAGCTTCCAAAACGAAATAAAATAATTGGACATCAAATATTTCACGAGTTGCCTGAACCAAAAATATCTAAAGTCAGGTCAGAGCTTCCCGCTCAAAAAATAAAATCATTCTTAAGTATGATGAAATTGTATGCCAACCGTCGACAGAGAGTTTTTCGAACATTTAGTTGCTTCGAAATCGAAACAAAATTAATAATATTTAATATTATTATTAGAATTAATATTATTTAATTGTTGTATTATTTTAATTAATTATTTAGTTTTTATTTTTAACAATACATATTTTGAAATAAATATGAAGTACTATATACATAATTTAATTTTTATTGTTTATTTTATTTAAAAACGTTTTATAAAATTAACTTTAGTTTTCAGAAAATACAATAATTTTGTTCATAAACACTTTAGTTGTATAAAGTTCTAAGGAACCATAGAACCATTTCCACAACAAAAACTAATAATATTTAGAAACGAAGTTCAATCGTAAAATCAAAATGTCTATTTTTAAATGAAAAATTAATTTAGGTGATCAAATTAGTGGACATTAATAATACTAATTGAACTGTCATGTACAGTAAATGTATTGCCTAAAAAACTTTTAATTAAAAAATTGATTGCTGCAATTTTTTAAATCTTTGATATCTCAAAACTACTCGTATATCAAATAGAACCATATAATTCTTGAACGACGACATGTTTATTTGAAATTTTTTCTTTTATAATTGACAAATGGTTTTGTCAAATTTTTGTAAATTTAGATAGTTTAAAAAACGTCCGCTAGACCAATTTTAGCTGTTCCGTGAGCGCTGACTATCGAATTTAATAGCTTTTATTTAGATAGTGGATAGTTTTCCAACAGATGACTTAATTCCAACTTTGACAGATGTTAATTCAAATTTGTTAGTCTTATTGTTTAATTGTTTATTGTACATTTAATTGTTAATTGTCGTCTTTTTTCTCAACAGTCAGGCTGCTATTAAACCGCTGCAATTTCAATTCCTGACGTCGAAGATAGCGCAGAATTGTCTGGCATCTTTAAATGAGATGGCTGAACAGTTCAACACCCGCTTGACGTTGGTGCCAGGGCCTTTCAATATTTCAATATTGTAGGAAGTATAAGGGCATATGAGCTTGCCTGTCAAACCACAGCACGCCTCATCTCTCAAAGCAGTTGGATATCAAAATACGACTTGCTTCATGTTACTGTTCAGCTACGAAAAAAACCACCGATGGATGGTCTAGCGCAAGTTCGTGTGAAACAACTAGGCAGATCTGGCCTAGACTGAACTGTCAGGATCCGGTCAGCTGATCAAATGTGGTATACACCACGGACTAATTTGTGTCTATGCTAGTCCATTAGGATAGCAACCCTAATCTTAACTAACCTAACCTAATTCAGGGCTGCATCGTCGAAAAAGTATAGTACTTCACTAGTCGAAAATTATTTTTTCAAGCTCACCAACATTTCCGACCCCGGCTTTGCCTCGGTTGGTAAATTGTTCTGTCACTTCAAAAATGCTATTTTCACTACTCGTAAAACAATATATTATTTTATAGCAGTCTAAACATTTTTTCCTATACACCTACAATTTTGTTACGTTTTATAGGATTTTTTCGTTCCTATTGTATTTACTGCAGTTTTCACGTTTTCAAGTAGTTTCTTCTCAATCTATGATACGAAATAAACTATTTATTCAAATTCCAGTATCTTAATTCAACAAAATATTACAATTTAACAATAAAAGTAGAAGAAACATACATTGATCATGTACATGTGAGTGGCCCCCGACCACAGGGGCCATAAATGAATACTGTGCGTATAAAAACTTACTTTTTCATTTATGGTTAAAACCAGTTGTTGTGAAAAATTATGCAGACCAAAATAAACTATTTTTTAAATATATCAAGGGCATCACGTAATTTTTTCCTCTTTATCCTAAGTCAACGTTTTTCTTAATTTACATCGACATCTATAAGGCTAGTGCACCTTACCATAATACACTTACCAATTTACCATAATACAAGTATAAAACAATACAAAATTATTTTTATAATTTTATTGCGCAAATCAAGCCCCATATATATTTCGACACATTCTAGGAAATGTGTAAATTAGCATGTGAATGGAACATACTCGTAATTGAAAGCCAAAAGCCATAATTTGAAATTACGAAAAAGCAAGCGTATCGGCTTTAAAAATGTTTTTCCCAGAGATTGAGCCTCTATAATAAAGGAGTTTTGTTCCATTCTGGACACAAGATTCAAACAAAAAGTTGTGGAACTAAATATGAGTACGATGAGATTTTAGTTTTACATTTGAATGCTAAAAAATATAAGTTTGGTGCCACAGCAAATGAAGTTTTGGTCTATTATAAAGAACTAAAAACTCAATGGATTTGGATGCTTGAAAAATAGGGATATGGTTCAAAAGAACTATTTAACAGAGATAAAAAGCAGCCTAGAACCAAAACCCATATATTCTCCAAATGTTGGGACAATTTCGAATGATCCCAATGACAACTCCCACGTACCCAAAATCCCGTTATAAGTTGACTTCGGCGGTAGCAAGTGGTAAATGACAGAGCTAACATTGGGCTTTACCAACTTGTATCAGAGTTAGAAAAAGGACTGAATCGATGATTTATTGCGAATAAGGCGTAACATAAATTGTTCGCAAATATTTTTCTGTTAAAACGACAGATAGATATAGTTGATTATAGTATATAATAATATAATAGTATATATAATAACGTTTATAGCCAATAAAAAAATAAAAATCGGTGTTTTCTCGATTTTTTAGACGGCGTTACATCCCGATCTCATTAACCAAAATAAAGATTTTCATTCTCCTGTAAAATTTACAAAATGAGGCTTCGCAATAGGCCATCGTGATATTAGCTAAATCGCGATGACTGTAGGTACGAGCCAGAGCACCTGGTCAAGTTAAAAAAAACTTGAGAACGTAATATAAAAATTTCCAATGTTAGTTTCCCAAAACATATCGCATTGCGAAAATGAAACGGATTTTTTTTTACTTATTTCTAACTTGATTTGTTATTTTAAAAATGAAATATTATGCATATGTTAGAGAGTGAAATATTTCATCAACATTTCATAATTTGTTACGCAGTGAAATATTTCACATTTTTTCTAACCCCCTCAAAATTATTGTTTATACAAATAATTTTAATTCTTTTAATACACTTTCAATATTTTCAAAAAATGTTTCAAATATTGATTTTGTGAATCAATATTTCAAAAATTAAAATTTTCCAAAATTCACGATTTCGATACACTCGCGAAAAAATTTATTAAATTGGTCGTCATTCTACTGCACTATGGTTCATTTCGATTTCAACTTCCACTTCCTGTAATAAATTATAATTACTTGTTCTTATGTGAACTACCAACACCAAATAAATTCGCGATTCTGTCTTCTCGAGCTATCGTACAAGAAATATGGCGTATTGTTGAACGTAGAAGTACAACATTTACTGCAGTTCTACGATTTAGCCTAATATAATTCAAGCGCAGGGAAATTTTTCTTTTAGAATTCAGAAGCTTTCCTCAATGAGACGGCGAATTGTTTTGTGTGCGTTATTAAACTATAATTCCAACGAAGGCTAAGTAAAATTTATTGTTGGAACCAGCGCTTTATATTTTGTGGTTTGCTGTCTAATTATATGCCTAATATTTTGTAACTTATAGTCCGCTTGACCATAGTTTATACAGAACAAATCTTTAAACGAAATTTCGCTGTATTAACATATGAGTACATATCAACTATACTTATCACAAATTGAAATGAAAATTTTCCTTTAACAAAAAACAGGAAAAACTATCAAACAACTGAAAAATAAAAATACTTTAACATTGTATTATAATTGCAAAGTTTTAGCACTATTCACTTTTTACTTTGTACATTATATTTTTACTTTAACACTTAGCACTATTAAAATTGTAATTAAATTAGTATTTAACATAAAAATAGTTATTATTTTAATAAGTTAATTGTTTATATTTATGTCATTACGTGAAAATAACATTATAAGTGATAATTTCTTGAGCAAAATAAACGATGTTTTATTTGCAAAGTTTATAACCATTGTAAATTTTTATTTCACTTATCCAAATTTTACAAAATGACAAGTGCTAAGTTGCCAAATACGATGATTATTCAAGCAAACACAATTTCTCTAGGTTGGAGTATTTGCGAAAAATTAGATTTAAATGAGCTTAGACAACTCAAATTCGATTTAGGTACTTAATATATACTGAAACTATTTTCAAACTAAAATGTTTCTTCAAGCAACATTTGAAAAGATTTATCAATAAGGGTGAAAAGAATCAAAAATAAAACTGAAAATGAATTTATTGATGAGTTAGAAAGTAACCTGAGAGGGATTGGGATATTGGCAAAATTTCAATTTAAATTAAGATTTTAACTTTATAAAAATATAAATAAAAATGTTATTCCTTTATGGAGTTCGGTCAAATTAGTATATTGGTCTAATTTATAGTAACAGTTTCTAAAGTTGAAACAGATAAATTCGATTTATTTAATATAACCATAATTTAGTGAGATTATGTTTTACTTAAATACTGAAACAGTTAAGAACATATCTACAAATTTATTTTATATATTGTATATATAAAAGATTCGATATTAAAATTAGAAATATTTGAATTAGACGTTAAATTGTCTCGTCATATATAAACATTTTTCAAAACATTATCTAGCTCGTCTAATTTTTCATTTGTTTGATCGGCTACGCCTTCGGTGCTAACATTTAAATTAAAACCAATTGCATCGTCTGAACACATTTGTTTACCAACAACAACTGTACAATCATTATGTAATGTGATATTTTGCTGCGTCGCATGACTTGACGTTGGCGGTGTTAACGACGCAGCTGAATTTAGTAAATCATTACTTTTAGAAAAACGCGAAATAAATTTTTTTGGTGATTCATACGATAACTGTTTGTCACACAGTATTGAATAGTAATCCAAACTATTGCAACTATCATTACGAGACCTATAGTTTTTATTGAATGTATTGATAAAATCGGGATCGCTACACATTTTAGTAAATTTTTTTTTAATAACAATATTCATGGCTTTGGTTTGTTCGTTGTTTCCAAAACATGGTTTGGTCACAAGATTTTGTTGTTGATTTGGTGTGGTGCAAACGCCGACGCTGTCGATGAAGCTACTGACGCCAGACACAATTTTTGGAGTTTTTGGTTTTTTTGTTTTAAAACGTTTTAATTTAATTGAAATTTTAGACCTTTTATTAATATTACCATTATTATTATTACTATTAATTTTACTATTATTGTTATTAGTAACTAATTTATTTAAATTTATACTAAGATTAGTTGTGGCTGATGTAGATGCCAGTGGCGAGTTAATTCTGTCATAATTATCAACATCAACATTCGAATTTTTGAGGAAACTACAATTATGTTTAATAGCAGAAGTGATAGTAGTAGTAGTAGTATGAGATGTAATAATAGTAGTAGAAGAGTTACAAATAGCAGTAGTAATATTTGTTTTTAGTTTTTCATGTTCGAATTTTTCAATTGAATCTAATTGCAATGTTTTGGTAATTGTTGTTGAATTATTTGAATTTAACTCACCAGATTCCCATAAACCATCTTCTTCGGTTGATGATTCTGAACTGGAAGCTTCAGAAAGATCGGACGGCGAATGCGTTTCATCATACGGTGGTTTATGATTTATGTGATTATCGGCACGAGCATACGTACCGGATGGTATTCTTTGTAAAATTAGTTGTACCTTGAAGTAAATTTATTATTGAAGCTTACATCAAACACACTAAATATAATACATTCATATACCTCAAAATCAGGTGGATAAATTTTATCTTGCTTGTCTTTATGAGCGTTATCTAGCTCATATTTCTTAAATTTATAAATTAAATTTGGTGGATCACCATTTGATGGAATTGTTTCTAAAAAATTAATAAAATTATTAGGAAATATTCATGCACCTTTAAAATGATCGTACCTTTACTTAATTCATTAGCAAAATATGTATTAAACCAAAAATGAAATAATTTCTCCTTTCTCATCATAGTCTTAGAATAAAATTCTACTTTAACATCACCCGCTAATGGTATACACTGATCTAATCTAATCGATATACATCCATCTGAATTATTACCATGCGATTTTTTAAAATCAGGAACACTTGCCGTATACAGCTGAAAATAAAATAAAAATACTTTAAAGATTAAATTATGTTAAAGGAATGTTTAAAAATATGATACAAATTAACTGTCATCCAAAAATTTCTAATAATATTACAAATTTGGCCTAAAGGTGTATGTATAGTAATTGGTATAGCGTCAAATATCAACAACCTATTTTTATATTTTTAAATACAAAGTATTGAAAACTAGTAAAATGATTTATGCGCTATTGACGATTGCATAGCGGATTTCATCTTGCGATAAAATAGAAATTAATACCGGCTATACCTCGTAGATACCATACCAACCAAAATACTTTATTTTTGATATATACATAGATACTATACTAATATGGGCTGTACACCGTAGATAATATATTACTAAATATTATTAACTAATAAAGGATGGAGCCATTCCATACGAAATCAAACAAAAAATAGACATTTACGGAGGCAAGGTGTCCAAATATTTTGAAATTCGGGGCGGTAAAAAAAATAATATAATTTAAGTAAAAACTCGGTGGGGTCAAAATACGCAGGGATGGAGATAACCGCCATAAAAAAGACAAAGCCAAATGATCTTATGAGATAGAAAATCGTTGTGAAAAAAGTTGTCGATACCGTGGGCTAAGCAGCTGGTGGAGCGTGGGCGCATTCGAATAGGATGGATCTCTTGCCGGATACAGCTGAATATCGATGAACATCGTAGGTGCTGGGAAAAAGGGCATACAGCAAGAAGTTGCAATGGACCTGACCATAGAAACCTCTGCTTTAACTGCGGCAAGGACGGTCATAAGAGAAAAGAGTGCAGCCAAACACAACACAAGCCGTTTATGAAGAGACTGAATAAGGAGGCAGTGAGGTCGCCTGTACATACAATAAAACAAACAGGAGAGCAAAAAACATAACATCACCAGCACAGTTAGTGGCAACTACCAGAAGCGCATGTGAAGATGCGCTAGAGCCTAGAGATCGAAATAGACGAAAAGCCGTCTACTGGTGGACTCCAGAAATCGCTGAACTTCGCTGACGCTGCAATCAAGCCAGGCGAAGGCTTACAAGGGAAACGCGCGCACTAGCGGTCAAGCAGACATATCCTTTCAACAAAACCTGAAGAGCGCTCGCGCCTACATGAGGAAGGCGATAGCGCAATCTAAGACGAAATGCTGGAAATCCCTCTGTAACACAATGAAATAGGACCGCTGAGGGTACACAATACATGCAGCGCATCCCAGTAGTAATGTAGTAGTAAGAAATGTCTTTAACAGCGCATCATGGGAGTTAATTCTAAAAGAACTAAATAACTTTCAAGTTAGCCCATATCTGACGAAGGTACTTCAAAGCTACCTGAGTGAACGACGAATTATTGTGGAGGCTGCAAGTGTAGCTACCCAAATGGAGGTTACGAGTGGAGTTCCTCAAGGATCTATCTTAGGTCCGTTGCTTTGGAACATCTTGTACGATGGCATCCGTCGAATTCATCTACCCGAAGATGCCAATTTGGTGGGCACGCGGATGATTTAGCACTGGTTGTCTCTGGCAGACATGAGCAACAACTAGGTGAACGAGTGGAAGCGGGAGTAGAAGTGATTTCCAGATGGCTTCTTAGGCATCGGATGCAGTTGGCTCCAGAAAAGACTGAAGCGGTTGTAATGGCAGGCCGAAGAGTGTTCCAATCGGTTTCCTTCAAAGTGGAAGTAGTAACACCGACAACCCATTCAAGTACCTGGATGTATGGCTAGATTACCGTCGATGCTTTCAAGAGCACGTAAGGCAAATTGTGACAAAGGTGACGCGAACAACAAAAGGGCTCATCGGATTGATGACAAATGTTTGCGGAACAAGCGCCGAAAAAAGAAAATTGCTCGCATCGGTTGTTTTATCCGCAATACTTAAATGGAGCACCCAATTGGATACGAGCTTTAGATATTGCAAGGTCGTCTGAACAGTTGGAATGCTTCCAACGTACTCTAGCACTGCGTGTATGTAGTGCATACAGAACGGTAGGAAATGTAGACTAGCGGTTCTCCAGGGAACACCAAGCGTTGAAGTCAAAAAGGAATTAATATAAGAATGGCAGGCACGTTGGGAGAGTGCCGATACTGGATTATGGACCAGGGAGCTCATTCCGAGGCTAAAGGAATGGGTGGATCGTAAGCATGGGGAGACGAACATTCATCTGACACAGTTCCTGACTGGTCATGGCTGATTCAATAGCTATATGCATTCGGTATATTAAGGATACCCCTAAGATATACCCCTAGAAGCCGACTCACCAGAACATACGATACTCTACTGTGCAAGCTGGGAACAAACGCGAAAGAAGTGCACCGATACAGTAGAAGAGATGACACCACGAACTATCATCTCGAAGATGGTAGCGGTGGAGAATGGTTGGTATGATATAAGCCATATGATTACGGTAATACTGACCATAAAAATGAGGGAAGACTTGCACGTCAACTTGAATAAACAAAAAAACAATAGACATCCAGCGGTCGAAGTAATACAAACTTTGTGGTACCGGGTGCTGTGAGGAGCTGAGGTAGAGGGTTTTCAGTCGGTAAGTCTTACGATACGGCAGTATCGTCATTAGAGTGGAGGTTAGAGTATTCGCAGCTATAATGTGGTAACGATCACCCGTGGAAATGTAGTTTTCATGTAATTTCATTCAAAATTATTAATAATTATGCTTAGGGTGTTCGTGTAAAACAACATGTGTTGAATCTTACATATTTCGATGACTTTTTTATTGTGATAGATTGACATCGATATTATTAACTAAATCACCTTCGAAACCCAAAAGTATTAATACAATTATTTTTTGACTGCATTCAAACAGAATTTAAGTCACAATTTAATAAATTTTATTGAAATTAATTCAAAAATAACTTAAATACATTAATGTAAACATTAAAATACAATAGTATTCCGATATAAGACCGAGTGAGCCTGCAAAATCTCAAGCTACATCATCGGCCACAATAATAAATAATAAAATAATGAAACTTCAGCTTAAAAAAAATGAGATTAAATTGCTGAAAAGAAAAAAGGAATTGGTTAAGAACGAACGTGTCCACGTAGCCAATGCGGTTCTATTTGCATTTCGCGATATCGAGGATGCGATGATCAAACAACCATTTAAGCGAAGAAACTACAGTATGCAATACTGTATATTACGGCACTGTCTTCCAAAATGGAAGACAATTTCTTGATACATTATTGCATTGATGGTATCAATGACTTCGGAATGCAGAATTCTAATAATTCTGTGTACTGGGCAGCATCGATTTATTATTTCAAGAAAACATGAAAATGATACGACAAGATCACGAGGAAACAGCCAAAACCAATGCCGATACATACATATTCCCAAAATCAGAATAGATGAGTAATCGAATAAATACAACCAGTACATCTTCTCGTACTTCAGATTAGAAAATTGATCATTATGCTATTACGACTGGTGTTTCAACTGGTAACGGTCTAGTCGAATTGTCCATAGTGTTATTTCCATTTTCGCCAAGCTCTCACCGAGAACCGTGAGACCTGCTGGAAGAGGCCGATGAGGATTCCGAACCAAGAAAGTTAACTGAGAGGGATAGAAAAAGGCATAGATGCGAATCAGGGCTTTAGTTCAGCGATGAGAGAAGATACTTCCATGGATTCCCTACTAATGATGAGGCACTCATCACTACATACTAAACTGGCAAAAATTATCGTTATTATTATTCGGAGTTGTATGTAAGAGTTTTTAATTGTAAAAATTGTCAATTTATTAAAATCATTAAAAGAGTTAATTTATCGACAGTTACATAAGTCACTGCAAGTGGCAAGAATATTTTCAAGGACTATAAAAAAATACTAATTTATAATTTTTATGATTTTTTTTTTATTTTGCGTAAAAATAAGACCTATTGAGTACTAAATCTTGGTTGACAAAATCTTTCCAAAAATATTGGTTATTAATTCGGTTATCAAAATCTTTGTTTTGAAAAACCCATTTTTATTAATTTGGGTGCCCGAATTAATTAAAATATGATTTTCAAAACAAAAATTTTGAAAACCATAGTTTGACTTTTGTTATGAGCATGTAATGTGTTGGTACAGAGTATTGCATAATTAAAACTTAATAAAAGTCGGTAATTACCCAAGAATGAGAATACTGAAGTGTATATGGGCGGTTTCATAAAAGCCAGGGTTTCCCTACTTATCAAAGATGAAATGTTGGAGGTGGAATGTTGGATTATAGGCGAGACGTTTGAGGTTATTTTATTATTTATGTGCCAACTTTTTATTATTCATTGCAAAATCAAACATACATTGTAATATTGTTGTTTTGCGTGATGAGTCCTGAATTAAAATTCACGTTTCATATTTCGAGACATTCTATTAAATATGCAAATTAGCATGTGAATGGAACATACATTTGAAGCCAAAAGCCAGAATTTCCAATTTTAAAAGGCAAAAGCATCAGCTTTAAATATGTTTTCCCAGAAGCTCCATATAAAGGATGTTTGATCCATTTTGCTCAGATCATTTGGGAAAAAGTTAAAACAAAAGGTTGTGTAACTAAATGTAGGAACGATGAATGTTTTAGTTTACATATTCGAATGCTAAAACGTAATAGATGTGATATACTCGACGTTACTTAGACGTTTTAAAATGTCAAAAACGCGCTTACAAGTATACTCAAGATAAACTCACTATTTGTATTCACGTTTTTGACATTTCTGTGACATTTGTGGAACAATAAAATTGTAATTATATCGTTTTTAAATTAATTAATTTTATTAATTTTTCTTCAAAACTCATTTTACTATATTGATTTCATATATTGATTTATTGATTATATTGATTTATTATATTAATTGATGGAAGGAAAAGGAATAGCCGGAGAACGCAATTACTACTAATTTTGTAAACAAAATGATAAAAAAAAAATAAAAATGGTATATTATTTCTTAAAATTTCTGTAAGATGTCACTTTAGCACTTAAAAAGAACAAAAAGTCAAAGTTAAATCAACTTTTATTTTTTTACTTCTGAGTCGCGTCGAGTATAATTGCTTTAGTGCAAATTCATATAGTTTAACATTTTTTATTTTCTTAGTCACGTCGGTCGCGTCTAGTTTATCTCCAGGGTTAAGCTTTGGTGCCATAGAAAATGAAGGTTTGATCTATTATAAAGAACTAAAAACATTGATGGATTCGGATGCTGGACAAATAGAGATATGTATGGTCCGAAAAGAACTAGAGCAGATAGGCTACAACCAAAACCTATATATTCTCCAAAATCGAATGATCCTAATGACAATTTCCCACGTACCCAAAATTCCGTGGACTGTTGGCATCGGCGATTGCAAGTAGTCATTGGCAGAGAACACACCCATTGGGCTTTACCAACTTGCATCAGAGTTAGAAAAGGGTCTGATATTGATTAAAATGCAAGTACAGCAAGGTCGAGCCGAGCACCTTATCAAGTTAAAATAAACTTGTAGAACACAATATAAAAATTTCCAATGAAAAGAGATTTGAAGATTTCGATACGCTCCCAAATAAGGGTAATATTTTCGTGTAGTACTATAAAAATGATTATAAATTGTTTTAAATAAATTAAAAATTGGCGTAAAATCATTGACACCAGCAATAATTTTTTGATTAAATAATTAAATTATTTATATCAAATTCTATATTTATAGGATATTTTTCGACCTTATTTGATTAGTCTGGCGAACCGAAGTTATGCCTGACGAATGGAAAATGGCCGCGATATGCCCCATTTTCAAGAAGGGAGACCGCTTCGAGAAAGTTTGTGGTTTGCCCTGGAGAACCTAGCAGTGCCAACAAAATTGGTACGACTGTGTAGGATAACCGTGACGCAGGCACAATGCTGTGTTAAAGTTGAGAACAGGCTATCGACAATTTTTGTAGTTAACTCGGGTGTTCGGCGGGGAGATGCTCTGTCCCCGATACTCTTTAATCACATGTTGGAGTACATCTTTCGTAAAACTGAAACACCTCAGGTGCTCGCATATGCAGATGACATATGCGTGATTGGACTGAATAGCAACGGAGTGCAAGAAATACTTGATCCGCTGGTAGAGTTTTCAGCTTCAGTTGGACTACGGATCAATGACCCAAAACGAAATACCTGACCTCTGATTTTAGGGACAATGACACACCAGAATTTAGTAGAGGCCACTACACGTGTGAGGAGGTTCAAATATTTATATTAAAGTGCGGCTGGCACCTGGCAGTCGTTCTTTGTATCCTCTAAGGCTAAAATCTAAACACTTATCAAGTGCCGTGAAGCTGAAGCTTTACAAATCGTTGATCAGGCCCGTGATTATGTTTGAATGTGAAAGTTGTTTGGACGGATGAGTACGAGAGATGGCTCCTTACATTTATTTGAGAGAAGAATCATGCGTATGATTTACGGTCCAAAACGCGAAATAGATGGTACATACCGAGCTCTGTACAATATCGAGATCAAAGATCTGATGAAGATCCCCGATATTGTGCATGAAGTAAGATCTCAGCGAGTACGCTGGCTCGGTCACGTTCTGCGGTGTAGAGAATGACTTGGCTTATTCTGGTTGTCTAGGACAGTAGGAAGACCAAGCCCAGGATCGAAACCATTGGAGCCAGATTGTTGACTCAGTAAGGGGCCAGTAATGTCCTTTAAACACAGTTCTTATTATAAATGAAATAAGTTCGTTATTGAGAACTATAAATGTATGGAGCAGTGTAATCTAGCAACAAACGAAAAGAATGCTTTGCCGACACAACCAAGTAACATTTTCGTTTTGTATGGAACATTCAATACAATCGGACACAAAAAGACTGATAAATATTCAATATTTTTACATTTAAATATATTTGTTTGTACATTTAAAATTAAATATAATGAAGTGATAAGTACAATACTAGTATTACATACGTATATTACGTATAAGTACAATATTAGTATTACATACGTATTATTAAATATACGTATATTTTCACAAACTTAGTTTACATAAAATATCACGAACTTTTGATTGAAATCATATATTTATTAAATTATTTCACTTGAACTATATGTACATGACAACATATTTTAATATTACAAATTTTAAATATTTACCTCCTATTTCCTTGATTTTTATAATGGGGTCTTAAAATATATCGCAAATTTTATGTTGCTATGTCGACAAAGAGCTTCAAACATTTTTCGTTAGATCCACCTTCAGTTCTTAATAGAAACGATTTGTATTATTTGCAATGTAGTTAACTTCATTCTTTTCGGTCTTATGGTAAAAGTATTGAGTTTACCATTTTTTCCCTTTGAGCATCACCAAGACGAACAAAACATTTTTTTTTAAATAAAATTCATGCAATTTTGTAAGTAAAAAGTTGGTAAGTTAAAAGTAAAAAATTTTTTATTGTGAATGCACAGTGCATTTTTAGTCATGATCACAACTCGGGCACCACCAAAACATGTCTTGATTAATTTGGTGGAAGAGAATTTATTCAAAGTTTCAAATTCTATAAGTTATTCATGTTGATTCCTAAATCATAGATCAAGAATTAGCTTGGTGATAGATAACAAAAAATAACTTGGAATACCATTGAAGATAATTTTATTAATAAAAATTAAAATAAGAAGCAGTCGTCTGCTATTAAAAAAGGAATGACGTGTTTGCGCTGAGTTCCTATTATGGTTAAAATTTAGGATTTTTGGATACTAAAAATTCCATATAATGTATGTAAATACGGTATTAAATTGACACTTAGTTAGATGTATGGCTTCATGTGATTAATTTCAACTGTCAACATGAGTGAATCCTTAGGTTAGTATTAGAATTTGATTACGATTTTTGGTTTATGTAATACGCCAGTTCTTTTAAGAACATTAAAACAACTTTAATATGAAGATTAGAACATAATTTTTGATAACATGTACATACATATAATTTACTTAATAGAACATAATTCTTGATAACATACATATATTAAACCATATTCAAATACTTCTAATTATTTTCAGATTAGTAATAAAATTTGAATCATATTAGCAAGTAAATAAAAAATGCGAAGTCTACGAATTGAACCAAACATAAATTTAGTTTAGATTGAAGTAAAATATAATGTTTGATAGAAAAGATGTGTGCAAAAGTTTCTCGCGTTTATTTATTACCATTTGCCAAGAACTATAGACTCCCATGCGGAAAGTTTTATTTAATTAGAGCATAGTGTGTTCAATATCTAATACACAAACTGTATCAAGTGGTACAAATGTCACGTTATAGCCCTTTCTAGAACGTGTCATTTGTACCACTTGATACAGATTGTGTATTGAAGGCGAGAGAAGGAATAAAAATTGTTTAATACTTTGCTTAATTTTGGCGTATTTGTTTTTGGTAAGAATGCCTATTTGTTGTGCAGGGTCTGTTAAGTCATGAAGGTGTGTCATTGTGGTTGATGTGACGGCACTGGTGTTTTCATGAGTATGTTGTCTTAGTTTAAAAGTTCAATAGTTTTAATTTTATAATGTATGGATTGTAGTTGGTTAAAATGATTAGAATTAATTCCCTTGTATTCTATGATTGTTAGAGTTATTTTGATTGTAAATCAAATAATATATTATGTATACTGATAAGGATTTATAATATTAATATTTCATTGCTTCAAATTTTTTCACTATAAAATTATAATTAAAATATGTATAAGAATATTTTATGCTCATTTTTTAATGTTATTTTTACTTTGAGTTTTTTTACTTACGAGTTTTTTTTTTTTGTATTTGATTTTCATATTTTATTTATTTATTTTGTCTATATAGCAATTCTATTCAAGTATTACTTGTATTTTAGGTAGCGTGTGGGCTAATATTGGACAGTTACATGAAAATGAATTGATTATAGCTTATTAGGCAGAATCAAAGCCATCTTAATATAGAAAGCCTTCATGTTGAACGATATTTGAAACGAGGTTTTTTTATAATACCAAAAAATGTGTAATATCAGAGCCACCTATGTAAAGAGAGCCCTAAGGTGAAAAATTGAGCTTTTTCTAGAGGATTTAAAATTGACGAAAAAAAACTTTTTTCCATACAAAATATATATGAAAAACTAAATTTTTTTGGGCGCGATATGTTTCAATGAAAATGTCTATGGATTAAGTGTTTTAACATTGAAATAGAATCTACATTATCATTTTATAATTGATGTAAAACCTGATCACAGAAAATGTTTAATTTTTGTTATATTTATTAATAAAATTTATAGAAAAATTTAAAAAAAGCAAAATTTATAGAAAGCATTTCTCCATTAAATTGATAATACATACATATACAATACACACAAAAGCGCAATAAAATTAAACTGTAAAGCCTTGTATACGAGGCCGCATTCAATTTATAGAAAATCAAATCCGATCACTGTCCCAATCCATTCAACTTAGTCTTCATTTACATGGTTGTTTTCGTCGTTGTTTTCGAGTATTGTTTTCGACTTATCGTGGGGCAACAACAAAAACTTAACTGATCCCTTTTCGGCTCTAGCATCCATGTTTGTTGTGATGTCAATGTGTCAATATGCAATTGAGAAATATTTGCGACACTGACAGATTGCATTTATAAACAAAAAAATATCGATGTATCGATAAGTTACATTTAGTTATTAAATTAAACTACCAAAAACAATTAAATATATGTATTAAAATCAATTTTTATTATTAAATATATCAATTTAAATTCATAATTGTAATAAATATAAAAAAAATAAAAATATATTTAAACAATCGAGAAGTTATTTTTCGAAAACAACCAAAAAGATGTATGGGGAACATATTTCTGTTGTTTTCGAGTGTTGTTTTGGGTACACTGTCAATATACATATTCAATATTTTTACAGTGTAAACGATCAATTTTACTATGGGTAAAACAACAACAAAAACTAAAACTGAAAAACAACACTCGAAAACAACCATGTAAATGAAGACTTGAATGACAATAAAAAACGCCCCTTTTTCTCTTCTTGAGTTGAAATATATTTAACTTAAGGTGAAAATTTTCTTTTTTAAAAATTTTTAAATAGTAATAGTATTATAGTAACAAAACGAAAAAAAAAATATATTTTAGCTCTTTTTGTGGGACAATCGATGTTTTAGCTCTTTATGGAAACATAAAGTAGCTATAAATATTTTTGTTTGTAGCTGTCATCATAATATACATATACTATCTATTATTTGTGTATGTTGTGAATGTTAAAGTAAGTTAAAAATATTTATTTTATTTTTAAATATATTTATTAACTTTAAAAAAAATGCCACATTGGTTGGTATGACACTGTAGTACAATTTCAAGAGATAAAAAAAATTTAACTTTGTTATGTTGGCTCGCGGGCTAAATGCCCTGAACAATTTCTTTAGCCAAAAACTCGCAGACGACCAACTTAATCACACAAAAATTCTCTCACAGAGAGATCGGATTTGATTTCCTAGAATTTGAATGCGGTCTCGTGTACAAGGCTTAATAAACAAATTTGGTACAAAAGGGTACAAAAAGAGAAAACACTACAAATGTGGTTGTGTTTCCTTTTGAATTATATTTTAGTGAATAAAATACATAAAGGGTATTCCAATAAAGACTGAATGATTTTGTTTGAATAAATACCAAATTAATATAATTTCAATTTCAACGAAAACATTGGATTTTAGATTATAAATGGAACACCATGGTAATCACAGTTCTTCTGGCACGATTTTATTTTATTTTATTAAAGTTTTGCTACGCATTTGTGCAAATTATGGTTGGAAACAAATTGTGCAGATGTTATGGGAACTCCCTATAGGTGACATCTTGTATGTTGTCAACATCACAATTTTTTTCTTTCGATCGATGTTTATGTAACCTTTCCAAATTTTACGCTATTTCGCGTATTCAATTTTGAATTTTTCCTATTGTGATCTCAGCCTATTAGAGTAATTTTATACTCTATCCCTTTTTCCTTATTTCACTACAAGGCTTGTACACGAAACCGGATTTCAAATCCTAGAAAATCAAATCCGATCTCTCTCTGAGAGAATTTTTGTGTGATTAAATTGGTCGTCTTTTTTGCTCGGGCGTGTTTTTCGTCATTTTAGTTTATTGGATTGGGAGAGATATCGGCTTTGATTTCCTTGGATATAAATCCGGTCTCGAGTACACGGCTACAAGGTAACGAAACAGAAATATGTGATGATACATTTTCAAATGTATAAAAGAAAATAGAATAATGCATCCTCCAGCATCTTGCGATCGCAATAGAAAAAGCGAAATCAAAAAACGAAAAAGTGTGAGATTTAATTCTTGAAAAAACAGACGATTTACATCGATCGAAAGGATGACAATATATGTTTTATTTATTTATTTTACTTATACATTCAAATAAATTCATGTTTATATAAATATGATAAATTCATGTTTAATTTTGATTTACTGTTTATTAAATTAATATAAGATTTAAGGTTCTGATTTTCAGAGGTGTGTTTTTCAATATAGAATAAATTTCATTAAGTGAATATCGAAATGAAAGATTTAATTTTACATTGATAAAAATTAATTAAAAAAAAAAAAAACAAGGTTGATCATTACGGCTATACAGATATATAGGTGGCTCTGGTAATATACAAAGAATTGCAAAGAATTGATATGCAAACCCATGGCAAAGCATACAAACTTATTTTGAATTTTTCAACTATTAATAATGAGAGCTTTTAATATTTTATTACATAAAGTAATAGATAAAAAATTGATTTTGATTTTGATTTTTTTTTTTTTTTTTTTTTAAAGAACGTGGCATAACACATTTTTGGTCCAGAGCCTTGCCTTACATTCACACGAACCATTCAATCAACCCATTCACACAAGTACAGCATACCACCTGCGCATTGCATAGCTCCATGTCACCCTGTACAGTGACATGGAAGATGGGTCGGCTCATAAGTTCTACATTCCAACAGAGGGTGCAAAATTATACAAAGAGACTCTATATATGTTTTCAATTTAATCACCAATCGTAATCGGGAGATGAAAAAACCTCTGTTGGGATTCGAACACGGTACCTCCCGATCCAAACGTCGCAGTTTTAACTACTGCGGTATTTGCTCGGTCGAAGAATTGAATTAGGTTGGGTTATTTTTCGAAATTACATTAATTAAACATAATTTTTATGATTATAAAATTGTCATTAATTTAATTTATATGCGCTTTTAAATTATTATATACAAATATATATCTGAAATATTCTAATACTCTCTTTCAATATACTGAATTCACTTCAACACAGAAATAAAATAGTTCGATTCAAAATCGGAAAAATATGTATAAAAATTATGATAACTACAATAAAGGAAAATTTACTAGATTAATTGGCTAAACGCTGGGAATTTCTCATTAAACCAAAACAAAAATATTGATCGTATCGATCAAATAAATGATAAAATATTGTGTTTTGTTTAGAATGTTACACATAAGGTTACATTATTTACGTATATACAATATGTCAATTAGGAGTAGGAGAGTGACAATTTGATCACGCTCTCAATATTATTTTTTATATGCAGTAACTTATTGTTGCTATGAAATAATAAACTGTGTTCATATAAATATTTTTTCTCGTTTTTTGTGTTGTTTTATGATCATTATGTTTGATCAATTTTTAAAAAATTCATTGATGTTTTCTTTTTTTTGGTTCATTTGTTTGATGGGAATAAATTATTTTCTTGGTTATATACAGAATGTCCCTTTCTAACAATTTTTAATTCTATTTGAGCTTTATTAGAGAATAAAGTATCTTATTTTATTTTATTTAATACCATAAAATGTAAGACCTCACGGAAAAATCCTTCAAGTCAGGTGAAAACCAATGTTTATAGTTTTAATTGATTTCAAAAAATAATAATTTCGTGTTACTTTTCATTCAAATAAAATCATGCATTTCCATACAAAATGTATGAAGAGAGCGATTATATTTGTCATTTTAGGTTCTATAACTAAAGTTCGTTTTGAACATGGAGGCTTGATTTATTGGCTTTGGCAGAATATAGTAATTTAAAGCTATTTTATTTTTTTTAACGGTTCAGCAATCTAATAAATTTTATTTCAGAGTTTTTACATTTAATAATTTATATAAGTAGATTAGTATTGTATTGTCATTGTGTTACTAAATATTGGCTATACTTATGTGTCTGTAATCGGGTCAATTTTTCTCAAACCTATTCAAACCCTCTTTATATTATCTGTACAATGGTGTGCGGTGCGGTTCGGCTATCTCCGGGATAATTTGTTTAAAGTTTAATCGAACATTCCAAAAAATAAAATTTACTCCTGCAAACTAACTATAGAGCCCAAATATTGGCCAAACTAAAATCTCAAAACTATACTACTATATTTTTTAATTTTGTTCAATTACAAATTATCTTCATGGTTTGTTTGAATAAATAAATAAATAATAAATTGTTCGTTTGTTAAGAATAATTCAAATTACATATTTAAAAAACTATTTAATAGATACTTGATTTACAAATAAATAATAAAATGTGATATTTATAAAAGTTATATGGTTTACCTTTTTTCCTGACATATCCAATATACTATAATGCACTGTTCCCTGATAACTATTAAGTATTGGTGGCGGCGATAGAATTATTTCACAGATCTGTAATGCTATTGGTGTATACTTATTACCGGATCTCAATAATTTAGCATAATACTCTACATAGCGTATCTGTGACGGAATTGTGACACCCTTTTTATCGTGTGTTCGTTTTTCATCATAAAAATCTAATGCTTGCTCGGCAGTTTCAAATAAATTGTCATGTAACATAAAACAGCATATCATCGTCCCTGTTCGGCCTTTACCAGCTTTACAATGTACTGCTGCTACATGATTTGGATCGGCACTCAACCACCCGTGGACATCATTACAAAAATCTTGTATTAGTTCTATCCGCGGTGGATTATGATCATCAAATCCGTATTTTCCAACCCTCTATAAGTTAATAAATTATTAGAAATTTAACAATAACTAAAAACAATTTTCTAATATTTACGCTATGGAATTTGTTACAATCGTAGCTTCGTTCGGAACATAAATTGTAAATTTTATACACATCAGAGTGTTTCTGTTCTAAAAATTTGTATACTTCATCTATGTGATTACGATAAACACCTTCTAGTTTTTCAGCGGGAAATCCCATTGCTATTAAATTAGGTTGAATATCTGAAAATAAAATAAAAATAAAAATTTTGTAGTTACATGTAGAGTAGTTATAGTAGTGTAGTTAAATAGTTTCAAAACATGATGGTTGTTTCAGGTTTGAATTTGTAAAACAATTTAAAGTTTTCGATAATTATATTCACAATTTGAAATTGACAATTATAATCGTAAAAATTGGTTTCAAAATCTGATAAACAACAACATCGAAGTTGGACATTTTAAATACAGTTACAGCCAGAGTTGAAAGTTTTAAACACCTTGGGTTTAGAAACTGATTAAATCGCATTGTTTAAAAAAAACACTAATTTTATACAAAAATTAAAATGTTTATTGTCTTTAAAATATAGTTATTTCTTCCATATTTTTGTATAAAATCAAAGCCAACGAAAATGTTGAATACAAGCCTACAGGGATAGATAAACATCAACGAAGTATATACAAAATAGAAAATTAACACAAACATATACATATTACAAATTAAAAACCAACACAACCGTATTTAATATAATATGTTACATATATTGCGCTTGTTATTTACATGCATTCCTTATTTATTATAAAAACACACTACAATTTAAACGTATTTTATACGTTTTGCCATGGTGAAAAATCAACGCACAAATTCAGGTCATATTTAAATTTTCTGATTTTTCTATTTTTACTGTTTATTATATTCTTAACTAAAAAAATTTTTATGAAAGCCGATTTTTTATTATGCAAGATACAGGGTATTAAATATTTGAAAAATGTCCGGAAATTATTAAAAATAATTTTCGGATAATTATGAGAAGAGTTCTCGTTTTTTAGGTAAGTGGCCGATTATAAAAATAATATACAGATCATATAATTTTTAAATTCTTTCAATCTAAAAAAATGTATTTTGATATCCTTACATATACATATATACGTATCTGTAGCATAAATCCTTCGAGCATAAAGATAGAGAGAGTGTAAAACTTAAAATGTATGAAAAGAGAATAAAAAAATCGTACTAAAACTTGTCGAAAAAAATTTCTTTTTTTTTGTTTATTTCATGTTTTGTGTTTTTGTGTTTAACATCGAAATAAAATTAAAAATTATAAGTGAAAAATATAAAATGGCTAAATTAATTAAGTGTTGTGTGACAAAGTGCTTCAATACGAAGCAAATTAATACAAAAAAACACAATTAGAAAGTGTTTAATTAACTTTTTTAGGTAAGTGTTAAGTGTATATTTTTTCAAAATTTTTTTTATCCCTTCGATCGCAATTTAATGCACACGAATGAAAATTAAAAATAATTGTGCAGTTTTAAAGTATATTTAATCCATATTATGGCCACCCATTTTAGTTTAAATCAGTTTTAGTTTTCTATCAAAAAAATTAAAACTAAACTGTTTGTATACCAAAAATAGAACAAAATTACGCGGCCATTTTGCTTTTATTGATGTTTATTAAAAACGTTCATAGCCGGCGAAACTATTTTTTTTTGTGTTTTTTTTTTTCTGCTGTTAAAATGCGTGAAAATTTTATTTATATTTTGTGAATAAGGTCTTAATTTAATTATTTATAGAATATATGATATATAATTATTTATTTATTTTTGTTTCTTGTTAAATAGATTTCCGAACGATAGTAATTTTCGAAAAGAGTGGCTAAAAATAATTAAACTAAGCAGAATGAAAAGTACGCCCCCAATTTGTTCGGACCACTTCGAGAACAGGTTCATACGTAAAAAGGGACCTTGCACATATTTTAGTTCAGAAGCGATTCCAACAATATTTGCATCTTCATCTAGAGCCACAGCAGAACGAGAGCCATTATTAGAAATGAACATAGACTTAATGAGTTCAAATTTAAATGACCCAAGTATTTCATTACCGAATTGCTATACAAGAAGAAACCCTCAGTAGTTCATCGTCTTCAAGTGGCAAAATGATTCCCGAAACCGAGCCAAATGAAAGTGAAGGTGTTCAACTAAAGAACAGTACGACCGAACTTAGCTCCGAAGAATCTTCACAAGTAATCGAAGATATGGACCATATGGACAAATCTAATGAAAGAAAATTAAAAATGTTTAAACAAAGAGATTTGTAGCATTAAATCTTTATGCTCGAAGATTAAAATTAAATCTAATTTTATTTTTGTACCTGGAATACAATAAAATGTTTTTATATAAAATAGTTTTTTAATATTTATTACTATAATTATATTGTAAATGTATTTTCCAGGTAAAATTAATAACTAATTGCTATTTCGCCATGATTAAGAATTTTAGTCGGCGTTTACACAAAAGTACTGTTTTGGTATATATGTACTTTTATTCTTCTCGTGTAAACGGGATATAAGATTAATCATCCCTTTAAAAAAATATTAAAATTAAATTATATTATCTAAAATAAAATGGGTGGAATTATTTTCTACAAGTATATTGTAAAAAATATTTATCAATTTTGTATTGTGGTACATAATTATGTACATTTTACATATCGTCGGTGACGATGCATTAGTGCGTATCTACATTTTGCGTGTTTTACAGGAGGCGATAAAAACGTTTTATTTCAAACTGAAATGACCTTGTAAAAATATGTTAACACATATTATTTAATTCAAATTGTTAAAATTGTTTTAAATATCAATTATTTAAAAATAATTGAGCCCTGTAATTAAAATTGTAGATACTCACTTATGAAACAAAAAATTTGAATTGCATTAGGAGGTATCTGCATTATAATGAAGTAAAACTATACATTTTTTTTTGTACTATTCTTTATTATAATTAATTTGGTCAGTTTGAAAAAACAAACAAAATTTCACAGACAATTCAGTACTTAAACATTAAATGCACTATTATTTTTCTTAGAAACATAAAATAATAAAAAATAAAAATTTAACAAAAAATCAACAAAAAAATTGACTTGAAATCCAGTCTTAATGTAAAAGTCAGTCTAAAAATCCATAATTGCATTATTTAATCATGCGGCAAATTATCATAAAATCCCCAATAATTTTGGTGAATGTGAATTTTCATACTTTGTAAATCATTAAATTTCCTGTTAGATATCTTTCTGCGAGTTGAAAATAATTGAGGAAAATCTGAAACTTTTTTAAAATGTTGTACTTTTGATCTTGTCGGCAGATCAGCTAATGCATCGGCAAAATTAATTTTGTACGATATTACTCCATTTGATCCGTATTGTAATTGCCGCAAATGAGTAACGACATTTTTGCGAGCTGGGCGAATAGATGGATACATTTGATTAGATGAAAAGTCCTGGAAAAAATTAAATTCTGGTGAAAAAATCCGGTAAGGAAAAGGTTTCTTTCGTTCTTCGATGGTAATGTTGTGGTAGTCGTTGGGAATTTGAATTGTTTTGTTTCTCAGTTTCTGTTCAATTTTAGCATGAACACTGTCGCATTCCATTTGAGTATGGCCCTTGACTAAATATTTTTGACGCATTTGATAAAATTGCATTCCTATTTTGATAAGTACATCCATCCGAATAAATTATTATTGGCAATTTATCGGCAGTTACAAAAGTATTTGTTAAATAATTTACCAAAAATGAAGCAAAAACTGATGCTTGCAGATCAGCATGTGTTTCATCAAACCAGTAGCATACCACATCTTTTGTTACTTTGTTAGAAATGGTGAAATTATGACAAGCAAGTTTGGTTTTAAAATACATGCTGCTGGCGTTAATGACTGGGCAAATTTTAACAGCCTGTAAGTCCATAAAAATTAGGTGGCATAACCCAATCATTGCATTTTTGCTGTCGTTAGATTTTTCGTCATTTGCCTTATTTTTCTCATTGATATGAATCTGCCACTCGTATTTTGAAAGATTGCCGGTTTCGTATGCAACGCAAGTATCACAACGGTCTTTCTTAGGATTAAATAAGGCAAAATTCTTTTTGGTCAATTCTAATAAAAATGTAGTTCTTGATACACATTGTTTAGCAAATAATTTGCACTGGTTTGTATATTCCGCATACAGAGCTGATTTTGAATCAAATTTTTGTTCCAAGTATAGCTTATTAGTATTTTTTCTGCAATAATGACTTGGTAACTTATTTAATGAATCCAAAAATTGGCACATAAACTCGTGACTTTCATTTGCTAAAGCTCGTGATTTTTTTTCATTGCGATGTACAATGCCATATTGTGATTTGCGAACACTCTTTAAAACAAAGCCTTGTTTAATTCCAAAGGTTGATAAAAAAAAATTCTTGGACATTTCGACATGACGATCCTTTAGATTGATTCTATATTTCAGAGAAAAGTTGCGTCTTGAATTTATTGGATCTGCTGTAGTCGCTCTTTGTGTTTGGTTTTCCAGCACTAAATTGCTAATATAATTTTTTTTTTCGTTCCAGTTTAATTTCCAAAAACTACAAAACATTTTACTCCGATCTACCTCGCTTATCGCTCCACAATGCTCACTAAATTTGGTAAATTTTTTACAACTTTGAATAGTGCATCTTGGACCCATTTGACGGTCTAGCTTGACTACGTCTTGTATTTGGCATACTTTACCAGTATCGTTTGAAATTTTCCGAAAACCTAGGTACTTTTTACCGAGCATACGATTTCTTTTTTCTCGGTTTCGTTTCGAACTTTTATTTGAAACATCATTACAATCATCATTGGCGTCGTTCATCTCTATTTGATCATTCGTAGGCTCGTCATCGGACATATTATCAATATTCGGTCTACTTTCCATTGATGTGTTTGGTTGGTCGATAAAAGTAATACTTGTCGAAGTATCCTCAGAATCGGTATCTGGTAAATCATAGCTGGAGTCAGTTGCACTCATACTATTTTTGCCAGCATCGTTAGTACTATTTTCAATTAAGTTAAATCGCATCGATTCCGTGGTTGGTGGTTCCTCGATTAGGGGTGATGGTTGAATGTTTTCCGAGACCACCAACATATTATCGTTGTCATAAATAAATGGGGCGTTATCAAGAATTGATTGTCTCGCGCCAGGTGACATAAATGTTGGCAAGGTATTCTCTGCACAGTTGAATTCAGGTATAACAGTAGAACTAAATGCATTTCGGCTAATTTTACAAGCATTGCTGGTGCTGTTTTCGATTAAATTAAAAGCCACCGATTCCGTTGTTAATGGTACCTCGATTAGGATAAATTGTTCGTTATTAAAAATTGATGACCCTGAGTCAAGTGCCGAAGTGCACATAGCAATAGGTGTTGGAGGCGGTATATCGGTTGGTGGAAGAGATAATTTTTCGGTGATTATAGTTGATTGCGATCGATTGTCAGCTAATTTTTGCAGTGCTAGTTTAACTAGAAGTTTCCCCCTTTCTCCCATAATTTTAAATTTGTTCAAAAAATTAATCTAAAGGCTTTATTTGTTTAAAAATTAACTAAATCATAATTCAGGGTATCTACAAAGAAAAATAAAATTTTAATATTTCATTTCCGTTTATCTACAAAACATTAATGAACATAGTTATGTATCTACACAGAAAAATATAATTTTAATATTTCACTTTTGTTTATCTACAACACATTTTAATATTACTTATTTTATTGATTATTTTAATTTATTTAACACTAAACTTAACATTTTTACATTATTAAATAATTAAATTAATTTAAATATCGCAATTTGTAGTAAATAACTGCTAAATAACAAAATTATTTAACGTATAACTCACCTCGTTGCAAAAATCTACCAAAAATAATGTAGATACACACTAATGCAATACAAAATTTAATATTTCTCTATGTTTAGACACGTTGAGAGAGACAATGATACTAAAAAACTCAGCAAACATTGTATTACATTACAGAAAATACAAAAAACCATTTTGGTGAATTTTGTAGATAGACACTAATGCATCGTTAACGACGATATTCATAAATTTCTAAAAATCCAATAACCCTATGAAAAATTAAATAATTTTATGTGCGACTATGGCAATAAACAAAAAAAAAAATTAGAGAAATAAAAAAAAAAAATTTGTTTTGACAGAAGTTGTAGTACGCTCAAAATATGTATATTATCAAAACCGTGGTCCCTGTGGTCGGGGGGCACTCACATGTCTCGTAAATCTAAATGGCACGAACATGTTTCCTAAGAATACCACCACAGTATCCTTTGCTTGTCGTAGGAGGCGACTAAACGGTTGGATCGCTGGGCTAACGACCCGCATCCGTAAAAAAAAATCAACTGTTTATAAAATCAACAAAAAGAAAAATGGATACCGCCAAAACAACACCGGACCCCCGCTCAAGTACCCGGATACGAGATTTAGGATCGGCACGTGGAACGTGCAATCACTGATGGTACATACCGAGCTCTGTACAATTTCGAGATCAGAGATCTGATGAAGATCCCCGATATTGTACATGAAGTTAGATCTCAGCGAGTACGCTGGCTCGGTCACGTTCTGCGTGCTGATCCGGAACGAATTGTGCAGCGATCTCTGAAAGGAGAGCCACCATATGGTAGGCGCAGAGGTCGTTGCAGGCGACGATGGCTCTACGATGTAGAGAACGACTTGGCCTCTTCAGATTGTCTAAGACAGTATGAAGACCAAGCTCAGGATCGAAACCGTTGGAGCCAGATTGTTGATTCAGTAAGGGGCCAGTAATGGCCTTTAACACTGTTATTATTATTATCAAAACCGTCTATAATACAAGCCGGAATGACATGTATACTATTAAATTTTTTTGACTACACACGCGATAGTATGTGTCGTATATGTATATGCCAAAACTGAATGACAGCAAACACGCAACAGTGTTGGTGTCGTGAATTTACACGAAGCAAAATAAATTGTATCAATTTTGTTTTGATTTACATGGTAACTAATACATTCGCGTGTGCATTATTCTTTTGTGGTATCTGCGTGCGCAGCGTTTGTTCCGGCTTGTATTATAGACGGTTTTGATATTATCCTACCCGGTTGCATAAATCCAATATCAAGCTTTTTTTTCTTGCAAAATTGGTTGGTTGCTCACACAATGTTTAGGCTGTACAATATGAAATGACCAGTTAATATAATACTATAAAAAATAAAACGACTTTAAAGAGGTATTTATACTCCTATTATGGTTCTCGCCTCACCGACAACTCGCCGTGACTTGTCAAGTCGTGTGAGTACAATTTTGGTATTATGGATCTCGCCTTGTCGAGTGTTTGTATGCGGCGCCGTACGTCTTTTTTTTCATTATCAAGTCGGCTATACTGCAATATTAGAAATGTTGACGTTTCTGATGACTTTTTGATGGTTTTTGTCTAATAATTAACTTAACAAAGTAATTAAAAAAATTATATGTAAATTGTAACAATTATTTATAAAAAAAAACAATAATAAAAATATATATATACCCTCCATTTTCCTGTTCTATTTGAAGACAACAACAAAAATTTATTCAAGTCACCTAAACATTATAGGTGAGCACATTTGATATACAGCGCGCACTCACGGCGACTACCATAATACCAAAATTAGAAATTGGCCAGTAAAACTCACCGATTGCTCACATGTGAGAACCATAATATGGGCATTAATCGTTTAGCAGATAAACCAAAAGATTTGTCCTGTGTTCTGTTATTAATAATTAATTGATATTGATGTTGAATTTCCATTCAAAATTTTGTTCTGAGATTAAGCCCATTTTTGGTTGAATGGGTACGTAAATAAGCAGAATTGTTGGATTTGGAGTGAGGATAATCCACAAGCTTAAAATAGTTTTGCTATAAAATATATTATGTTCCCAGTTCAGTTTACACCAAAATATTATTTTGCTATTTGCGGTGACCATACCATAAAAGTTTAACCTCCAAATCTATATGAATAATTATTATAAATGTCATTTCGAAGTTCTTTATTGTATGAATATTTTTGTGATAAGAAGAATACTGAGCCAACAAATTAGTATGCGATAAAGTATTAAAGTATTTTACATTTCGTTTACACCACGATACTTTTATATTAGCTGGTGTAAACATGGTATTAATATCTATTATAATATCTACGATGTACATACTTGAGTAAGAAGTAAGATGGGATTTTGTTTAATTCCCAAAATACAATTCACATGGATTTCCGTGTATATTCTCATGCGATAAACATAATATTACCATGGAATCAACACGGAAGCATGTACTACTATCCAAAAAATCGGTCTCAAATTCTTCTAAACGTTAAGAAGTGTAAAGAAGAGCAAAAATCAAGTTTGAATAAAACAGAATTTCAAGCAACATTCCCCTCAGTCATACTAGTTTTATACTCTTTTCTATATGAAATTATATACAGGGTTTCCATCGTCAATAGCATAACAGTATAATAATATTATACTATTATACTATCATTTATAGTCGGGTTTCCATCATATAGTATGAAGTAAGCCGTATAATTTTGTTTGAATATTGAAATTTATCTTTTAATGTTTTATACCAATTTCATTACAATAATCAAATCACAATAACTATGTATGTAAATCAAAAACGTATAGCTATATCAAAATATCACAAAAAAAACTTCGATCGAATCGAAATTGTAAAAAAAATGTACACTGTCATGAAATATATTGTTAAAAATATAATTTGAGTTAATACTGAAATATTATAATAAATTATTATACTACCGTCCCGTATACTTTCCATCGTCGTAGTATAATAGTATAATACTATTAAACTATTATACTATCACGATGGAAACCCGGTAATAGATAACTTAATTATAGGATATTAGGTACGTTTTTTTATTAACAGAACTTCAAGTTCTATAAGAACATCGGGAATAATACTGGGAAATTTTATTTCGTGTAACCAATATATTTAATTTAAGTTCTATTTATTTGAATAAATTTCAACTTCTAACTATATTTTTTGACGTCTATTGTGAAATAATACAGGTATCAAGCATAAAACAATGAAATATATTTGTTTAAAATATTTCCTTTTAAAATTTCCCTTTTTTTTCGAGTTCGTGTACTATGAATTTATCGCGAACTTGAAAAAACCAATGTTTTATCCAGAACATTGAAAAATAAAGTTAAATTTGATTTTATTTCGATAATAGTGAATTAAAATGTGTAGTTTAACATTAAATGTATCTTATTTATTGATAAAAAATGAAATTCATATGGATTTTACTGAAAAAATGAGAAAATTCTTATCCAGAACTTCATTCCAATAAGAAAATTTTTGAATTAAAAAACACGACTATTGTTTTCTATTATTGGAAATTATTTCCTATTGGATTCTATTTTCTGTGATGAAGCAGAAATAATTTTCTAATGAAAATACAGCAGAGTTATGTGCTTTTTTCAGACACCTTACCTGTGTCGTTTCACTGCAGCAAAATTTTAAAATAAAAAAAGGTTTGTTTGTACATATATTATAGTATTATATTTATTAAAATTTGATCAAATACGA
The DNA here is from genome assembly GCA_951394425.1 of Tipula unca. Taxonomy (NCBI): domain Eukaryota; kingdom Metazoa; phylum Arthropoda; class Insecta; order Diptera; family Tipulidae; genus Tipula; species Tipula unca. Next base: position 111,243,428 of record OX596381.1, read on the forward strand.
ATTTATATTTAAAAATAAAACATTCCATATCATATAAATTATCACATTATTCGATGACCTGTCACTTTACTACCAACGGTACAGGTTATCTTCCTCACAGGCCATGGCAAAAATTGTATGGCAGCATCTATAAATGAATACAAAACAAATTATTTATAGTATTTTATGTACAATTTAAAAGTATTTTATTTAATAATTACCCTTCAAAAATTTTAAACACAACAACAAAAATAAAATTTGATCGCATTCGAGCTAAGTGTATCCACAATCAAAGATCACAATAAATTGTAGACTCTCCTTAATAAAACAAAACATAAAAACAGAAATAAGGTTAGTGAAGCAGAATAGGAAGTCAAAGGTGCATGTGTTTGCAAAAGTATCAACGAAATGTCATGTCGATTAGACGTGCATTTTTGGTCTCCTACATTATAATAAATTTTACAATAAAATAGTGAAATTAAAAACAGAATTGTGATTGATATTATTGCAAACAAGACGTTGCATTTATCAAAAGTGTTGTACTTCATATTTGTGCGTGCACAATTACAACAAAAAAAAAGAAACAAAACGAAAAACAAAACTCGAAAAAAAGAGACAACTATACAGTGAATAATTTTTCCTGGACGATTAATGTATGTGTATTGTGTATATGACATTATTTGTAAATGAATATGATTTTTTGAAGTGGTGTCAAATTAGAAAAGGAATCTGACAAATGTCTTAGATAAAACGTAAGTAGTAACGTTTTTGGTGTGTTTTGTAAATTTTCGGTAAGTTTTGTTAAATTGTCTATTAAGTTAGGTTAGATAACGAAACAAAACATTCCTATTTATGGATATAAGGGAAAATGTGTTCCAATTGGAATTGTTTTTAAATTAAATTAGATTTACAGTGGCAAGCCACAAATAGTATCAATTGATACGGATATCGGTATCTAGATGGTGCGTTAGGTGGAATGAATTAGTATAATTTTATACATAAGATTCATTTTTATTTTATTTTAATTCTTATTAAATAATCAATAATGATATTTACTTTAGGTGATGATTTCTAATTGGGGTGCCTTATTTTACAACTTTTAACACATCTTATTTTAGTGTGTAACAGAAAAAAGTTAAAATTTTATTATTAATGTATAAATATGAACAAATGTATGTATGTAGTAAGTAATGTTCTTATTAAAATTCTTTTAATTTTATTTCATCTAGTAATACAGTTAAACTGTATTGACGCATTTATATGGAGTTTTAATGAATTACATTTAAATTAATGAATTGCAGTTTAGCATGCAGAATAAAATAAATTGAAACTAATTTAAATTATTTTCAGAAGCATCTTAAAAGTCACATCCAGTAAACTAATAAATTTTATTGCAGAGCGCCGTTTTTGTTTTAATAAATTATAAAAATAAATTACAAACTTATTGTAAAATACATATGTATAAAGAAGGATTTGAATTTTGCAGGGGTAGAGGCGGAGAGAACGTGAACGAGTGCTAAACGCAAGTGGCAATTATTATTCATTACAGGTCTACCACAGATCAAATATGGAATTAATAATACTAAATTGAACTAAATTATAGGTTCTCTGCCAAATTTTAAATTAATTAAATTTTAATTAATTAATTACAGCTTTGAATTCAGAATATAGTAAATTGGAACTAATTTGCATTGGTTTTCAGCAGTATCTCCTAATTTTGATCCAGTAAACTAATAAATTTTATTACAGAGCTCAGTTTTGCTGTTTAGGATTGTTAGTTGAATGTTAGGGATGAAGAAAGTGGGTTGGCTGAAAACGGAGTATGAACAAGGGGTAAATGAGTATATGTATAAAACGAGGGTTGGAAAAAGAGGTGCTAAACTAATTATCATTCATTACAGGGTCTATCACAGCTCAAATATATAGAATTTCCGCCAGTTAAACTTAAATTTAAATTAATTAATTAAAGGTTGGAATGCAGAATAAAATAAATTGTGACTAATTTAAGTTGAATTTTCAGGAGCATCTCATAAGTCTGATCCAGCAAACTAATAAATTTTATTTCAGAACCCAGTGATGCTGTCAAAAATAATAAAAGTAGATTAGAACTGTATCGTCGTGTGTTACAAACTATTGGCTATACCAGGTGTCTGTAACCGAGTCAATTTCTATCATACTAACTGAACCGATCCAAATCCTCTTTATGTTATGTGTAAACGGGTGTTCGGTGAGGCCCGGTCATCTCCGGGAGATCCTGCTTAATGCTTGGTCGAACATTCCAATCAAATCAAATATTATAAATTATTTATTTCTTATTTCGGTAATGCCAAAAAATAATTTGTGCTATTTACCGAATAAAAAACAGCCACAAGATTGAATTAATTTATATTACTATTTAAAAGTATTTTGCAGAGCTTAATATATAGGTATATATCTACATGTACATACAACATATGTACATATATGACTAAAAGTATATATACAGTAAAACCTCGAATAAATTGGGCCTCGATATAACAGATTTCGGATAAACCGGACAAAAATATTTGGCACGCATTTTTCGAAATTTTGTAACTTTTATCAAAGTAACTTTCATCTTTTAGTTTTTTTGCGTCAATAAAATAAAAACTTCACCGTGAAATTGAGCTTTGAAATATTTTAAAAATCAGCATTCGGCAACAGACTGTATTTTATAGCGGATACCAATCGCTCGCATTAGCCCGTTATATTTTACTAATGTACATCTATACTAATGTAAATATATATCTAGATTTTTATGTACATTTAAGGTGTCTTCACGAAATTGCTCGGGACATTCGGCCCGCGGGCCAACATAACAAAGTTCAATTTTTTTCAACTTTTGAAATTGTACTACAGTGTCATACCAACGAAACAAAAAAAATATATATAATTTTTAGCTCTATTTGTGGCTTATTTTAAGAATTTAATAAATATAATTAAAAATAAAATATATATTTTTAACTTACATGAACATTCACAACATACACAGATAATAGATAATATATATTATGATGACAGCTACCTTATAAGCGTTTGTAGAAATTTAGAAAGTGAGCTTTCATACTACTTCAAAGCGATGTAATATTTTCGATGCACAGTAAATTACCTATTGTCATTTAAGAAAAGGTGATTACCTCCACCAGAATGAAGTTATATAAATATAACTATTCTAATGCAACTATAAGCCCTCCTAGAAATCAAAAATGATCTGTTTGATACAAAATCAGAGGTTTTCAGGAGAATGAGGCCGTCTAATTTTCGTTGGGCCACTCTACTATATACATACAGCAGAAGAATGAGGCCATCTCGTTTTCGTTGCGCCACCCACTATATTTATAATATGTTTACGCAAAAGAAGCAGTGCTGAAGCTGGACTAAGTTTATTCGTGTTGAGCTCATCGGCGCGGCAGTCTCCAATAATTGGCAAAATAAAGGTATGACTAAACGGACAAATAAATTAAGTAGAATGGCGCATTCAGTAAAAACTCTTCAACGGACGTTAGAAAATATAATTATGAATTTTAACTTATCATATGTACAACCGTAGATTACTCGTGCGATACAGTTTTTTTATATAGTTTTCTTTACAGTGTACTGCAATTGTACAAAATCAACATACAATTTTTAGATTTCGAAATATTATAGAAACCCAAAAACACAAATTTTGTGAATGTTTTGGGTCGATTATCTCAAAATTGTGAAATAATTTTACATTGTTATTTTTAAATTAAGGAATTTTGACAATTCTAAAAAAGTGCTGCCTCTTCTTTGAATATTAATGAAGAATATATCGGATCCTGGATTTTAAACTAAACATAAAATTCTGGCGTGTCTGGATTTCTGAAACCATGCTACCGTGTCTGCTCGTATAAAACGTTTCAGTTTCTATTTTACACACTTTTGAATTTAGTTCATCCAAAAACTCACCCATTGAAAAACTCTGAAAACCCCCAAAAAAAACATTACTATGGATTTTTGACAACACTACCTGCAATCGAATAAATAAAACAAACAAACAAACCTCGACCTTTCAAACTTTTATTAAAAATGATTTAGCGGCTATTTGCCCTCATTTGTTGCCAACAATATTGGACAAATAAGCGTCTATTACAATCAGTCTAATTAATTTATTTTATTTATTTCACATTTTTTTAAAAGATACAAAACATTTTCATATTTTACGAATAACCAAGTAATTAAATTAACTCTAAATAGCCTTATAAATATTCGGAGATATATCCTTAGAATATAATGGCTCTCTTAAATAAATAAAGATACATATTTAAAACTGTATGGTACTCATTTTGCCAAAATATGGGTATCGTAAAAATTAATTTGTGGCCACAAAAAATAAGCAATTGACATAACTTTTTTTTAAACATAAAGCTTAAGACATTTGTGAGGGATTAATACAGGATTATTTTAAAATTATTTATAGTATATCCGTAATTATAATTCAAAGTTGTTGGATTTTTGGATTAAGTTGCTCGCTTAAAAATCAATTTTTTTAATTTTTTCCCACTAGACTATATAAGTTCTATATATGTATTATCAAATGCAGGAAGATATGTTCGAGAGATTAATTCATGATTATAAAGATTAATAATAAAATAAGAAAAATTTAATTAAAAGACTATTAATATCGCTATACTTATCGATACGAAAAACAGTCTGTTGTAGATAAATTTATCATGTCATTTCAAAATGGTGTATCATTTTACTACATTTTTCATTTCTCTTTACTCTACTAGATGGCTTACTCAAAAATATTGATTGAATCTATGATTCTTATACATAGTTAAAATAATGAAACAACAAAATATTTAGATACTGTTGATGCTTTTCGCATATGCATTTTTTATTCTAACCAATTAACCGATCTCATTGTTTTTTGTTGGTAAGAAATACGAGTAAGTTAAAATAAATGGTATACTAGTGGAAATGGGATTTGTCTTTTTTATTTTTATTATAAACTGGTACGACAACACCAACACTATATTAAATAGATTTATCTGGTTGTATTAGTACTAAAGTTGGAAAACAAAATTTGTTCGTTTTATCCATTTCTAGTGGATCCATTTCTAGTGGATCCAATTCCTGATAAGTTAGTATCTTAGGTTTCTGATAAAAACGTTAATATTGTTTTGTGATGCGATATTAAATTAATTCAATTTTAGTGTAATCTGAAAGACAATAGAATAAATTTCTCTGAATAGTGATTAAACATTTTATTAAAAACTATATATAACATTATTAATTTGAAATTTGAATGACGATTTTTGTATAAACGATTCAGTGTGTGTATTTATTTACTTTATAAATAGTTTCTAAAACAAATATATATAGTTTATTTATATTAAGTTAAATTATTAGATAATTAGGAAAAGTTTAATAGCATTAGTATAAAATAGTACATATGTAACATATGAGTCTATCAGTTTAAAATTGTTCTATTTGAACAGGAAACGCTGGGGAGAAATTTTAAATTATGTATCCACAAGTAATATGGATTTCGACAATCAAAGTTCTATGGATTTATGGCTTGAATGGAGGAAAGCGAGGAACTGTATGGAGTTCGCTATAATAAAATAATTGCAGATGGCGACGCAACCGTTTATGTCAATATATTAAAGGCATAGCCATATGTCAACACCCATATCCAAAAATTTGAATGCCGAAATCACCTTATGCGGTTGTTGCACAAACATTCGAGAGAACTACCTGCAAATTCAAAATGCAATCTCTTCGGAAGCTGTTTTCAAATGAGTGATTACGGTGTTGTATTGGGATACGATCTGTAATTAAGTATCGCAAATGCAAAATATTTCTACCGCAGAAAAAATTAAATTACTTGCAAACGACATAGGAAATGTTCCCTATCACGAATATGGAAAGCACACCGATTGTGCCACCTATTTTTGCAATCTACAGAATAGTGGAGTAACAGAAAACTTCAAATAATTTGAATAATCAGGAATGATGATTAAAATCGATGAATTTTTTAAGAGGCTTAAATATAATTCAAAAAGCTTGATTTATGATTTGTGTCCAATCCCGTCGAACAATTCCATTCTATTATATGAAAAACAGTTGGTGGGAGCATAATACCAAAAGTGACATTATTGAAATAAAAAATTTTTACTAGAAAGAAGTCCAAAAAACGAATTATTTCAATTGAAAAAACTAGAAAAAGATTTGCTAGGAAAAGATTGCTACTACACAAAGGTAAGTTTAAAGTGTGATTTTATAACGAAAAATTCGTGCTAAATATAACGAAACAATTTTATAATATATCGGTTTCTAGATAATTTACGCAGAAAACGTCGATGATAATCTAAAGGAGAAGGTACTCACTATGGAGTCGATACATGCCAACGACCAGATATAACTGAGGCTGAATTTCTAGAACGAAAACAGTGTATCATTTCGAAGTTAAAATCCAAAAGGGATGATCGTCATAACATATAAATAAAAACGATCGATAAATCGCATAATGTGTTATGGCATGAGATGCGACTTCAGAGACTATCAAGTTCTAATTTTGGTATAGTTTGTGGCTAGTAATGAAAATAGCTTTTCTAATAAAGTGAAGTAAATTCTATTTAATTCGAAATCCGCGTCATTTGTAAAAGCGGTAGTCTGGGGTAGAGCTATAAGTGAAAAAATGTTGTATTTTCATCTACGAAGTATCACTAGTATCTTTGTATTCTTCCATGTATCACTAGTATCTTTGTATTCTTCCATGTTTGTTGGCCAGTCCGGATGGTATAGTTGGTGTTGATGCGGTTATAGAAGTGAAATGCCCATACAATTCGCGGGGATTACATCCATTAGAAGCCGTAAAATTTAAAAAAAAATATATTTAAAACATGACAACGAAAATGATAAGTTGGTGATAAATAAAGCATAACCGTATTTTACTACCAAATGCAAGCTTAAATGGAAATAGCACAAATAGAATTGTGTTTTTTCGTTATTTGGACCTTGAAGGATATGATCTTTTTAACAAATACCGAGAACCAGGTGTCTTTGAAAAAGAAATGCCGCATACTCTTTTAAATTTCTATTCAATGCAATGTTATTTTGTTATTTGAAATATTGGGCATTCGTCATAAAAGAGGAATGGAGATACGGAAATAACCACAATGCCAAAGTGTCTGAAAAATCATGAAAATTTGTATATTATTATCAAATTTAAACAATAAAAATTATGATTATGTATATAAAATTGAAATAAATTTGCATTACATTACATGTACGAGTACATAATATGTAATTTATAATAACAAGCCACAATAGTTTATCTTAATAAAACATCGATAAAGATTGTAAGTATTTTGAATGATTTTTTTTTGATTTATCAGGCATCTATTCTTGGTAGAAGAGAAATTACTAAGGAAGGCCAATAATTTGAATATACAACAACAACCATACATTCAGTCAACGATCATACATACGGTTTTGACGAGGAACTCAGACAGGCAGCAGGCTGCATAGAATACTATAAAGAGAACCAGGTTCAGTTGAACGTATCATCGATGACTATCGGGGAGTATTTTGCAAAGAAAAAATAAGGTATTGAACATCCAGCGCCCGAGAACAGCTGCTAATTTGATTATCTGTCTCAAACCCTTAGAAGTGTCTCGGGGTAAGTAATTATCAATGAACAGCACAAGTGGTTAAACGTTACCAAAATGTAACAAATATAATTTGTATATACATATTCATATTTTTAAGTTTTCTTTATTCTTTCGACAAGTTTTTTGACATTATTTTTTTGATCATGAGCAAAAGGATTCATGAAAAAAGTAAACTCAGAAATTATTGAATTTCCCAATTTTCGAAAATCTTAATTTTAACTTCTCACAAATTTTGATATTCAGCGCTTCGCAACTGGTGAGTTTCGTATCGCAACTATAAGAACTATAACTACATAACAAAAAAATAAGAAAAAAACTCTGGGATGGCATGAAACTGTATTGCTTAATGAAATTTTTTTTTCTTGGATGAAAAACTGGGATAACTCCACATGCTTGAGTAGTAGTCTATCAGCAAATATTCTGTCTATAATATTAAATGACAAACGTGCATTGCAATACAAATATTGCGTAGTAAAAAAAAAAATTAAAAACAGCGTATGATTCAAAATAGGAAAATCGTATGAAAAAGTTGCCAATTGTGATACACTCAACTACACAACTGATTTTTATAAACTATAGTTTTAAACCATATGGTAGGCGCAGAGCTAAACGTGTAGAGAACGGCTTGGCCTATTCAGATTGTCTTAGACAGTATGAAGACCATGCTCAGGATCGAAACTGTTGGAGCCAAATAGTTGACTCAGTACGGGGCCAGTATTGGCCTTTAAAAAACTGATTACATATTATTATTATAGTTGTAAAACCATCGGAGGAAATAATCCCACTATGTTGAATATTTAAAATCCTATTAAAATCGGCTAAATAGTTGGGATTAATGGAAACAAAGATATATTATATTAGCCGTAGTTCTTGGTGTATGTTATAATCATATATTTATTTATTATATAATTTTTTATAAACTCATAGAAAATCTATGAATTTTCTTTATTAAATATTTTATGGTTATTATAACCAATATATAATATAAGTAACTTAACACAAATTACAATTTGCACGTTGGTGCTTCTTCGAGTGTTTTATGAATAATCCAACGCATAAGACTTGCAACAAAATATACCGGGTGTTTCTTTTAAACTGAGACGATCAAATATCTCGAAAAATAGCCACTCTACGGAAAAAATGTCCATAATCAAAATTTAATCATACCGCGGGGGAAATACATTAGTGCAAAAAAAAATAGTCCCCCACCCCCGCTTTGTAGGTGGGGCGGGGGTAACTTTTCAACTAAGATAGGAAGCCATATTTTTTATTGCAGATACGGATTCTACGACTAAAAGTACGTATGATTTGAATGAAATATTTTGTTCGGTTCATGATAGATAGCGTTGTAATCGACGAAATTCAATAATTTCAATTTCTCCTTCTTAGAACACACGCATTCGATTCTGCAATACGCTTGAAATAAAAAACACCACGTTTTCATTGGAAATACTCGAAATTCGTCATCAAAACAATTTATTCAGTTTTGTAAATCTAAAATAAGTGTTCAAAATGATGGCCTGCGACTTCAATGCACTTATTGATCCGCATTTCAAATGATTGTACACAACTGAGAAGTGTGTCTGGTTGAATTTCAGCACACGCATTTCTGATTCGCTCAATCATGTTCTCACGTGTTGTTGGTTTTTGTGTATAAACTTTGTTTTTGAGGTAGCCCCACAAAAAAAAATCTGGCGCAGTAAGATCTGGTGATCTGGCGGGCCAATTTATCGGACCAGCTCTACCGATCCAGCGACCATTAAAATCACGATCAAGTATTTCAAGTGCCATCAACGAATAGTGTGCAGGACAACCATCATGTTGAAACCACATGTTCCGTCTCACTTCTAAGCTCAAATTTTCAAGTAATATTGGCAGTTCATTTTCCAAAATGTTTCGGTACATTTGACCATTCAAGTTGCCTTCAATAATGTGGGGGCCTATGAGTTTGTTGCCAATTATTCCACACCACACGTTGACAGTCCAAGGAGGCTGATGTTCAACTTGACGAAGCCAGTGCGGATTTGTAACACTCCAATAATGCATGTTGTGTCGATTAACCGTTCCATGGTTTGTAAAAGACGATTCGTCGGAGAACATTACGCAACGAAAAAAATTGGGGTTTTGTTGTATTTGTTCACGTGCCCATTGACAAAAAGTTACCCGATTTTGGAAATCAACGCCATGAAGATCTTGGTGTAAAGACACATGATTTGGATGATACTTGTGCCGTTTTAAAATTCTCCAAACACTGGTGAGGGGCAATCCGGAATCGCGAACTATTTCTCGTGTACTAATATGATGATTATGAGCCACTGCTGCCAATACAGCAATTTCATTATTTTCTCCAGTGACTGTTGCTCTACGGGTCCTCTTTTTCGGTTGAACATTTCCATCAGTAATAAATTGTTTGATAGTACGGCCAAATGAAGCACGTGAACGAATCCTATCCGGAAAACGTTGAGCGTAAATAGCAACAGAATTTTCAAGATTACTGCCAGCTTCTCCATAAACCAGAACGATTTCTCTGGCACAGTTAAACGCTCCATTCTAAAGTATTTTGTCGTTTATTTTGCAATTACGAAAAACATGAAGATAAGAAATAACACAAACGTTAAATGTGATTTACAAAACTGAATAAATTGTTTTGATGACGAATTTCGAGTATTTCCAATGAAAACGTGATGTTTTTTTTATTTCAAGCGTATTGCAGAATCGAATACGTGTGTTCTAAGGAAAAATTGAAAAAATTGAATTTCGTCGATTACAACGCCATCTATCATGAACCGAACAAAATATTTCATTCAAATCATACGTACTTTTAGTCGTAGAATCCGTATCTGCAATAAAAAATATGGCTTCCTATCTTAATTGAAAAGTTACCTCCGCCCCACCTACAAAGCGGGGGTGGGGAACTATTTTTATGACATTAATGTATTTCCCCAGCGGTATGATTAAATTTTGATTATGGACATTTTTTCCGTTAGAGTGGCTATTTTTCGAGATATTTGATCGTCTCAGTTTAAAAGAAACACCCGGTATATAGAATTATTTATTTAGTTAAAAGGTGGCATAATACTCGTATCAAATTGATATCATGCTTAATTTTTAAAATTTTATTTTATGCTGATTTTATATTTTAGGTTTATGACATTGAATTGAAATTTATTTTACCGGATGGAAGTTTCATGTTGTGTTTTTGTTCTATGCTGATTTTATTTTATGCTGCGTTTTATATTTTAGGTTTATGACATCGGATTGAATTTTATTTTACCGGATGGAAGTTTTATGTTGTCGATTGGTGTTTTGTTGCTATGCGTTGTTATGTCTGTCAGCAATGTGAATGGTGATGAACTATTGCCGGTATCCGTGATCTGTGGTGCGGGAGCGGGTATTTTTAGTAGCGGACATGACTAACTAATCGGTGATTTTGTATCTAAGAGATAGGGCACTATATCTCAATGTACTCTTGAGATTCACTCGTGTGATAACCTTTATCAATACTTAGTCAATAGTTCACAGTTTCACTAAACGCGATTTTTCACAATATTCACTTGTCTATTACGCGGATACTATACTAATTATAAACACGACTTTTCACAATATTCACTTGTTTATTACGTGTGTATTATTATTATATTGTATTTTTATATTACACTTGCAGTGAGTGTAGGTATGAACCATAGAAATGATCCTTTTAACGAATCCTATCAACTGCGCCAGTTATAATCATATATTTATTTATTATATAATCCTTTATAAACTCATAGAAAATCTATCAGTTTTCTTTATTAAATATTTTATGGTTATAATACAATATATAATATAAGTAACTTAACACAAATTACAATTTGCACGTTGGTGCTTCATCGAGTGTTTTATGAATAATCCAACGCATAAGGCGTTGCAACAAAATATATATAGAATTATTTATTTAGTTAAAAGGTGGCATGATACTCGTATCAAATTGATATCATGCTTAATTTTTAAAATTTTATTTTACGCTGATTTTATATTTTAGGTTTATGACATTGAATTGAAATTTATTTTACCGGATGGAAGTTTCATGTTGTGGTTTTGTTCTATGCTGATTTTATTTTATGCTGCGTTTTATATTTTAGGTTTATGACATCGGATTGAATTTTATTTTACCGGATGGAAGTTTTACGTTGTCGATTGGTGTTTTGTTGCTATGCGTTGTTATGTCTGTCAGCAATGTGAATGGTGATGAACTATTGGCGGTATCCGTGATCTGTGGTGCGGGAGCGGGTATTTTTAGCGGCGGACATGACTCGTATGATCTGATCCGGATCAGATCATATCTGCTTTCCTTTCATTTGTATAGCCGCGTTTCATGAAATAAACATAAAAATTGTACTATTGTACGGCTATTATACGATAATACAGACACCTTATTTTATATAATTCTATCTAGAGAAAACATAACAGCATGAAAAAATTTGTTTTTGTTGTAGTATTATTACTATCGTAATAGAAGAACACAAATAAATGCAAAACATAGCGAACAAAATAATAAAAAAATAATTTATATGCTTATTTATTGTCTTTCGCAATAAAAACTCGTAGAAAAGGATAACAATGTTTGTGTTTATTATAGACACAGTTTAAGATATTATCGAGGGATTAATTCATGATTATAAAGATTAACATTAAAATAAGAAAGATTTAATTAAAAAACTATTATCGCTATACTTATTGATACGAAAAAAAAATCTGTGTCGATAAATTTATAATGTCATTTCAAAATGGTGTATCATTTTGCTATATTTTTCATTTCTCTTTACTCTACTAGATGACTTTCTCAAAAATGTGGTTTGAATCTATGATTCTTATCGAACATACTTAAAATAATGAAACAACAGGATATTTAGATATTGTTGATGCTTTTCGCATATGCATATTCTAACCAATTAACCGGGGGTCGATTATGTAAGCATTACGAGTTACGAGTTTTTCGAAATTACAACCAAACGCGATTATGTAAGACATTTCGAGTTCTCGTAATTGCAACATGTTGTTTTACTCGTACAAGTTTTTGAGTACGACAAGCAACTCGCAATGGTTGAAATGATTGTTTTTAAGGAAAATTTGTCAAAATTAACTGTTCAAATAATGTTTTTAGACATTTAGTAGTAATTCAATAGTCGAACATATGATTTTTTATTAATAAATTACTATTAAACATGAATTTAATAGTTTGATTTATTGCTATATTCATTCCATTTTGAAAAGTGCGACAACCATAGTAGTGTGGTGGTTTTGCGAAAAAAGATTTAATTGTCAAAAATCGTTTAATACCGGGTTTCCATCGTGATAGTATAATAGTTTAATAGTATTATACTATTAAACTACGACGATGGAAACGCGAAGTTGGTAGTATAATACTGTATTATAATATTTCAGTACACTATCTATCAAAAATAAAGTAGGTATCAAATTATATTTTTAACAATATATTTCATGACAGTGTACTTTTTTATTACAATTTCGATTCGTTCGAAGTTTTTTTTGTGGTATTTTGATATAACTATACGTTTTTGATTTACATAGATAGTTATTGTGATTTGATTATTGTATTGAAATTTGTATAAAACATTAAAAGACAAATTTCAATATTCAAACATAATTATACAGCTTACTTCACACTATATGATGGAAACCCGACTATGAATGATAGTATAATATTATAATACTATTATACTATTGACGATGGAAACCCGGTATAAGTCTTGTTGAAGAAGTGATTACAATTTTTTAATAAAAATAATAAAAAAGTATTTTCCAATGTATTACATAAAATGAAAATATATTTGTTTATACTAATCATAATTTAATACTTTATTTTGTATTTTTAATATAAACACGAAATATAATATGTTTACAAAAACTATTATTTAGGGCAAACCGAACAAATGGACAGCAACTAAATAAAATTATTAGTTTTATGGAAGACCATCCCGATTTTGGCAAGAGTGAATGAATTCAACAACAGGATCCATTACAATGTTTTCCTGTAAATAGAATTATGATATTGTCAAATTAGCTTGGTTATAATGTTAAAACACCAAAAGATTACTTACTTTCAAATAAATTTTTAAATACACAAAATAATTTTATTTTTATTTATTTTATTTTAATTCATTTTTTTTTGTTTAAAACAAATAATTTTGATTTAAAACACAAACAATTTTCAAGCGCGCCAATTTTATTTTGACATAACCACAAAATATTTGTAAACAAAATAAAAACCAAAACAAAATATGTGTCCGAAAATGAACATATCGGGCAACTCCTTTTTTTCGAAAAAATTGTATCTCGTACTTGCTTACATAATCGCGCTATGTTGCAATTACGACTTCATGGATTACGAGTTGTCGTAACTCGTAATACGAGAGATACATATAATCGACACCCCGATCTCATTGTTTTTTTATTGTAAGGAATATGTTAAAATAAATGTTATACTAGATTACTAGTGGAAATGGGTATTTTCGTCTTATTTTTTATTATAAACTGGTACGACACACCATTGCCACCTTTATACACTGGCCTATATAACTACACACAATTTTTGTCAATGACGTCAAATTATGTCTCCTATCGGTAGACGGGGTAAAGTTAAATAAAAAAAATCGTCATTATTTTTTAGTTTCCTTCAGATGTTTGTTTTTCAAAAGGAAATAAAATGCGCTTTTTTATGTATTTTTTTAGATAACTTCGATCTTCGATACGTTTAACCAGTAATAGTAATTATAATATTTTTTAAAAATATTATATTACTAACAATAATATCATTTATATATCAATATAACATATCGTAAGAGCTTAATAGGTCTTTTTCTACCGAAATATGATATGAATATTTATTTTTATTTAAAAACAAGTCTCACTAGTACTTTAAAAAAGTATAGGTGTCATCATATACATAGCAAAATGATAATATTTTTTTTTGCAATTTATTATCAATTTATATTGCAATTTCATTATGTTCATCACTTGCGTTAATACATAACCAACTGTCAAAATCAGAAAAAAGAAAAAAAAATAGTATAAAAACAAACTGGTACGGTCTTTTTATTCAAGTATGTGCTCCTAGGGTCGAAAAATTAAACCTATGTAATTCGCATCCAAAATTATAATATGTAATAAAATAAAATATATTATAATTATAACATAAATTTAATTAAAAGTTACAATTTATGCTATAATAAATATAATTTAATTCATATAAATTAAATTTTCTACCTATTTAAGATAAAAGATGTACAAAGGGACGCAATTCTTTTCACCTCGACATATAAAAAAACTACTAACTGCAAACTAAAAAACATAAAAACAATATTTACAAAATACGATAAAAAATTGTTTGTTATTTTACTGCTGCTAGCGGCGAAATTGTAAAATGATATTTTTATAAAATATACTAAGTATAGTAATGATTATATTGTAAATTAATAAAAATTTAATATTTATTTATGACAATAAATAAAACTTAATTTACGTAATAATATAGAAAACTAAAACGAACGAGACGCATATATTCCCACCTTCGCGTAATAAAGTAGACTAAAAAAAATAATAACTTAACCTACAAAAATAAAAAAAATATATTTTTTATTAATTTTACCCCACCTGGCGAGAGAGACATACATTTACGTCATCATTTGTAGTTATAGGCCAGTGTATAAAGGTGGCAATGGACACACCAATACTATATTAAATAGATTTTTCTCGATGTATTAGTACTATAGTTAAAAAACAAAATTTATTCGATTTATTCTAGTGGAACCATTTCCTGATAATCAATTATCTTAGTTTTCTGATAAAAACGTTAATATTGTTTTGTGATACGATATTAAATTAATTCAATTTTAGTGAAGTTCTGTTCAGTTGAACGTATCATCGATGACTATTGAGGAGAATTTTGGAAAGAAAAAATAAGCTATTGATTATCTATGGCTGAACGATTACTCTTGCCCATACTTTCATCCAGTGCCCGGTTATTATATGATATTGGCTCGGTATTCATTACCTTAAAAATTACCAAAATCTAACAAACATAATTTGTATGTCAATATTCATATTTTTCAGTTTTCTTTATTCTTTCGACAAGTTCTTGAAATATTTTTTTGGAACATGAGCAAGAGGATTCAGGAAAAAAGAAAACTCAAAAATTATGGAATTTCCCGGTTTTCGAAAATCTTATTTTAACTTCTCACAAATTTCAATATTCATCGCTTCGCAACTGATGAGTTTCGTATTGCAACTATAAGAACTATAATTATAACAAAAAAAAAACAAAAAACTGGGATAGGATGAAATTTGCCTCATGAATATATTTTTTTTTCTGGGATAACTCTACATGCTTGAGTAGTAGTCTCTGTCAGCGAATTATCTATTAATAATATGAAATTACAAACGTGTATTTCAATACAAATATTGCTTAGTAAAACAAAAACAAAAGAAAACAAAAAATTAAAAACAGCGCATGATTCAAAATAGGAAATCGTACGAAAAGAGTTGCCAATTAGGATACACTCAACTACTCAATCGGTTTTTATAAATAAATAAAAATTATAGTTTTTAAAGGTCATTACTGACCCCTTACTAAGTCAACTACATGGCTCCAACGGTTTTGATCATCAGGACATGCCCAGGACCATACTCATACTGTCTAAGACAATCTGAAGAGGCCTAGTCAATCTCTACATCGTGGAGCCATCGACGCCTTCAATGACCACTGCGCCTACCATATAGTGGCTCTCCTTTCAGAGATAGCTGCATAATTCAGTAAAGTTAATTATTTTAATTTCAATTTTATTAAACTATTTAATGACCATGTTCCAATTAAACGCAAGTTATGTAGAAATAAGTCAACTCCATGGTTCAATAATTTCATTTTGGAGTCCATTAAAAAACGAGATCGTACGTTACTACTCTGGCGCAAGAGTAAAAATCCTGCAGATTGGTCGGCTTACACTAAGTTACGGAACAAAACTACTTGCCTTATTCGGGATGCTAAACGAAAGTACTATTTTGATAAGTTGAACAATGGGCATAAAAATGGTAACATTTGGAAGCACAAACGATTGTGCAGTAAATTTATCTGCTGAAGATTTTAAGAATCAGTTTTCCATGGTGGCTGCAAAGCCTGTTGCTTGGCCCATGACTGAATCGAATATTGATTTTTGTAATGAATTTAATTTTATTGCATTTAGTGAAAGTGAGGTTGCATTGGCGTTCAACCAAGTTAAATCAAATGCTACTGGTCATGACAATATAGTGCCTAAATTAATGAAAATTTTATTGCCAGTAGTTTTACCCTACTGTACTCATATTTTTAATCACATACTAACAACATGCACTTTCCCGGATTCGTGGAAGAAGGCTATCGTGATTCCTGTACCAAAAGTTTCAACACCATCTCAAGCATCAGACTTTCGCCCAATTAGTATTTTACCCTACTTATCAAAGGTCTTTGAGAGTCTTTTATGCAAGCATATGAAAAAATATTTATATGATAATAATCTTTTAGACCCATTCCAGTCTGGTTTCAAGAGTAATCACTCCACGACTACTGCTTTAGGAAAAGTATATTATGATCTACTGCAGAGTATGAATCAGTCTTACTTTTCTGTTTTGGTTTTACTGGATTTTTCGAAAGCGTTTGATTGCATTGATCACGTTTTACTTGCACAGAAGCTCAGACTCTACTTCAAGTTTTCTGATTACTCTACACGTCTTATAATTTCATACTTAGCAGACAGACAAGGTGTAGTTAAATATCAGGAGGAACTATCATCCCCAATGTTAATTTCTTCTGGTGTACCGCAGGGTTCTGTTTTGGGTCAATTATTATTTTCATTATACATCAATGATTTACCATTGCGCATTCAATACTCAAGATACCATGTTTATGCTGATGATTTACAAATATATTTAGCTGGTCCTGTGGATAGCATGGATGATATTTGTAGAAATTTGAATCAAGATTTAGCGTCAATTTATAGCTGGACCGAGACTAACGGTTTAATTTTGAATGCAGTGAAGTCCCAATTATTACCAATATATAAAAAGAAGCTTAATGTTCAGTTACCTCCTATAGTAATTAACGGTGTAAACTTAACGGTATCTGATACTGTCCGGAACCTCGGAGTAATGTTCAATTATACCTTAACCTGGAGTGCACATACAAATCTGATCTGTAGAAAAGTTAACTATGTGTTGTATTCACTTAGAAAACTGAGTTGCATAACTCCTGTTACAATCAGGTTATTGTTGGTCAAGAGTTTGATAATGCCCTTATTTACTTATGGCGCGATATTTGTATATAATGCCGATTATCAGTCAAAGTATCGTTTGACGTTGGCTTTTAATTCGTGTATTAGATATGTTAATTCTCTGCGGAAGTATGATCATGTTTCTTGCTTTCAGAAAAGTATACTGGGTGTGCCATTAATGACATATCTTTTAATTAGAGTTCTTTGTTTTATATTTAAGCTATTGCACATTAAGCATCCAGCTTATCTGTACTCATTGTTGTCATTTAGCTCATCACCGAGAGTTTTTAGAATCACTTCCTTGTCATCTAGATTCGCTTGTCATCAGTTTTCATCATCAGCTTTCGTTCATGGAATTATTCAGTTTAATTCGCTGCCGGAAGCAATCAAACTTTCAAAATCCATTAATAAATTTAAAAAAGCGTGCTTTGAGTTTTTTCAAGACAAATAACAGTATAGCGAACTATTGTATCATGATGTCAATGTAATTTTTACTAGTATTTATTATGTATTATGATAATTGTATTTATAACTCATAATGTATGGTTTGATATTATGTATACCATAGTATTAAAACTTTAATTGTATTGTATACTGAGGCATACATCGACAAGGCTTTTGGCCTTACGTGCCTTGGGTGTGATGAATAAAATAAATAAATAAAAAAAAATAAAAAAAAAATCGTTCCGAATCAGCACGCAGAACGTGACTGAGCCAGCGTACTCACTGAGATCTTATTTCATGTACAATATCGGGGATCTTTATCAGATCTCTGATCTCGATATTGTACAGAGCTCGGTATGTACCATCTACTTCGCATTTTAGGCCGTAAATCACACTCATGATTCTTCTGTCAAATGTAAGGAGCCAACTTTCGTACTCATCCGTCAGCTCCCAACTTTCACATCCAAACTTAACAACGGACCGAATCAACGCTTTGTAAGGCTTCAGCTTCACGGCACTTGATAGATGTTTAGATTTTATAAGTGACCTTAGAGGATACAAAGCACTACTGCCAGCCGCACTTTAATATTAGACCCACACTATTATCGTGAGTGATAAGAGAGCCAAATATTTGTACCTCCTCACTCCCTCAAACGTGTAGTGGCCACTACTAAAATCTGGTGTGCCATTGTCCCTATAACCAGAGATCATGTGTTTGGTTTACGACATTAATCTGCTGTCTTACAGAAGCTGAAAACTCTACAAGTGGATCAAGTATTTCCTTCACTCCGTTGCTTTTCAGTTCAATCACGCATATGTCATCTGCATATGCAAGCACCTGATTGGACTGGTGATATAAGATGTTGTGCAGAGGTGTTTCCATTCAACGAAAGATGCACTCCAACATGAGATTGAAGGGTATCGGGGACGGAGCATCTCCCTGTCGAACACCCGGGTTGACTGCAAAAATTCTCGATAGTCTGTTCTCAACTTTAACACAGAATTGAGAATGCGTCACTGTCATCCTACAAAGTGGTACTAATTTTGATGGTAGCCCTAGGTATTCCACGGCAGACCTCTCTCGGTTGATCGAGCCATAGGTCTGAAGGAAATCCACGAACACCTGATGTACGGGGATGGTTGTCTCATAATATTTAGATAGAATGATCCGCAGCGAAATAACCTGGTCCATGACTGATCGATTCAGACGAAATCCTCCTTGATATAGTCACCAACCAGCCCCTCCGCTAGAGGGGTGGTCCTATCCAATATAATATAGGACAGTAACTTGTATGCTGTGCAAAGGAGAGCTATACTTCGATAATTCCTACACTTCAAACGGTCTCCCTTCTTGAAGATGAGGCACCAGGGATGGGCGAGGTAGATTACCATGTAATCTAAGCGGTTGTCGACATGTAAAATATAACGTAGATTACTTGGCAGTGTTTTTTGTCAACGTCGACAATTAAAATAATGTCAATAACCTACGATATTTTAGTGATTTGAAATCGAATGCGCCAGTTCGTGGTATTATTTTGAACAGCGTTCATCTAGATGTGATTTTTTAATTTGTTCCTTTTTGACAAATGACGCATGAATAGTTTCAAGCTGTCATCGTGTTTTTAGTTATTCAGTATTGTTTGCCATTTTATCATGGAAAGATTGAACCCGACATAGCGTCTACAAATTGTTCAGCTTTGTGTGGCAATACACCAAATTTTTAAAAAAAATGAAAATGAACTATACATCGTATGATACACTTTTAACTGTTGTTGTAGCTGTTGATTTAAAATTCTATCCGCAGATTCTCACATTAACAATTTTTGATTTATCAATATTAAGATGCCTCCAAAGGATGCTTTCTTATCGTTCGATATGAAATTACGATCATGTTGAACGCAACATGTTTCATATTGCACAGAATGTTATAGTATGTACAAATTAATAATCGTGACAATTCTTTATAGAAAACAATATTAACACATAATCATGACAATTCTTTATAGAAAACTATTTGGGAAAAAGGGTTAAGGGTGTTTTTTTAAGCCCGATAGACAAAAAATTAAATTGTAATCAAACATTTCTGTTATTCGAAAGATCAATACAAGGCATTAATATTTCAAAATAATTTCGGGCACCGCGGCTGTTCTTTACGAAACGCATTCTGGACGTCCAATTTTGGTCCATTTTTTCGAGCAATGCTGCCCGTATGCCACGAATAACGTAAATTGTTGCTGGTTTATCAGCAGTTGTCGACATGTAAAATATAACGTAGATTACTTGGCAGGGTTTTTTGTCAACGTCGACAATTAAAATAATGTCAATAACCTACGATATTTTAGTGATTTGAAATCGAATGCGCCAGTTCGTGGTATTATTTTGTAACAGCGTCCATCTAGATGTGATTTTTTAATTTGTTCCTTTTTGACAAATGACGCATGAATAGTTTCAAGCTGTCATCGTGTTTTTAGTTATTCAGTATTGTTTGCCATTTTATCATGGAAAGATTGAACCCGACATAGCGTCTACAAATTGTTCAGCTTTGTGTGGCAATACACCAAATTTTTAAAAAAAATGAAAATGAACTATACATCGTATGATACACTTTTAACTGTTGTTGTAGCTGTTGATTTAAAATTCTATCCGCAGATTCTCACATTAACAATTTTTGATTTATCAATATTAAGATGCCTCCAAAGGATGCTTTCTTATCGTTCGATATGAAATTACGATCATGTTGAGCGCAACATGTTTCATATTGCACAGAATGTTATAGTATGTACAAATTAATAATCGTGACAATTCTTTATAGAAAACAATATTAACACATAATCATGACAATTCTTTATAGAAAACTATTTGGGAAAAAGGGTTAAAGGGTGTTTTTTTAAGCCCGATAGACAAAAAATTAAATTGTAATCAAACATTTCTGTTATTCGAAAGATCAATACAAGGCATTAATATTTCAAAATAATTTCGGGCACCGCGGCTGTTCTTTACGAAACGCATTCTGGACGTCCAATTTTGGTCCATTTTTTCGAGCAATGCTGGCCGTATGCCACGAATAACGTAAATTGTTGCTGGTTTATCAGCATAAACCAGGGACTTCACGTAGCCCCACAGGGAATAATCGAGAGATGTCAAATAGCACGACCTTGAAAGCCAATTGACAGGCCATTTCTCGAAATCAACTTATCTCCAAATTTTGATTTTAATAAGTCGATGGTTGCGGTCGCCGTAGGGCACGTAGTACCATCCTGTTTAAACCACATCTCGTCCGGATCAATGTCATCTATATTTTCAAACAAAAAATCATTTATCATGGTTGAATCATTGATTTTGGAAGAAATAAGGTCCGATGATGCCACCAGCGTGTAAACCGCCCCAAACGGTGCATGTTTCTGGATGTAATGGAGTCTCTAGGGTCTTATTGCATCCTCTAGAGAATGTGGTACGAAATCTATTCACAGTTCGACGGATGGCTTGCTTAGATGGACGATCATGTGCGCCATAAAAATCACGAAGTCGTCTATAAGTTGCGCGAATGGACGACTAATTTCAAAGTAAATTTTAATAATTTCGTAGCGTTGTTCAAGTATGATGATTTGCCAGAGTATACTGTTATCTGCTAGAGTATATTTTTCATAAAAATTAAATTTATTTTTTACAATTTCGAGTTCTATCAGGCTTAAAAGCACACCCTTTTCTATAAGGAAGATTACTGCAGATTTCCATAGTAACCTTGCGTGATATCATGTTATCGACACAAATTAATTTACCTTCATTTTCCAGATGGTGCGCCAAACGTTTTTTAAGCGCGCCAAACGTTTTTTAAAAAGAATTTTTACGTTACCTTTTATTTCAAGTTATTTCAGCCGGCTATTGTCATTTTGATTTTGTTTATTTAATTTTTTTTTTTTTTAGATTTATTAACATTATTTTTCAAAATTTCGTTTAAAAAAATGGTAACATAGCGTTTATTTGCCAGTGATGCTATCTAGAAAATGAAGGTAAACTACGATAAACTGCCATATCTTGATAAGCAAATCTGTAGCAATTTCCCTTATAGTATTATAAGTTATATGGTAAAATGGTACATAAATCTATAGATACCAAAACAAATGACAAAAGAGTGTGTTATCTTGTATTCTGCAAACATAAAAACATATTATACATGTATTAATAATAATTTATATTAGTTAATAACATAAGTTTGGTTTACTATTTTACCATTGCAAATTCTTACAAATTGTGAAAATTTATTTCGAAAATCGAAGTTCAGTTCGCGAAACTTTGATTTAAATTTTATTCAGCGACGAGGCTCATTTTTGGTTGAATGGTTTCGCGAACAAGCAAAATTCCTACTATTAGAGTGAAGAAAATCCACAAACCATTATTGAGTCGTAACGGACATCCATAAACAATCACTGTTAGTAGGTTGGTGGAATAATTAGCCCATGGATCATTAAAAATGATGCCGGTTATAATTTTGATTACCGGCTATTTCATTGCCCAATTGGATGGCATTAATGTGGAAGAGCTGTGGTTTTAACAAGACGGTGCAACATGTTAATCAGCGCGCGCTTCAATCGATTTATTAAAGGAAACTTTCGATGAGCGCATACTTTCGCGTAATGAACCTGTGAATTGACCTCCAAGATCGTGTGATTAAACAGCTTTGGATTATTTTCTGTTGGAATATGTTAAGTCGCTTATCTACGACGATACACCAGAAACGATGAGCGACTTGGAAGCCAACATTCGCCCGGTTATTGCCGATATACGGCCCTAGATGTTTAAAAAAAAACGCCGAAAATTGTAATTGCAGATCGCATTTATTCGAGCCAGCAACACTGCCCATATGCCTGAAGCCATATTAAAGCGCCTTACCCACAGGAAAACGAAAACGAAAACTGATTTTATATTTTTTGCTATAACTCCAATATAATTAGTATGTACAGATCTTAATTCTATAAAAATTATTCGTAAACACAATACAAAGCTATTTTTATTTAAAAAGTTAAATAAAGGTTATTAATTTTGTCGGAAAATCGAATTTTAATATTTTCGGTCAGAAAATTAATTTCGATTTTGGATACATTGAAAACTGCTATTGTAATTCCAGTATTTGAAAGGTGATAAAATTGATATGGACAATTATCGACCAATAGCTATCCAGCCTCCTATATTGAATATTATGGAAAAAAGCTATGCAATGCCGAATGGATTCGTTTTTGAAGCGTCACAACATTCTTAGTAACCATCAACATGGCTTTATTACAGAGAAAAGTACTGAGTCAGCGGTAATTGAATTTTTCTTTATAAACTTCATACCCATTTAAATATAAAGCATAGTGTTTTTTTTTTTAAAGACGTGGCATAGACACATAGCCTTGCAGTTATGGATAATATCCATGTTTTTGTGCACTTATATCACTGAATATTGATTTTATTTGAAAAAATAAACGAGAATTTTCTTTTTCTTTTTGTGATATTTTTTATTTAAAATAATTTTTATATTTTATTATAAAGAACTAGTTTCGAGCTTCGCTCTTCGTCAACTTTTAAAATATTCTAATTTGCATCAACCTCAGCTATTTAATATATACTCGTATATTTCGTTGTATGCAATTTTGTCGTTTAGCAGCATTGGGTTGTGTTTGTTCTTGTAAATTTCCAATTCTTCCATTCTATTTAATTTTTCCCCTTTCTTGATTTTGTGGATAATGCTTAAATTGTCAGTGTAATTGGTATATGTGTGTTTGTGTTGAGTGAGGTGTTGTGCGTAATTTGATTTTATATTGTTTTTCCCAATTTCTTGTATGTGTTCTTTGAATCTTGTTTGGAAACTTCTCCCGGTTTGTCCTATGTAGAAGGCACTACAATCATTACATTTTAATTTGTATACACCTGATTCACATTGGGTTGTTGTTTTTGTGGGGTTTGTATGTATTTCTATTTTGTTGTTTGTGCGATATGCAATGTTATATTCGTGTTGTCTGAAGATTTTATGTATTAAATTCATAGTGCTTTTATTGTAATCTATGGTTATATATTTTTGGTTTTCTTGTTTTTCTCTCGTCAATGTGGTAAGTGCTCTCAGTTGTTGATGGTGTTTGTATTTTATGTTCAATTTATCTATTAGATTGCAATTAAAACCGTTTGTTGTTGCAATATTTTTTTTTTATGGTGTTTGTTTCATGTATATAATCGTTTTGGCCCATTGGTATGTTATTTAATCTGGTGATCATGTGGTGGTATGCTGACATTTTATGTTGGTATGGATGATTTGATGTGTAGTGTATTGTGTGATCTGTTTGTGTTGGCTTTCTATATATTTTAAATTCATGTTTTTTATTTTCATTTTTCGCTATTGTGACGTCCAGGAAATTAATATGATTGTTTGTTTCGTTCTCTAAGGTGAATTTTAAAATTCTCCACAATTACATTAATAGCATACACCCAAACATAAAATTCACCTTAGAGAACGAAACAAACAATCATATTAATTTCCTGGACGTCACAATAGCGAAAAATGAAAATAAAAAACATGAATTTAAAATATATAGAAAGCCAACACAAACAGATCACACAATACACTACACATCAAATCATCCATACCAACATAAAATGTCAGCATACCACCACATGATCACCAGATTAAATAACATACCAATGGGCCAAAACGATTATATACATGAAACAAACACCATAAAAAATATTGCAACAACAAACGGTTTTAATTGCAATCTAATAGATAAATTGAACATAAAATACAAACACCATCAACAACTGAGAGCACTTACCACATTGACGAGAGAAAAACAAGAAAACCAAAAATATATAACCATAGATTACAATAAAAGCACTATGAATTTAATACATAAAATCTTCAGACAACAC
This sequence comes from Tipula unca, assembly GCA_951394425.1. Lineage (NCBI taxonomy): Eukaryota > Metazoa > Arthropoda > Insecta > Diptera > Tipulidae > Tipula > Tipula unca. The sequence goes on from OX596381.1 coordinate 111,268,716, forward strand.
GAATATAACATTGCATATCGCACAAACAACAAAATAGAAATACATACAAACCCCACAAAAACAACAACCCAATGTGAATCAGGTGTATACAAATTAAAATGTAATGATTGTAGTGCCTTCTACATAGGACAAACCGGGAGAAGTTTCCAAACAAGATTCAAAGAACACATACAAGAAATTGGGAAAAACAATATAAAATCAAATTACGCACAACACCTCACTCAACACAAACACACATATACCAATTACACTGACAATTTAAGCATTATCCACAAAATCAAGAAAGGGGAAAAATTAAATAGAATGGAAGAATTGGAAATTTACAAGAACAAACACAACCCAATGCTGCTAAACGACAAAATTGCATACAACGAAATATACGAGTATATATTAAATAGCTGAGGTTGATGCAAATTAGAATATTTTAAAAGTTGACGAAGAGCGAAGCTCGAAACTAGTTCTTTATAATAAAATATAAAAATTATTTTAAATAAAAAATATCACAAAAAGAAAAAGAAAATTCTCGTTTATTTTTTCAAATAAAATCAACATAGCCTTGCCTTACATTCTCACAACATTCATTTCAACCCATTCATTCCGTTCACACAAGTACAGTATACCACCTGCGCATTGCATAGCTCCATGTCATCCTGTACAGTGACATCGAAGATGGGTCGGCCCATGAGTTCTACATTACACTACTTAAATTTTAAAAATCATTGTCAAAAATTAAAAGAACAACTCAATTCTGCTTTACGACGTTTTGATTAATTTGTATTATGCTTGTGTTGAATCTCGCTTGGGCTATGGGCTACCTTGCTGGGGTTGGGTGTACATGAATACTCTTGAGCCACTCTTCATCCTGCAAAAGTATATTCTTCGTGTTATCTTTTTCAAAAGTTGTCGTTATCACACCTGGCCTATTTTTCTAACTTACAGTATTTTAACTTTACACCATCTTTATATTTTTAGAGTTTTAAGACTGTTCTATTTGCGAAGTAGCCATCAGTTATGTAGAATAATTGGTACTTACGATGTTCGTAATAACTACCGGAAAATATTAACCGTCCCAAAATTTTCTACTGAATTATTTCGTAAATATTATTTGGCTTCGGCGCCAATTTTCTTCAATCGATTACCAATTAATTTGCGTCTTATAATAAATGTTTTTTAAATTCGGGAAATATTTGCGGTCCAATTTCTGATTATGTGTTGATAATTTATTTTTATTTATCATTTGTTTTTATTTAATTCAATTTTAAATAAGAAAAGTTTCATTTTAAATGTTTTAAAAAATACTTTAAATTTTACTATTATGTACATGAAGTAAGTATGTCTTAATAAACATTTAATAAGAAGTATGACATCCTTACCTCTGATAACCGTCTTGGAATACTATCGTAAGTTGTGGATGAAGTCTACCGAGAGTTTGCTCCAAATTTTAACAATTTCATTCCACAATTCTTGATTTATAATACTAACTCTATCAGGACCCTTATTCTTTATATATGTCATTTGTCAAACATTTTCGATAATTTCGGAGCTTTCTGGCGCTCAATCAAGGTCATTTGGATCCACACCATTTTAAAATGCAGTTAAAACTTTGGCCTTGATGAAATATGTATTGGTCCTGTTGCAGAATGAAATTGGGTCCAATTATTGAATCACCCTAACCAACAGAATAGCTTTGTTTAGAAGATTAAGATAAATATGTTAAAAAGACTCATCCATGAATAGAGCTTTTCGGACTGATTGGCAAATTTAATTCGTTTCATTTTATTTCGTTGCGATGTAGTTTTTTAGTACCTTCTTAAGCTTTTATTCTGGCATCTTTGAGACGGCAGCAGACGGTTAAGAAATGTTTTGTAATGGACTTAGCAACACCGTTTGACTTATAGATTTGTCATTGACCATAGTTTGAATGATACGAGTAACTTGCCGTTGTGTTGTAACACATGTGGTCATTGTCTTGTGGCAACATTTTTAATTGTATCATGCGCGTGTAATTTATGTATTGTATATTTTTTACGAGTAGGTAGCATAGATAAACTCCAATGAATATTACAATATGTAGTATACACATGATATTTATACATCCCTCCTATTATTTCAAGTGTCGTACCATGATTGCGATCAGTTATAATAGCGGATCTTTATTCTACGCTTTAGTCACATATTACTAATATACATATACAACAATTCGTCAACCGAAAATTTTGTCTCCATCCCTTACGAATTTTTTTAAATAATTTGACAGTCTTGCACTGTAAAATTTTTTTTTTTAATAGTCCAAACTTCCGTCAAAACATTGAAATTTTCATAGTGATTTAAATTTATATATAGTAACAAGTAAGTTGACAAAATTAAATTTTTTATTTTATTTATATTTTATATATTTATATTATATTTTATAAAATTTTATTTTTTTATTTTATTTTTATAATTTCAAATATTAAATTTATATATTTTAATAAATTTTTCTGTTTCTCATGTGTAAAAATTGAATCGTAATTTTAAATACATTAACATGTATTTTAAAATGATAATTTAATTAGTTTTTAGGTTATGGAAGCTTACTGGATTGGGAGAATTAATTTGTATCTCTGTGATTTATCTACAATAAAAAATGATAGAAGTTTTGTGTGTGTGCACATCATCAAGCATGGGCCGTATGTTTTGGGCTGTGAATTAAAAATTTGAGTTTATTTGAAGTTTTTTCATATTTTGCTGGTACTGCTCATAGTCAAGATTGAATTACTCAAAGATGTATTGAATAGTTAATAATAATAAAGCAATAAATAAATAAAAAATATATGTACTGTATTTATCTGCATTTCATTTTTATTATTAGAAATCGTAGGTTGCTTTTGTCGTACGCTCAGTAAGCTGACGAAAATGTCCCTTGTGATTTTCCGGATTGAAAGCCTTTATATTTAATTCGCGTTCAAATACTTCCATAACTGTTTTCATTCGTCCTACCAGATCGTTTACCCTTCGTTTAGCATCCAGATCAGTTTCAAGCTCTTCATATTTACGTTTTGCGTATGGAACGGGAGTTGGTTGAGCAGCCTGAAAGATATAATTGAATTACATAACTCACTTATTCGTAGTTACTGTTACTACTGCCGCGGGAATAGCTGTCCCGGCTTCGTTTTTGCTGGAATTTTTATTAAAAGCACCAACAAACCATCAGGATTTCCCACAAACAATATACATATCGATATCGTTATTATAGTTAAGAATGTAATGAAATACATACCGTGACTTTCATTGTGTGTCCCTTCCAGTTATAGTCATTCATCTGTTGAATAGCCGCCTCCCATTCAGGCTTACCTTTGAAACAAACATACACATAATGACTGCCTGGTTTTGTCATTTTACTCTTTGAAATTTTACTCGTTTCACATAATCACAAAAATCACCTAAAAATTATAACTTCAAAAACAAGAACCCCTGTCCCTCTTTATATTTTATTAATTAGATCAATTAATTTGAATAAAGCTACAAAATGTTTTAGAAAATGCCGGTATTTTATGACATCAAATATTTTAAATACGTATAGTAGTTGTACTTTATGACGCTGATGTCACTGTTTAAATTTTTTTCATTGTCATGTTTTGTAAATTGATTTTTTTTAAAATAATTATGCCACTATAAAATTATGTATTATCATAAACATATAGTTTATGTACAAATGCAGCCCTTGCGAAAAATAACTCGGTTGAAAAAATGTCATAAAAGTTGAGTAATGTCGCATATGTATATTAGTAATATGTGCTTTAGTCGCGAGTTATAGGTATTCTGATACTACTTTGACGAAATTTCAATGAGTATTACAACAGCATAGAGCTCAAATATTAAAACAAAAGAGCAAAACAATCGATGGGCAATTTCAAAAACATCACAAATACTAATGAATCAAAAATGTGTATCACAAATCCTAATGAATCAAGATTTAATTCAATATATTTTCATTACGGCTGAAAATTTGTATATCAAATTTATATAAAACCTTTCTGTTAATTTCATATGATATAAACAGAAATGGAACTGTAAATTCTTCCTATCACAATTCACAAATACTTACGAATAGTACAATATGTCAATTAGGATTAGGAAAGGGACAAATTGGTTTTTGTTTACATTTCACGTACTTATTAAACAATATACCGCCTTCTCACAATCTCAATATTATTGTTTATGCAATAAACTTTTTGTTGTTGCTATGAAATAAAAAATCGTTTTCATATATTTTTTCTAATCTTATTTGATTTACAGCGCATAGATGAACTAGTAAAGATGAACAACTTCCAACTAGCCTGTTACGCAAGAACTAAAATATTATAATTTTTCAAAAAGCATGCTGGGAGGGAGATTCATACATAAGTATATTCATATGTATGTACATAATCTCCTAGCTACAAGATTGTTATGGTAATTTTTTTTTTTTTTAAGGAAAAGGAATATGTTGTTGGTTTGATTAATTTTGATGTATTTCATAGGGTCAATAACCTTTTGTGTTTTGACTCATTTCCGTGCATTTTATAGGATGTTTCATTATGTGTAATAAAGTTTTGGATAATCACATATAATTTAATTTAATTTTAATTAATGTGATCATATTTTATCAATTACATATCGTACATACATCAAATTATATATGATAATGATAACAATATACGAGTAGGTAACATATGAAAATCATTCATATATACTAAATTTAAAATATTTTTATTGTCTTTACTCTAGAAAAATTTCATCAAAGTGCTTTAAATAATAGCACTTTGATGAAATTTTTTACTATTTACTATTTAATTGTAGTAAATTTGTTTGTTTACTTCTTAATTATGCAAATTTATTATGTAAATTTGTTTGTTTACTTCTTAATTTACACTTTCGTATTTTCTTTTTCACATTCTACTTCACGCCGTTGCCGGCCAAATCAAGAATGTTAGCTCTGCTTTACGTACAATATCACACTGTATAGCTCCATGCCAGCCTATATAGTGCCGATATGAACGATTGAACGGTCCATGAGTTTTGCACCACAACAGGGGGTGATATAGTTGTATTCATTCATATCATCAATAGTAATCGAATAATTAAAAATCCCTTTTAAATCCTGCCTCTATTGGGAATTTGGGAATTCAAACCGGTACCTCTCGCTAAAAAATGATTTAGGTAAGTTATCAACATTATTAGATAGAAAATTTATTATTACTCTCATTTACAAATTACAAAGAATATTAAGGAAACTAGATAATACATGTACTTGGATCTACATATTCTTCCTAATAAGAAGTAAAAAGAAATTATAGTAATAATCAAGATATTCGAATACAAAATTTTGAGAAATATGGGAAATTAACTATAAGTAGTAAAATCGGCGCACTGCTCGAAATCTAGTGTATAGATCACCTTTTCGCCAAAAGTAATGCAATAAAACAACGATTGAATTCAAAGTTAATATATTTAATTAGTTAAAATTTTTAATTTTCTCGATCCCTAAGTGCGGCTTTTGATGTGTTTGTTTTGGTTGGCTTTGGGAAACTACTAGCCACTTGCAATTTTTGCGAAGTAAAACCAATAAGAAAAAAAATTAATTAATTTTTTAACGTGTTCATAACAATAATCATTTTCATTTGATATAAATGAAAAGAATTTAGATTTTACTTTTTCTAAACTATATTTCGTCATATCATCCAATATATTATTATTGTGGATTTTATTGAAATAATTTTCAAATATTTGAACCAAAAATGTAGCCATTTCTAACCATTCATCTGTTGATGCCTTTAGAGATCCGAAGTTGGAGCTATCTGTTTTGAAATTGTTTTCCGGCAAAAATACATCAGTCGCACTTGACACATCATTGTGTCACTTTTTAGAAATTTGGATATGCATTTATCAATCTTTTTTCATCCACAATAGCCTGCATAATATGCTATAGCATTCGATGTCAAAAACCCCAATGCAAAAATAGTCTGCGATTTAATCACACCCAAAGACATTGCGTCGAGATCCGGGATGTGTAATATTACCCAGGCATGTACAATGGGAAGAGATATGCCAGGCAAGTGTATAAATTGGAAGGGTCAACATCCGGCTAATTATCGAGGCTGTGAGGTTGCTAGCTAAACAACAACAAAAATTAAGAGATAAACCAAGAAATCAACCGCAAAATCACGAAAATCAAACGATTCAAACATCAAATCAGATAGATAAAATCCACAACCAAGCAACCCAGGGCAAAGAAGAACATTTACTCAGGTAGTGAAAGGTTCGGGTTCAACTAAATATATGGGCTCTGAAAATAACCAAATTACGGAAAACATTATGAACAACATTTAATCTATTACAAACCCGCAAGATGACCATAGTAATCTGAACCACATGATACTTGACCAACAGAAGAAAATGCTACTCCCACAACGCACTCGGATAAAAAATATTAGGTAAGAACACAACTTTCAGAATAGCAATCTGGAATGCTAATGGGATTATGCAGCACATTCCAGAAATAGAAATATTTGTAAATACAGAAAAAATCGACATTTTCGTTTCTTATCTGGGGTTAGAACTTATATCATTCCATTCATCTAGCGGAAAGAGCAAGAGATGGTTCAGCATTATTTATAAAAGGAAATATAAAACACCACGTAGATTCAAAAATCAAAGAAGAAACAATACAAGTCACTACTGTAAAGATCCACATTAAACAACGACAGCCTACTGTCTCTGCAATATACTGTCCGCCCCGGCATAACTTGAAAATGGAGGACTACATTTAAATCGCTAGGACGTGATTTTATTATTGGGTGTGACTTTAATGCGAAAAACACCTATTGGTGATCTAGACTTACGACATCAAAGGGTAAAGACAACATACTGGCCCAGTGACGAACCTAAGATTTCGGACCTAATAGACTTTTATGTAGCAAGAGGTATATCTCAGAACTACATCCGCACATTGAAAACAGCAATTCTCTAGTATCGATTCACTCACCGTTTATCACGGCAGTCAGTGAAACGGTAATTCGAAGGGAATTGCACCCAGATTAACCAATTCAAAAGCAAACTGGGAACTCTTTCGAGAATTAATGGAGGAAAAATTCAATCTCCAGGTGCCGATAATAAATTCTCAGTTGGAAGATGAATTGGAACAACTAAATGAAACAATTCACTATGCTGGTTTGGCAAGCACCCCCATTATACAAAATAAGATGCCGCTTAACATATCCTATCCAACGGAAGTTAGAGAGCTGGTAAGAGAAAAACGACGGGCACGTCAAATCTAGCAAATTTATCGAATACTGGAGAACAAAACAATTCTTAACAATTTATGAATCAGTCTCAAATCTCTTCTTAAATAAGTTAAAAATGAATCAATCAACAGATATCTAGTTAGCCAAACTGATGAAAAAAAATCTGAGTACTCACTGTGGAAGCCGACGAACGGACTCAAAAGACCCAAAATTGAGGTGCCTCCTCTTAAAAAGGATAATGGGACCTGGGCAAGAGGTACCAAAGAGAAGGCTGATCTGTTCGCGGAGTATCTTCAGGAAACCCTCCAACCACCAATACAAATTGCCAACGAAAATATAATGTCAATCCACAAGCTAGATGAGTTTGACATATGCCCAGTAACTCTCAAAGAATTAAAAGAATAGAAAAGTAACATGAAAGTGTTAAAAAGTATGACTTGATACTTGCCAAATTTTCAAGGCTCTATCTGATAACGGATTTCGTAAGCTATTACACATAATCAATGCGACCTTTCGGTTTAAATATGTCCCTCGGCAATGGAAAGTAGCAGAAGTAATCATGATAGCAAAACCTGACAACTAATTGGTCCACATCAATTTAGATTTAGAGAAAAACATTCTATAGAATTGATCAGGTGCATAGAATCACAAACATAATTGAAAGAACGTTATAACCTGACGTTCCTCGACGTCGCCCAAGCATTCGATAAAGTTTGGCAGAGTGATTTAGAATACGAGCTATGTACATAGAGATCTGCCGAGGCAATTCTATGCCTTACTAACATCTTATTTATCCTATATACATTTTCGTGTAACTATGGCGGTTGGAAGTAATGACGCCGATGCAACGGGCAAACTCCAGAAAATTACCCATGCGGTTTGTAACTTATCGTAGATTCTCCGTGGTACACAAGAAATGAAGACCTTCACAGGGACCTACGGATAGAATAATCAAAGATGAAATAAAAATGCAACACGAAATAAGGCTCCAGGAACATGGAAACCTCTATATTCGCCATATGATAGATAATCCTCTCCTTGACAGAAGACTCTAAAGAACGAGGCCACTTGATCTAGTGAACTTACCAAATTAAAATTAGTTAACAGGTTTAATCAAATATGGGACTAACCATTGCGATACACTCCAACAAATGAGAATTTTATAAGAAATATAAATTTTGTATTCGCATCGCAATGTTTCATATTGATGTACTACAGGGCGTTCCATCTGTTTTTTAAGCTCAATAAAAATATTTGGTAACCCTAAAATTGTTTGACAAATGAAAAGTTAAAACTATCCATTCTTAGTCACGAGTTTATTTACAACACAAGAACGTGTTTTGGTTAGCCAAACTTATTACGAAAATGGTCGTTCTGTAAACAACAAAATTTCGTAAATTACGTGATGATTGTGGTCACGATGGATGTGTTATAAAGTCTGGAATTAGGTAAATTGTTAAGCGTTTTGAAGAAACTGGTTCAGTTGCAGGTCGTAGAGCCTAATATGTACTTCTGAAACAGTAACGTTACAGTCAACGATGAGCGGTACAGAGACATGATTACTAACTTTTTTGAGCCTCAATGTTGCAGTCCTGATATGTGGTTTCCGTTTCAGCAATACAATTAAATTACTGAAAGAAACATTTGACAAGCGATTAATTTCACGAAATGGACCCATGAATGAAGCGGCTCACTCGGTCGTGCGATTTGGCGCCATTAGATTATTTTCTCAGGGGATATGTAAGGTCATATATCTACGCCGATAAACCAGAAACAATGGAGCCCTTTTGTGTGTGAAAATTGGACCTTCAGATTACGGGCCAGCCGTGGCGGACACATGTTCGAAATCATATTCATATTCAAATATTAATGTCATAAAATTATTTTTCAAATAAAGCCAATTTCATTGATATTAAAAATATTTTTCTATGTTTAATTTAATTTTAAAGTTCGCCTTCTCTAAAAAAAAACACCCTTTACCTATATAAGGGTGTCTCATTGGTACCAATCTAAACGAATAAGGCGTGTAGCTGCATCAATATCTTGAAAAATAAGTCCACTATGCATATGCCTGGAAATGATACACTGGAAATACCCACTTAAATTCAATTTTCAAATTTTTAGCACGGCACAATACCTTGAACCATTTATATGCCACTACCTCTTCTAAAAATCAAAATAACTGAAATGTTTTTGCATAATTTTAAAGGTACAAAGTTCTTCTTTCTTTTCTTAAAGTAGAAATAGCAAGTACATTTAGTATTTTCTAATATTTTGGCCCCTATGATCGGGTATACATACATGTCTGGTAAACCTAAATTGCACGAACATGTATTCCAAGGATACCACCACAGTATCCTTTGCTTGTCGTAGGAGGCAACTAACTGGTTAGATTGCTGGGCGAATTAAAAGAATTGTCTATTCTAATTGAAAATGTAAAATAGCTACAAAATCAGATATACAATTATGTGAGTTGATTTCAATTTGTCTTGATGAAAGCACCGACATCACTCGACTCGACATCATTCCGACTCGATTAAATATTTTGACGTGATGAAATTTGTGATTAAAATAGTTAACTATATAGCCGCACTGTTTTAAACAAAAGAGCGTTCGAATTTTTGTTAAATGAAGTGAACTCGGTGTACAATAGGTTAACTATGTATATAATAATGTTCTTTAGCTTAGTCGCGGCAAAGATTTTGGCAACACCATTGATTTTATATTTGATTTCATCAAAGCATTTGAAGCTAAGCTAAAAATATTTAAATGTAACATATTTAGCAAAAATTTCTAGAATTTCCCTTATTTAAAAAATTACATGATGGACTTACAATTTTACTAGAAACCCGATGTGGTAAAAATGATAAAAGAATTTTATAATATTTTAGAAACTACAAATTTCAACAAAATTTTTACAATTTCAAAAATTTGAAGAAATTTCAATATTTATTACTCGTCTTATACATACCCAGATACTTATACATACGAACAGTTAAATTAAACGATATTTGAGTTCATGAATTTAGAAGATTTCGAGATGCAATTGGTGGATTTTGAATATAGTACGATATGGAAAGAAAACTCATAGGTTTAAGAATCATTTTGGAAGAAATTGAAGGAGATCGATTAATTGGAGCAGCCCAGAGAAATGCCGAAAGTGAAATATTAACAAGTTGGAAATCTATTCCAGATAATTTTTCTTGCCACAAAAATAGCAATGGCTATTTTACCAATTTTTTCATCTATAATTATTCCTGTGAAACTTTGTTTTCTTCAATGAATTTTATTAAATCAGACAGGAGAAATAGACGAACAGACAACAGCAGTACTTCTTGTATCTGTTTTTTTTTGAAAATATTAATTTTTCTTCATTCTTTAATTATTTTTTATTGGATTATTTATTTGAGGTCATTTATATATTCATTTTTCACTTTTTGATTTTATTTTATTTTCACGTCACGCTTCAAATTATTTAGAAAAAATATATATTTATAACACGCAAGCTCGAAAAGGTTCGCCATCACTGGTTTAGCACATCTTGGGTGTCCCACAAGTGGCTGATATGAATGGTACGATTGGATTCGTTCATCAAAACAAAGGTGACTTTGGTTCTATCACTTCGCACTGTCAGGCAGCGATTCAAGTCAAAACTTTTAAACAGAAGCCTTACGACATAGTACCGTGCCTAGAAGAAACTGTTATAGCCACAAATCACGTAATTAAAATTTTAAAATATTACATTCATTTGGAAGCTTATAAAATTTCCAATCAAACATACTAATAGCTATTGCCGTATCTGAATAAATTATTAATGATTTTGAACAAAAACTTACAGATTTCAAAATTTTCAAAGAACTTTTCTTTTCCGCTTTCATTCGTGAAAATCCTTTTATATTTATAGTTATAGACAATTTTATGTATTTATAAACATTTTTAAAATGTAAGATAGTCAGGCTTAATAGCTTTCCCAAAAGCTATAATGTCATAAAATGATCAAATTTGGCCCTAGTTGCTACAAAAAATATATTCTACACCGAAATGCCAGACGAACAATTCTTATCATATTCACATTGATCATGTCTATACGCAATTTCAGTTTAAATGACCTTGCGTAAGCTAAAAACATACACATGTCAAAATAAATTATATATGCGTTAAATTAATACACATATTACACAGTCAAATAAAGCGATTTGAATTCAAGTCTTCGTTAACTATCATAAAAATTGCAGTAAAATATATTGTACATGACATTGTATTGTGATAAGTTTAGATATTTACACAATATGTGTTAACAGTGACCATGAATGCTAAATACTTTAAGCAAATGAATGAACAAAATTATTCAAAACTCCTGCGCTGCGGCGCTTTCTCTAGTAAACTAGCATTAATATACATATATAGACTAGTGTAGATTGCAAAATATATAAACGGAACTGGGTTTAGTTCGGGAAATGGCACACATTCATGGTAACCAATTTATATCACATTTCCGTCAAGCACAAACCCCATATTATGCAAATGTAATCAAAAATAAATTTTAATGCCTTTTCACACATTTGTTGTAATTTTTGCATTATCTGAATACATTATTTTTATCTCAAATTAAAGTAAAGGTTAATAACCATTTTTCACTGATTATATTACTTACATACATAGTATGTAGATATAAGCATATGAATATGTGTGTGCTTTAAAAAATTTTATTCGTATTTTGCATTTTTATTTATAGCGACAGATGCATATCGTTATAATTAACCCAGCGACAAAAAAGTTTCCATTCGTTTTTTCCACAACTTTACTATTTGAAAAATGTTTATAAGATCGGAAAAAGTACTGAAAAATATTTATAAAATATGTAGTACTAACGATGTATTGCTACGAATGCTTAAATTTTGGAGATCTACGAACTCGATCGATTTAAACGATCTAACACTGGTTCTGTAGCTGTATTATGACACAAGCTACTAGAAAAATAGCACGGCATAGTGGTTACACGAACTTATTTCCATACATTCCAAAAAACTTAAAAATTTGAGGTCGAAATTTTAAAAAATTCTGGAGTTCTTCGCACTTGATAGAATTTTCTTAGACTATTTCTGTAGATTTGATACGACCCCAGCTACCAGATAAACAGCATGGCTTATTGATTACGGGGTATTTTCATATATTATTGTGAAAACCTTGAACAATTGTATTATGTCTGTTGAAATATTAAATTTAAATGGGTTAAAATTAATTTTAAATTCGAAATATGAAAAATTCATAAAAAATTGACGTTTTTATTAGCTATCTAAAAAATGTGGTCTTTGACCTAAAGATTTTAATTTTGTAATTGATATACTCCAGCTTTCTGAACATAACAGTAGAATATTGAAATCGTGTAGGATAAATATTTCAAAGAAAGTTAGTAAATATATTTAGCTTTATAGGTTTTTATTTATAGTTTTGATAAAGAACCACTCATAACATACGGAATACTTTTTCTACAGTTCCTCGCCGTTCTACTGATATGTTCAGAAAGCTGGAGTCTATCAATTACAAAAATAAAAAGTTTATGTCAACGACCTCATTTTTTTAGATAACTAAAAATAATAAACGTCACTTTTATGATTTTTTTCATATTTCGATTTCAGATTAATTTTAACCCATTTTATCAGACAAATAGTAAGAAACACTTATTTTCATGATAAAGTAAATTTAACTCTCGAGTTGAATAGTGAAAAGAAAAATCAAATATGTCAAATAGTTTTTGAGAAGAAAACAAAATAATACACATACGTGTTACATTTAGAAATTATTTACAAATTTACAAGCCCCTGCACTTTTTGCCAATAAAGAACTCATCTGTTAAAAATGATTGAATGAAAGCTCTAGACAGACGCGGTTTAATAAATTCGATTTAGTGAATTTTTCATACGAAAAACAAACAAAGCAAACAAGAAAGTAAGAAACAACTACTTAAGTGTGTATTCCATTATAAAAAATTGGCTGGCAGTATTTTTTAATAGAAAAATTATATTAGGCCGAATATGTCAATTAGTAAAAAAAAATAATTAAAAATTAAAATTTTGACAAGTCAAATTTTTCGATTAATTTCTTCATTTTTTGGTGAACAAACAAAAGTAAGTTTGTGTTTTCTGTCAATATTTTAATTTTTAACAATTTTTTAACTGTTTGACACACGACCTTAGTGTGAAAAGAATACATTTTTGTTTATTTAAATTTTAAAGAAAGTGTTGTTGCTATATAAAAGCGTTGCTATAGCATTAATAATAAAATTCAAATAAACAAAAAGATTGAATTTTTCTCTTTAATATAATTTTAAATTACTTTTCTCCTTTCGTTTTTCCAATAAAAAAATACTGCCAGGAAATTTTTCATAAACGAATACAGGCTCAAATCGGATTTATTAAACTGCAGACTGGCTAGGCTATTACATAAAACATCTTATTGTTATAATAAAGCGTATCGTAGACAATGAGAAGTCTCACTAAAGTTAATATCACTCTCGATTGTGAACGTATCGCAGCATTACTCTGATTATGATATAAAACGATATTAAAGAAATAATGAAGCAAGTAAGTTCTCATGTAAATAATTTGGAAAACCCCAAAATAATCTTTATATTAAATTTTGTATTCAAAAAAGATATAATATGTACATCGATCAATAGAATTTTCATCTTCGCCAAAAACAAGCCAAAATTTTTGTTTTTTACATAAAAACTACAAAATACATAAATAAATAAAGAAAAAAATGTACTTACATGCCAAATCGAGATTATATCCATCTTTTTGATACCTTTTCCTCCTTTTGCTGACGAGCCCCCGAAGCGGGTTTGTCATTTTTATATTGGATATTGTATTAGCCATTCTCTTTCGTAAATTTGTAAGAGATGGAACTAATTTGTTCTGTATATATTCAGACACTATTGTGAACTATTATCGAATAATTATTATAATTTAAATATAATTTTGTTATTGGGATTTTATTAATATTTCGCCCGAGTTTAAAACGCACTAACATGTGGATTATTTATAATGAATATAAGAAACACAAAAGAAATTATTAAATTTTTTCATACATTCAAACACGACGACACAATGAAGCAATATATTCTACAAGATTATATGAAAAATAACATTTATATATTTTAAATTAAAATATTCTATTTCTTTTTTTTTTATTATTATGTAGTGTTGTAAAACTACTAAATTGTTTTTTGTTTAATGTTGATTAATTTTATTTCGTGATTATATTTTCTTACGTTTGATAGTTTTTTTAAATAAAATATTTCTTTTGCAGTCGAGGAACGCATGATAGTCAATTTTTAATTTTTCCAATTAATTATTTAATTTAAACTAGTAGTACATATAGTACTTTTATAATTAATAATTATAATTGTAACATCACAAAATAGCACAATTTTACAAATCTAACTACTTTATTATAAAGAAATAGTGCTTTTTTAGTGACTACTTGTTGATTTCAGAAGAAAACATGATGGAGTTTTAAAATTTATTTTAATTACACAAGATTTTTATTTTATGTTTATTAATAATAATAGAAAATGGAAAAAATTAAATTTACTTAACTAGTCACTTATTTTTATTATCACAATAAATTTATCTTAATTTTGTTTTTGCTGATTTTGTTCACAATTTAGTCCTGAAATGAAAAATAAATATTACGAACTTAATTTATTGTGTACACAATTTAAACATATGCATAGTAATGTAAGGTAAGGATTAAAATTACAATAAAAATGGAAAATAAGGACTAAAGCAGCGTACATAACATCGGGAGAATTTACCATAGTATAATTCCCGGTCTCTCGATCAATCAAATCGCTTAAAATGATATAAGCCCCTCCTACTTTTGCCATACTCGAGTTAAAAAAATTCTATCTTTGAGCAAAATGGGCCGCAGGGTTACCAACTAAAACATAATTATTTTTTAAATTATGAGCAATTTTTTGAATATTGACAAAAGAGCAAACTGTAATACGCAGTGTAACATAAATGTACTGCATATTATAGTTTGCTCGTTTTGAAGTTTGACGTCTTATTTGATTGATTTTTCGATGCCGTATCACCGATAATGTTTGTGTATATTGTTTTAATTATATTTCGTGTAGATATTTAAGTTTATTATAAAATTATGTAATATTATAATAAAATTAGATTTTTATATACATAATATAATTAATACATAATGTCAATTAAAATAAATGATTTTCAGTAGGTATTGTGAATTTGTGAATATCCGAAATAAACCGTAGCAGAGATAATAATCAGTCATGGAGATGAGAATCGTTTTGTATGACGGTATGCCGATCTACCAGAAATCACCTGTCGTCATTTGATTAAAATTAATTATTAATGTTGATTTTTTGTCAGTAAAAAGTACAATATAGTTCCAAAATGTCTCCGTTTAATTTGGAATTGTGTTTTGTTGTTTAGTCGGTAAATCAGTCCATATATGGCGATTTGTATATTTTGCTCCATTTCATTGAATTTATCTGTTATTTAAAATCACCGCTAGAAATAATAAATTAAAAAATCTAAAATAAGACATGTTATCTCAAAACGCACAATAATAAACAATTTGGTACTGATGCAGCCAATCTCAAATTGATAATGAAAAATTTAGCAAATCTAACAAAATGGGCTAAATTTTGAGCGAAAACATCAGCGTCTAACTTCAACTCAATACTATGGTAAATTCTCCCGATGTTATGTACGCTGCTTAAAGCAGCGTACATAACATCGGGAGAATTTACCATAGTATAATTCCCGGTCTCTCGATCAATCAAATCGCTTAAAATGATATAAGCCCCTCCTACTTTTGATATACTCGAGTTAAAAAAATTTTATCTTTGAGCAAAATGGGCCGCAGGGTTACCAACTAAAACATAATTATTTTTTAAATTATGGGCAATATTTTGAATATTGACAAAAGAGCAAACTGTAATACGCAGTGTAACATAAATGTACTGCATATTATAGTTTGCTCTTTTTGAATTTTGACGTCTTATTTGATTTGATTTTTCGATTCCGTGTCACCGATAATTTTTGTGTATATTGTTTTAATTATATTTCGTGTAGATATTTAAGTTTATTATAAAATTATGTAATATTATAATAAAATTAGATTTTTATATAATATAATTAATACATAATGTCAATTAAAATAAATGATTTTCAGTAGGTATTGTGAATTTGTGAATATCCGAAATAAACCGTAGCAGAGATAATAATCTGTTATAGAGATGAGAATCGTTTTGTATGACGGTATACCGATCTACCAGAAATCACATGTCGTCATTTGATTAAAATTAATTATTAATTTATTTGTTGATTCTTTGTCAGTAAAAAGCACAATATAGTTCCAAAATGTCTCCGTTTAATTTGGAATTGTGTTTTGTTGTTTAGTCGGTAAATCAGTCCATATATGGCGATTTGTATATTTTGCTCCATTTCATTGAATTTAACTGTTATTTAAAATCACCGCTAGAAATAATAAATTAAAAAATCTAAAATAAGACATGTTATCTCAAAACGCACAATAATAAACAATTTGGTATTGACACAGCCAATCTCAAATTGATAATGAAAAATTTAGCAAGTCTAACAAAATGGACTATTTTGAGCGAAAGCATCAGCGTCTAACTTCAACTCAATACTATGGTAAATTCTCCCGATGTTATTTACGCTGCTTAAGGGTTCTCCGTATGCCCTTTGTGAAATTGACCCATAATATTGTCCCAAAAATGTAGATTTTAAACAGCGGTAAGTAATACAAAATTACTTTATTTGAAATAAAAAAAAACTGTCACGACAGAAAATACTTAAATTTAATTTTTTTATAGAAACGTACATAAATATTATGTACAGTAATACGAGGACACCCAAAGACAATAAGAAGTTTTCACTAGTTTTTGCACAAATTTAATGTTAGAAATTGAAAATTTAATGTTTGCAAAATCGATTTTTATACAGTTTTAAATAAGTTTCGATCACAAAAATTCACGCTGAGATAATAAAATACCAAACAAAATTTGAGGGTCCTTTCTTCGATGGCGATATCCGTTAAATTCAAAGAGTACAGAAAAATTGTATATGGCTTATCATGTTGAAAGATGGATGAGAATACAATCATGATTTACCGTACCATCTAAATATACAACTATTACCGCCCTATGAAGCTGGCTGTAACACCTACCATTTAACAACAATGGACAACAGACGAGATTTTGCAATCCTTTTTCGTTGGAAACCTACTGCTGGATCAAATCATCAAATTGGAAAACAATAACATTAAAGCGCCAAGCAGACGTTTAATTGGTCATGAATTCCTCAATCTAAAAGTACATAGTACTAACTATGGTGACCATGAATCAATTAGCTTCCATTAGTTTCCATTCCCTATAAAATGTCTAAAAGTTTTAACAATAATAATCACCTATTTGATTTTACACTTAGTAAAGAAACTATAAAAGAATGTTTGAAGCAGCACTTTGCTCACTCCCGATAATTCTGTTTTTATTGTTTTTTCTTCAAATATGTTTAATATTTATTGTTGAGTGTTTATATACATTTGATGTATGTAATATATGTATTGATGTTGTTTATATATTATGTAATATTAATCTGTCATTTTAAATTGTATTGATTTTTTATGTTAAGTCAAATTATGAACTTTGTTAATTTGAGAAATACAATTTTAAAAAACAATGAAGTATATACACGGTGCAAAACGGTGGGGCCGAAATAAAGAACTATAGAAAAAAAAACATTTTGAATAAACAACAACATAACTTGGTGTGTCAAATATAAAAATGAAACCGAAAATGATTATTAATGATCGTTCTTGGCAAAACAAACTTTTTTTTATGGTTTTTGTTAGTTTTATTATACTGGTATATCGGAATGGTAAGCTTAAAGTGAGACGTAGAAGTGGTAAACGGTTTTAAGAAAATGCACTCTCTACCGTCAAACATTCTTAACCTGTGCAGTTTTAGCTGATATTTATTGAACAACCACACACGCAGATAAACCAGATAGGATTCGATTGTCCATGTCATCGACAAGTGATGTGTTAGCAGCAGTCGACTTATTAGTTGTAAGAAATCTAATTTCAATTTCCGAGCTACCCGAAACCGTTGGATTATGCTGTAAATAATTGAAACCGACGAAGAAGTTTTGCGAGCTATAAAATTAAAATTCACGAATTATTATAAATGGAATTCTTAACCGACAAGTAAATTAAACCATTAACTGATTATTCAATGATGGTACGGTTGGCTTGAGAATAGTACGCTTGCTTTACACAAAGAAGGAACTTTCTCACTCAGATAATGATAATGCCTGTTTCTTTGATGAGTTCCATAATTTCATATCAAGATAATAACGACTTCTAAGTTGTTTGATAGAGGTTAAATTTTATCAGTATGAATATTTATATCACCAATTCACATCGCCTTCAACCTATTATGTTCGATATTCAACAAAGCGATTAATGAACGGAAATTGATATACACACACAGCTTGGCCTGGAAAGGTATTTCTATCGAATTATTGTATTTCCTCCGGTCACCTGTACAGGTCAAAATAATTGCATAATTTTATCTTACACGCACTCTGGTCGACCTGTACATGTACAACTGTGCAGGCATACCTGTTAAATGTGTGTAGCCGGCTCTGCGTTACGAATCGTAGCTGAATAATATTTCATGGAGTTTATATTTTTTTATTTGATGGATTAGTGAATACCGCAATGCACATAGAATAGTATAAGCCGTGATTATACTCAAAATTAGTTATGCATATGAAAGAAAAACAGAAAATCGTAGTGGACATTTCTTATTGTAATTGGGTGTACACGTAGAAATGAAATATGTTATTATGATGCATAAACATTCAGATTCATTAATTTCTATAAAAAAATTGTCAAAAAATTTCTATAAAAAAAGCTGTCAAATCCTGAAGAAAAGAAAATTCCACGGGTATTTATTTGGAAATCATACTTGATTGTGGTTGAGGAAGATTATTTAAAATCATTATTACCATCATTCTAACGTATAATAATCTTCTCCGTATAGCTTCATTTTGAATCCGAAGAATTCCTTTCACCGTCTCATCGTTGATTAAAACAAATAAACATCGATCACCATAAAACAATAATAATAAACAATAACACCAAATGTTATTACCATCCACATTTATTTTTTGGTTTCCTGATGTTGTCGACATGTTCCAACTACCATGTACTGGAAGACAGTAGCGTCCGGAAAAATAATGTGATTTCTGTGTCCGTAGAGTTGACCATATATTGTACATACATTTTTTGTGTGAGATAAGTAATTTTGGTAATGTGGCAGAGCGGCGAGCCGATAAACGGTAATCTTGGGACTCCAACAGTGGACGAAGTGAATTAAATGCGTTTTTCGATATACGCGAAAAAATATAAGACTAAATGTGTTTTTAGATATAAGCGAAATAACGTATGTATTTGTAAAAGGTAATGGTTAAGATTGGTCAGACCAGGAAAAAATTATTAGATAGTTGTTAATAACATATTAAATGTAAGTTAATAAAATATTAAATGTAAGTTAATAAAATATTACAGGTGTTGTATTCATAATTGCCTCATTTGTTGTAGACATTGTTTTTTGTAATGATTTGTAATAAAAAGGCAAAGAATAATTTCTGTTTACATGAATGGAATCAGTAGTTGCTCTCCTTTGTTCCGTTGGATGTTGCCTTTTTAAAATCCGGAATTTTTGGCGGGCGATTTTTGAAGAATGAATTCAACAAAAATAAAACAAATAAAAATATTAATAAACAGACATAAAACAATTAGATGTGATAAAATCCCTCGACTTAATTAAGATGTGAATCTAGACGGAATACATTGATCAATGTGCGGGCATAGCTGTATTAGTATATGCACAACTACGAGACACGCGATCATTATAGGCTCCGGATATGTAGGTGCTCAAAAATCAAAAATATGTACCTAAAACATTTGATTCAAATGAGAAACTATGTGGTTAAAATCAAGAAACACAAAGTGGCTAACATTTAATAAAAAATCGATACATTTATCACAATTCTCCAATATGTAATTTATTAAAAGGAAATTAATGTAAAATAATAGAATGTATCCTTCGTCTCTTCAACTAAACTCCATACGGATTTGTCTCGTAACCGCTCTTACTGCTTTATTCCAGTTATTTGAATATCATACAATTGTTTCACGTATTGATTTCTTGTTGTGGACTTATCTGAAGCGAATTCAGTTGTGTACTTTTCCAGAAGTGAAACTATGTCGATTCCTTTTGATCGATCATCTGTCAAACGAAGTTAATACAAAAATAAAATTACTTCATCGAAATTGCACTAATTATTACAATTAGATCCGAAAAAACACAAACATGCGTTATAGCCAAAGCATTTGATAATTAAACCTCGAATTATTATTGAGTGCAATCATAGTTTTAAACCGATACTACCAACAAATAAGATAGTATGCTAATGTCAGCTTCTGAAAATGATAGGAACTAATAGTTCATTTAAGACGGGTATCTGTTAACCTTGAATGATACAGTTGTCTATTAAGTTACCTAATCGAAAATAAATAATGTGATGTACACTTCAAAGGTTACATTGAAGACAAATCGACGAGTACGAAAAATTTGAGCTACTTCGTTGGCTTAGGAGCTCAAATTATAATCCTGTTTTATCCGTACACGTGTAGGAGCCTAAAGATTAAGGATATTGAAAAATGAGTTAATATGGCTGATATTTATGTGATTACATACATATGTCAAAATATGAAAACATATAGGTAGCTCATTAGGTAGCATTTGTTGTGAATCAAATAGATAAATAAATAAATTTTAATAAAATTTAATTTTCTGACCGAAAATATTAAAATTCGATTTTCCGACAAAATTAATTACTTTTAATTGACTTTTTAAATAAAAATAGCTTTATATTGTGTTTACGAATAACTTTTATAGAATTAACATCTGTATATACTAATTATATTGGAGTTATAGCAAAAAATATAAAATCAGTTTTCGTTTTCGTTTTCCTGTGGGTAAGGCGCTTTACGTTTCATTTCAGACAAATATTATTTTATACAATATTTATACCGGTTTTTACAACAACAAATTTTTGTTTGTTTTGTTTTTAAGCCGCTCTCATGCATATGAGCAAAGCCATCTTAATATATAAAGCCTCCATGTTGAGCGATATTTTCAAACGAGCTTTTTTTATTTAACCAAAAAATGTGTAATTTACAAAGAAGTCTATGCAATCCCATGGCAAAACATACAAACTTATTTTGAATTGTTCAACTATTAATAGTGAGAGCTTTTAATATTTTATTATATGAAGTAATAGATAAAGAATTGAATTAGGTGATGGCCAGGGTTATTTTTCGAAATTATATTAATTAAACATAATTTTTATGATTATAAAATTGCCATTAATTTAATTTATTTGCGCTTTTAAATTTATATATACAAATATATATCTGATATATTCTAATACTCTCTTTCAATATACTGCATTCACTCCAACACAGAAATAAAATAGTTCGATTCAAAATCTAAACATCGAAAAATATGTATAAAAATTATGATAACTACGATAAATTAAAATTTAGGAGATTAATCGGATAAACGCTGGAAAATTTCTCATTAAACCAAAATAAAAATATTGATCGTATCGATCAAATAAATGATAAAATGCTGTGTTTTGTTTTGAAGGTTACAAAAGGTTACATAATTTATATACAATATGTCAATTAGGAATAGGAGAGGGACAATTTGATCACGCTCTCAATTATTTTTTATGCGATTACTTTTTGTTGTTGCTATGAAATAAAAAATTGTGTTTATACTTTTTCTCGTTTTTTGCGTTGTTTTATGAACATTATGTTTGTTCCATTTTAAAAAAAAACATTGATGTTTTCTTCTTTTGGTTTATTTGTTAGATGGGAATAAATTATTTTGTTGGTTATGTACACAATGTCCCTTTCTTACAAATTTTTATTCTATTTCTATTTGAGCTTTATTAGAGAATAAAGTATCTTATTTTCCTTTAATTAATACAATAAAATGGAAAACCCCACGGAAAAATCTTTCAAGTCAGGTGAAAACCAATGTTTATAGTTTCAATTGATTTCAAAAAATTATAATTTTGAGTTAATAATAATAATAATAACAGTGTTAAAGGCCATTACTGGCCCCTTACTGAATCAACAATCTGGCTCCAACGGTTTCGATCCTTAGCTTGATCTTCATACTGTCTTAGACAATCTGAAGAGGCCAAGTCGTTCTCTACATCGTGGAGCCATCGTCGCCTGCAACGACCTCTGCGCCTACCATATGGTGGCTCTCCTTTCAGAGATCGCTGCACAATTCGTTCCGGATCAGCACGCAGAACGTGACCGAGCCAGCGTACTCGCTGAGATCTAACTTCATGTACAATATCGGGGATCTTCATCAGATCTCTGATCTCGAAATTGTACAGAGCTCGGTAGGTACCATCTATTTCGCGTTTAGGGCTGTAAATCACACGCATGATTCTTCTCTCAAATGTAAGGAGCCATCTCTCGTACTCATCCGTCAGCGCCCAACTTTCACATCCAAACATAACAACGGGCCTGATCAACGCTTTGTAAAGCTTCAGCTTCACGGCACTTGACAAGTGTTTAGATTTTAGCAGTGGCCTTAGAGGATACAAAGAACGACTGCCAGCTGCCAGCCGCACTTTAATATCCTCACCCACACTGTTATCGTGAGTGATAAGAGAGCCCAAATATTTGAACTCCCTCAAACGTGTGGTGGCCACTACTAAAATCTGGTGTGCCATTGTTTCTAAAACCAGAGATCAGGTATTTCGTTTTGGACTCATTGATCTGGAGTCCAACAGAAGCTGAAAACTCTACAAGCGGATCAAGTATTTCTTTCACTCCGTTGCTATTCAGTCCAATCACGCATATGTCATCTGCATATGCAAGCACTTGATTGGACTGGCGATATAAGATGTTGCGCTGAGGTGTTTCAGTTTTACGAAAGATGTACTCCAGCATGAGGTTAAAGAGTATCGGGGACAGAGCATCTCCCTGCCGAACACCCGAGTTAACTGCAAAAATTGTCGATAACCTGTTCTCAACTTTAACACAGCATTGAGACTGCGTCACTGTCATCCTACACAGTCGTACCAATTTTGTTGGCATTCCTAGGTATTCCAGGGCAGACCACAAACTCTCTCGATTGATCGAGTCGTAGGCCTGCCGGAAATCCAGGAAAACCTGATGTACGGAGATGGATGTCTCATAATATTTAGATAGAATCATCCGCAGCGAAAAGACCTGATTAGTGACTGATCGATTCGGACGAAATCCTCCCTGATAGTCACCAACCAAGCCCTCCATAATTTTGAGTTACTTTTCATTCAAATATTTCTATAAACGAAAATCATGTCTCTCCATATAAAATGTATGAAGAGAGCGATTATTTTTGTTCTTTTAGACTCACTAATAAAAGTTCGTTTGAACATGGAGGCTTGATTTATTAAGATGGCTTTGATATGAGTCTAAAGCAGCGTACATAACATCGAGAGAATTTACCATAGTACGTTTTCCCCTTTTTTCCAATCTTTCGATCAATCAAATCGCTTAAAATGAAATAAGCTCCTCCTACTTGTGCCATACTCGAGTTAAAAAAATTTTATCTTTGAGCAAAAGGATCCGCAGGGTTACCAACAAAAAAATTGTTTTTTTCTAAATTATGACTGTAATACGCAGTGTACTATAGATGAACTGCATATTATAGTTTGCTCTTTTTGAATTTTGACGTTTAATTTGATTTGATTTTTCTATTCCGTGTCACCGATAATTTTTGTGTACATATGTATGTATATTGTTTTAATTATATTTCGTGTAGATATTTAATTTTATTATAAATTATGTAATATTATAATAAAATAAGATTTTTATATAATATAATTATTACATATTATCAATTAAAATAAATGATTTTCAGTAGGTATTGTGAATTTGTGAATATGCAAAATAAACCGTAGTAAAGATAATAATCCGTCATAGAGATGAGAATCGTTTTGTTCGATGGTATACCGATCTAATCTTAATTATTATATTGATTGTGGATAGTAAAAAGTGCAATACAGTTCCAAAATGTCTCCGTATAATTTGAAATTATGTTTTGCTGTTAAGCAGTAAATATTTTGCTTCATTTCGTTGAATTTATTTGTTATATTCACCGCTAGAACAAATAAATTAAAAAATCTAAAATAAGACATGTTATCTTAAAACGCACAATAATAAACGATATAGTTGTATATAACCACTTTGGTAGTAACAGTGGTATTGACACAGCCAATCTCAAATTGATAATGAAAAACTGAGCAAGTTCAACAAAACGGTCTAAATTTTGAGCGAAAACATCAGCGTCTAACTTAAACTCAATACTATGGTAAATTCTCCCGATGTTATGTAAGGTTTATTTGAGCTGAACTCGAGACGAAGTCAACATAATAAACTTAAATTATTCCCATCTCACTATGAAATATTTCAATAATTTAGTTTTGTTATGTTGTCTTCGTCTCGAGTTCGTCTCAAATAAGCCTTTTTTTTTTTTTAAAAAGGACTTGGCATAGACACTTTTACGGTCCGCCTTACCTTACATTCACACAACATTCATTCAATCCATTCATTCATCCCATTCACACAAGTACAGTATACCACCTGCGTATTGCATAGCTCCATGTCACCCTGTACAGTGAGACATGGAAGATGGGTCGGCCCATGAGTTCTACATTCCAACAGAGGGTCATAGATGTTTTCAATTTAATACCAATCGTAATCGGGAGATGAAAAATCCCTTTTGCATCCCGCCTCTGTTGGGATTCGAACCCGGACCTCCCAATCCAAACGTCGCAGCTTTAACCACTGCGCTATTTGCTCGGTCCGATTCGTATGAGAGCGGCATTAACAAAATTATCACCGAAGTGAGGTTAGACTCACCACGAAAATAAATATCGCCGATAATTTGTTTCATGGGAAGCGTTCGGATTTATACCATTTAAGTATACCAAAATTTATACCATTTAAGTAAAAAATCGGTTGTCGGACCGACAGAATAGAAAAACTCGTATTATTCAATTAAAATTGTTATATTATTATAAATTTATTATTTTAATTAATAATTGCAGTTATTTTATATATTTTTTCAATAATTTAAGCAAAAAATATGCAATCATTTAATCATAAATGGAAAAATCGGTCCCAGGCTGTCGTCGATATTTTTGTCATGAGGCAACGCCTTAAGATACGGACAATATATGTATATACTTCTATATAAAATGTATGGAACAATATTTTTTTGTGTGTGCTGGTACGTGTCTGTACGGAACTGAACGGATAATATAAACCAACCTTAAAGCACCGGAAAACTATTTAATTAGTCTTTATCACACAAAAAAACCAATTTGTATAAACACAGAAAAACTATACGTTAATGTAACAATCACAAATGCTCATGCTCAAAACCAATTAATACTAATTTGGCAACACAAAAATTTATAAAATGACTAACAGCTCTTCATTCAAACACTCACCATAAAATAAATGAGAATCATAATACTAAAATATGAGTCGGTGAAGTGAGAATCGTAATATGAGTATGTTAGTTAGGGTAGTGATCATGAAATTATATTAACTGATAGTAACATTCCACTGATAACATGGTTTAGAAACATCAAAATTGTAGAGGGTCTACTGTGCCAATTACCATTCAATAGAATTTGACATTTAATTTGTATCCATTTCGAAATAAGTCGAATACTGCCAATCGAATGTTGATGAAATACTCGCTAATACCTCAAAATATCATAGCAAACACACAAGAGATTTATTCAATGTAGCAATTAGGACACTTCAGATACTAACATAGCAACATTATCCGATTGTTGCATAATGCGACCACAGTCTATCATGAAAAATCGATGGACATTAATTAACACAAGAGATGTAAATCAAAAAATTACATCATTATTGAAATAACAATGTATAAAAATTAATCCACCCTGTATACTTATTAATTATTATACATCACATTTAGATTTAATTCTATAATTAAACTTACCAGATATTGTGATTTACATTTATAGTATAGATTAAAAACTGATCATTCAGTCATTGACATCTAATTATTGATAAAAATCCATTCCATTTTCTGACTAATAAACTCGATATAGGATTAAAATTGAACTAAAATAACAACTTTTTATCACAAACTGATATTTTACTATACTTGACTATTCATGGTAAATATTATAATAGAGTAAATAGGCAATTGACACGAGGATTATACAAATTCGGAACACTTATCAAGAAATCAATGGAGAATATTTAATTAATCAATTTAATTTATTTAATTTATCATACTGGATGCCAAAAATTAATAATTCTGTAAAAAATTAATTTAGCTTACCTATCTACGTCCACTAAATTTAAACACTAATACAAATAAAGTATTTGTGTATCCAAAACCAACACAAATGTACTTCAAGCCTGATTGTCACCAATATTATTTAATTTACTATGCGATTATACTTGAAAGTATTGGTGATCGATGCACTATACAAATGAGTCAGAATTTACGTAAAAATTTTAGTCAAAACAAAACCAACGAATTGTGCAGAGAAAATTTATGGTATAGAAATATGGAAAACAAAGATAATATTCACTTTTAAATAATAAATTATATACGATAGTACATTGTTGGTGTTTCCTTAACTTTAATACATTATAAAATTTGTAGAGAAACTTTTTGTGTACTGCTCTCCTGTTGTTTAATTTTTGTTTTAAATTAATTAAGGTAAAGTAATTAAAGTTTGAAAATCGTTAAATGATTTAAAAAAATTAATTTCATGATCTCAGAAAGAGTTGCAAAAACAAAGAAAGCAAACGTACTAACAAACTTTATTTTAAGGCGAGAGCGTAAATAAAAATAAAAGGTAATTTATCAACGAGTTTAATTTGGTGTGATGAGATTATTTTTATTCTATTTTCGCACTAACACTTTCAAGTATAAGCTATTAAATGTAAGAGGGTATCTGTGTTCTCACTGTCTGAATCAGGCTTGTAGTACATTTGTGTTGGTTTTGTATGCGCTTAGACTTTAAAGTATTGGTGATCGTTACACTATACAAATGAGTGAGAATTTACGTAAAAATTTTAGTTAAAACAAAACCAACAATTTGTGCAGAGAAAATATGGTATAGAAATATGGAAAAAACATAATATTCTCTTTTAAATTATCGATTATATCCGTTAGTACATTCTTGGTTATTCCTTAACTTTATTACATTATAAAATTTGTAGAGAAACATTTTGTGTGCTGCTCCTGTTGCTTAATTTTTGTTTTAGGTTAATTAAGGTAAAGTAATTAGGGTTTAAAAATTGTTAAATGATTTAAGAAAATTGATTTTTATGATCTCTGAAAGAAAGAAAGAAAGCAAACGTACTAACAAACTTTATTTCAAGGAGAGAGCGACAATAAAAAAAAAATGTAATTTATCAATGAATTTATTACTTAATTTGGTATTATGTGAGTATTTTTATTCTATTTTCGCACTAACACTTTCAAGTATAAGCTATTAAATGTAAGAGGGTATCTGTGTTCTCACTGTCTGAATCAGGCTTGTAGTACATTTGTGTTGGTTTTGGTGTATCCAAAATCTTCTATATTATACAAGTCCAACTATACAAAATTTAAAGAGACAAACCGACTTTTTTTTATTAGTGTTAGCTGTGTACGTACATGCCTCAAATTTGAAAAATTAACAAACACTAATACACTTTGTTTTGCATTTTACTATGGAATATGACAAACTGCAACGTTGTATAATAATATGAATATCTATTTGAATAAAATATATCAACCAACACTAATACATACAAAAACACGACGACTTTTTTCATTTTTTGACTTGTTTGTTATGCACAATAGACCACAATGGAACACAACATTGCCGTCTATTGCACCAATACTAAGGTCGAAAAAAGTCGGTTTTGGCAATAATCTGTGTGTGCATATGTAAATAGTTGGACTTGTTAATATAGAAGATTTTGGTGTATCACATAAATTAAACTAATCTATACAACATTCTCTTCATTCTGTTTTTTATGTATGTAGTACAAAATAAATACATTTCGAATATTCCGAATCAACAAAACACAGAAAAAGCAATAAAAGGAATATTATATGTACAATCAAAACCAACACAAATTGGTTGGTTTTGGTACAATGCATAAAAGTACATCATTATGAGTAAGTACAGTAAGTACATCATTATGTAACTTCTGGAATGTCCGGCATATTCAGAATAAATAAACGAAACCAATCTCAGTTGAAGCAAAGATCATATATATAAAGATAGACTAGACCGTGTGGAAACGAAAATAATAATGCGAAATAAAAACGGTACAAATACGAAAAATAAATGATTATATTCACTATCTGCTCTACATTCATATAAAATCGAAGGAAATGAAAGACAAAAAAACATATTTCTACTACAGGTATAGTAACGAATTTGCGGCGCCCAACATTTATTTTTATTTTTTGTACGGGATGAACTCTCTATAAGATTCTATTCTCTCTGGTTGAAGGGATCTAGCAAAAATAAAAAAGTAAGCGCAGCAATTACATTATGGGCACGTAAATGCCATAATAATACCACATATTATGTATATGGTAAACCACAAAACACAATTTTTTGTGCAAAAAATGCAAGTCATTTATTTAGCTTGGTTTGTAGTAAAGTATGAAAAGCCACTATATTTCTATAGTGCTATATAATTATATAGTAACGTATAAAATCATTTATATATAGGGTAGTTGACACGATCAATATTACTGTCATTACTATGTATCATTAATAGTTATTTATCCCCATCATGTATCGGCAATGATGTTTCGAAATCAAAAAATCCAAATTATCATCATTACCGACCATCATAATTTATTTCAAATACTTAATACGGATAAACAACAAGTAATGGGTGGAAGGCAATAAACCGAATAAATAGCGCGTGTTGAAATAGTGATTTAAGTTGAGACGTCTGGCTCGGGAGGTACCGGATGCGATTCCCAACAGAGATTTTTATGTCCCGATTATGACCGGTGATTAAATTGAAAACATATATGATCCTCTGTTCGAATGTAGAACTCAAGTGTCGACCCATCGTTCATGTTAGTATAGGCTCTAGCATGGAGCTGTATGTAAATTTCCAGTTACGCGAAAGACCGTAGACGTGTACAAAATAGGGCTACTGCTCAACTTTCAAGAAAGAATAAATCCACTAGCCGAATGGTCTCTACTTAATGTATGTAGGTCTTGGTATTTATTTAACAAAAAAAATCATAAAATAAGTAAACACTTTTACTAGTACTCTGATGCTTGTTTTCTTATGCATAAAAAACAAGTATTTGCTTGTTTTTTATAAACTCGATTAGGAAAACTGAAATAACATAATAAAATAATTACTTTAAGGAAACTCAGAATTTACTTTCATTGAATGAATATACTTAAAATGGTATGCATATAAAGGGTGTTTTTTTAAGCCCGATAGAACTTGAAATTGTAAAAAACACACAAAAAATTAAATTGGAATCAAATATTTTTTTTTATTCGAAAGATCAATACATGGCATTAATATTTGAAAATGATTTCGGGCATATGGGCACCGCGGCGGTTCTTGGCGAAACGTATTCTGGACGTCCAATTTTGGGCCATTTTTTCGAGCACTGCTGGCCGTATGTCACGAATAACACGAAGAATGCTGGCCGGGCTCCAAGGCGTCAATTGTTGCTGGTTTATCAGCATAAACCAGTGACTTGACGTACCCCCACAGGAAATAATCGATGTCAACTCGCACAACCTTGGAGGCCAATTGACAGGTCCATTTCTCGAAATCAACTTATCGCCAAATTTTGATTTTAAAAAATCGTTGGTTGCGGTCGCCATATGGTACGTAGCATCCTGTTGAAACCACATCTCGGCCGGATCAATGTCATCCATATTTTCAAACAAAAAATCATTGATCATGGTGCGGGAACGATCACCATTGACCGTAACGGGATCCCAGCCTCATTTTTGAATAAATAAGGTCCGCTGATGCCACACGTCCGTAAACCACACCAAACGATGCATTTTTCTGGATGTAATGGAGTCTGTAGGGTCTCCTGTGGATTGGTTTCACTCCATATGCGGCAATTTTGTTTATTAACAAACCCGTTTAGCCAAAAATGAGCCTCATCGCTGAACACAATTTGACGACGATAAAACAACGGGTCATTTGCCAACTGCTCTAGGGCCCAATCGGCGAAAGAACGACGCTGGTAATGGTCTCGTGGCTTCAATTCCTGCACCAGCTGGATCTTGTACGGGAGTAGGTCAAGATCTTTGCGCAAAATTTTCCATGTATCGGACGGACAGAGTCACGAACTCCAATTTCTACGAGCGACGACGAATCGATAAATTCGGATCTTCTTCCACACTTTCATTTACAGCGGTGGTATTCTCTTCAGTACGCACATTCCTTCGACATGGTGATGTTATTGCATCC
Source organism: Tipula unca (assembly GCA_951394425.1). NCBI lineage: Eukaryota > Metazoa > Arthropoda > Insecta > Diptera > Tipulidae > Tipula > Tipula unca. The sequence continues at coordinate 111,299,660 of OX596381.1, forward strand.
TCTAAAGAGTATGTGATACCAAATCTATCCACAGTTCGACAGATGGCTTGCTCAAATAGACGATTATGTGCGCCATAAAAATCACGAAGTCGACTATAAGTTGCGCGAATCGACGACTGATTTTCAAAGTATATTTTAATAATTTCGTATCGTTGTTCAAGCGAGAGACTATTCATGATGATTTGCCAGAGTATACTGAGAACTGCTAGAGTATAATTTTCATAAAAATTTAATTTTTTGTTTTATTTTTTACAATTTCAAGTTCTATCAGGCTTAAAAAAGCACCCTTTACTTTTAGCATCTACTTTTACCATTAATATTTACTAAATATTATTGAAGCTACTGCTACAGCGGCTCGAATTGATCTTGTTGTACTCAACATAATAAATTTAAATTATTTGTTGTATAATAATATGCAGAGGTATTTTTGCAAGCAAGAAGGAACGCACTTTTAAAGTACATACATATATTCATCCTTTCATTTCATAGTTGAATAAAAATATAAAACTATTCCATTTTATCCAACAATGAAATACTGCGGCCATACAACTTCGTAATTCGCGTGGCCCTAATTTGCTTATTGCATTATTTTGATATAACGGTAGAAAAAGCCTCACAATGTCGTCGCCTCCGGGTCCTCGTTCGTACGTTTGTATGAACGGGTGGGCAAAAGTGATCTAGGTGTGAGGCGGGTCACGCTAAATGACGACAGATGGGCCGGTTTAAGGTGTTACGCGATCCGTGCCAACAAACTACCAGGCTGGGGGCCCATTTAACAAAGCCCAGTCGCAAACGGAGCCCTCTGGATACCTGGCGACCTCCAGTTGTAAGTAGCCTTACCTGCGTACACGGATCTCTGCGCAGGTGGACCATTTTTTTTCTCCGAAACTCGTGGGAGCACTATGTCAAATCTAAATAAAAAACAAAACAAAACCGAGACCGGCACTCACCAAAGGCCGGAGGAAACAGGAGAAAGCTCTAGCCGAAAAGGTGGGGCTCCCTCAAAGGTACCAGGGGAAGCGACTCCAGGGCACCAAAGCCTGGGACTAGCGGAACCCAGAGAAATTCTAGCGCTGCAGTAGGGGGGTCGGCTAACGTCCGTCAAAATGCTAAGGCGCGCTACCATAAAAAGCGCACGGCGATGAGGGTTCTGAAAAGGTGGGCTGAAACCCCTGAGGAGCAGCGTACTGAGAAACTAAAGGAATCCGTGATTTGGGCCAAGAATGCGATCAGTGGCGATAGCTCGGAGAGTGACCATGTGTCGAAAAGGCAGCGGTCTCAGGATGAGCTTGAGCCGGTCGAGTCTAAGCGAGCCAAACTGCAAGCGGAGAAAGGAACTCCTCACAAGGTTATGCCGGGACACAAGTCTTTCAGCGACATTGTGAAGGAGCGCGTTTTGGTGCTAGCCGTCGTGGACAGGAGCCACGAAGACGGGAGCATCACCATGGATAAATGGAGATTGGTATACAATGCTCTGAACTCTGTTTTCCTAAAGGTCCTAGGAGAAAATCCAGGACCCCCTCCATCCTGCAGAGATGCGGGATGGCACCAAGGGCGCATCAAATTAACGGCGTGCTCAGATGCAAGATCAGTCGATCTGTACAAGAAGGCGGTGGCAGAGATAGGAGAAGTGTGGCAAGGCGCGAGGCTGGCGGCCGTAAGCAGGGAAGAAATTCCTAGCAGGCCAAGAGCGCGCCAGACGCCAACTGAACCGGCCAGCCCTGAAAAGATCCTGGAGATCATAAGGATCAGTAACCCCAATCTCCCTTCAAATAATTGGAAGATTGTGAGACAAGAGGATGCCAAGGGAGGCTCCAGATTATCCACCATGATAATCAATAAGGAGTCCTTGGCCCCTCTTGCCGCGACTAAGGGAGTGATCGACTTCGGTTTCGGGTCGATCACTCTCAGAGTATACAAAAAGGACGAGGCTGGAACAAACCAGGAGGAGTCTGGCGAGGAAGGCGACCCGTCCTTACTGGAAACAGTTGCACCAGGAGGGGAGAAGGCCCAACCAATGGAGCTCTCCGAGGTGGCTGCACTTGGGGAGGAGATGGGTAGTCGCCTGTCCCTAGCGTCGGACGAGGAAGACTTGTCGGACTCGGGGGACGAGGGGGCTGCCTGCATCCGGGAAGGAAGTTCCGTGGGAGGAGATACGGGAACACCGGCGACTCCAATGGAACAGTCAAGCACTAGCCTGCGGAGCGGGGAGTGATAATAGGTAAGTAGGCTCAACTTGTATATGTTAAAGTTCACACAAATTAACCTGCACCATACGAAGGCAGCGTCAGCCGCCCTACTCCTCAGACTGACTGGATCAGGAGAGGACGTAGTCTTTATCCAGGAACCTTGGATAAATAGTAACAGGATCTGTGGCCTTAGAATGAAGGGGTACAACCTTTTATGCTCTGGAAATTCGGGGAAAATCAGATCTTGCATTCTTGTAAAAAATAATTTAAATATTTTTCTACTTTCACAATACAGTAATGGTGACATAACTGCCGTCAGTTTGGAGTTTGGCGGCAGTCGAGTTTGGCGGCAGTCTAGTTTGGCTGGTCTCAGCCTATATGGATCGAGACAAACAGGTTTCGCCGGATAACCTGGGGGACCTGGTTCTCGAAGCAGAGAAGAGGAATATAGGGGTGATCCTTGGATGTGATACCAATGCGCATCATACAATTTGGGGCAGCACCGATACCAACGAAAGTGAGTTACTTTTTGATTACCTTTTAAATACCAACCTGTGGGTGTGTAATATTGGGAACGAACCCACTTTTATCACTAAAATTCGGCAGGAGGTTCTAGACGTAACCTTTGCCTCAGAAATGATATACCCTAGGGTCAAGGAATGGAGAGTGGCGGAGGAGCACTCCTTCTCTGACCATCGGTATATAACTTTTAGTCTTGAAGTTTCCCCTGTTACCCGGAAAGCTTTTAGGAATCCTAGAAGGACAAACTGGAGTAAGTATGGGGAAACGCTTAATGATTTATTAACGCCGAAGGTCCCGGAGCCATCAGCGACACGGGAGGAACTGAACTGCATAGTGGACGCACTCACTAGAGCCTGCAATCAGTCCTTCAACGCTGCTTGCCCAATTGTTAAGCCCAGGGGCAAGCAAAAACCAGCTTGGTGGTCCAAGGAACTGGGGACCTTCCGGAAGGCGTGTAGAAGAGCCTTTAACAGAGCCAAAAGCACGAGGGAGGCTCACGACTGTAAGGAGGACCTCAAAGTTTACAAAAAAGTAATGAAGAAGGCAAAAAGGAGGTCATGGAGACTCTTCTGTGATAAAATGGAGGAAGTCTCCGAGACCTCTCGTCTTAGGAAGATACTGTCTACTAATCCAACCTGTCCCAGTTATTTAATTAGACCGGATGGATCCTGGACTGCTTCTCGTGAGGAATCTTTGAGACTTCTCATCGATACTCATTTCCGGGAAGCTCAGACGACTCGACTGAGACTAGCCCTCATCGGGATGCACATTCACTGCACATAGAGGATATCGTAACCAAAAAACGGATCCTATGGGCTCTTGAAGGCTTTAAACCTTATAAATCTGCTGGTCCGGACCGTATTATCCCAGCGGAGATTCAGAACAACTCGAGGATTATTCTCCCATGGATGGAGGTGAGCTTCAAAGGGTGTCTAAAACTGGTCTGTATTCCGAAGGGGTGGGCAGAGGTCAGAGTGATCTTTATTCCGAAGGCGGGTAAATGCTTACATGGCTACCCCAAGGACTTAAGACCCATAACTCTATCATCCTTTCTACTGAAAACCTTGGAAAGACTGTTGGATATCTACATATATACGCTCAAAAATAAAGCCTTGTGACTGGGCTCAGTCTCAGCATGCGTATTGTAAAGGGAAATCTGTGGACACAGCCCTGCACGTCCTGGTAAGTACTATTGAGAAATCGATATTCTCACAAGAGTTTTGTATGGTGGCGTTCCTCGATATTGAGGGCGCCTTCAACAATATTAAGACGGAGGCAATTCTGGAGGGATTGTCGTTCCTAGGAGTGGATTACCCTGTAGGTGAGCTAATCAATCACATGCTGGGATGCAGGATGGTCAACTCGGAGCTGGGGGAATCCACTATCAGGAAGCGGGTGGTTAAGGGAACCCCGCAGGGAGGTGTCCTGTCTCCTCTTCTCTGGAACATAGCAATCAATGGATTGCTGCTGGAGCTGGAGAGAGAAGGGATCAGGGTAGTTGCTTATGCAGATGACGTAGCGTTAGCTGTCTCTGGGAAGTATCTAAGCACGGTGAAGGAGGTAATCCAAAATGCCCTCCTAATCATTACAAGGTGGGCCATCAGATGTGGACTGGAAATTAGCTCGTCCAAAACTGAACTGGTACTATTTACTAGGAAATACAAAATCCCGGTAGTAGATCCACCTATCCTAAACGGCAGGAGACTAGCTTTTACTGATAAGGCAAGATTTCTGGGAGTAATCTTGGACAGCAAGCTTAGTTGGAAGCCCAACATTCTGGAAAGAGCTAACAAGGCGAATATAGCAATGTACTCATGCAGGAATGCCATCGGTAAGAAATGAGGCCTGAAGCCGGAGCTGGTACACTGGCTATTCACTGCCGTAGTAAGACCTGTGCTTATGTATGGGGTGAGTGTATGGTGGCCAGCTCTTGATAAAGCAACGTACAGGAAGGGGATCGAGAAGGTGCCAAGAACGGCCTGCATGCTGATAAGCGGGGCGCTGAGGACAACACCGACACCCGCCTTGGAGGTTATGCTTCACCTTCCCCCCGTCGATATTTATGGCAAGCAGATGGCGGCGATTACGGCCACCCGACTATCAGCCATATCTCAGTGGAAGTGTCTCCAGACAGGACACTCGACGATAATTAGATCGCTGAGGAAGGAAATCGCGAATCTAGACTACGTCACACCAACCTTGTGTTTCGAGAAAAGGTTCCGAACTTCCTGCCCCTCAAGAGAATCCTGGAGGGGCGGGTTGGGTGCGGAAACGGAAGCACTGCAGTTCTTTACGGACGGCTCCAAGCTAAACGGTAAAGTAGGAGCTGGAGTCTTCTGTGATAAACTAGAAGTATATATATCAGTTCGTCTCCCTGATCACTGCAGCGTGTACCAGGCAGAGGTAATAGCGATTGAGGAGGTCCTGAATTGGTTGAGGCATAATGTGGTATCCTCGACTGATATCGCAATTTATGTGGACAGTCAGGCGGCAATCAAATCGCTGGACTCGGTTTCTCTGTCGTCTAGGGTGGCGTTGGGTTGCCACTTGTCTCTAAATGAGATGAGCGAGCATTTCAACATTCAGATTGTCTGGGTCCCCGGCCACTCGGACGTCATGGGGAACTGCAGGGCGGACGAATTAGCGAGGCATGGTACAACTCTCCAACTGCTACCGGAAAGGGCAAAACTGGGGAGGCCTATCAATGCACTCAAGAATGGGCTCAAAAAGGAGGCAGAAGCCTCAACGAATGAAAGGTGGACGAACACCCTCTCATGTAAGGTAGCAAGGCAAGTCTGGCCAAAGCTAGACTGGAAACGCTCTAGGACACTGATCTCCCTACGAAGACGTGAACTCAAAACGATCGTGGGGATACTCACAGGACACTGCCTACTTGGAGAACATGCGAGGAGGCTAGGTCTGGATGCAAATGACTTTTGTAGAAGCTGTAGGGACGAGGAGGAGGAAGAGACGATAGTCCACCTCCTATGCCATTGCCCGGCTTTAGCACACAAAAGACATGATTATTTGGGTAAATTCTCAATGGACTGCCTCTCGGATCTCGAAAACTGTAAGGTGCGAGACTTATCACGCTACATAAGTAGCTCTAACTGGTTCTCATAGGGGTTATAGGGAAGTAGATTCTGTGGTATCACAATGGGCCGTAGCCGGTCTAAGTGTGCGATAGCAACCACTCAACCTAACCTAACCTAACCTAACGGTAGAAAAAATATGTTAAACAAAAATTTAATAAATTCACCCGTTCTCATAAAATATAGCGAAACTTTCATATACTCGTATGCATCGGAATTGGCATTGGCTTTCTCTTGTGCAGTGTTTTCTCTTATAGAATATAAATATGTATATGAAAAATTTCTTGAAATCAATAAATTTTCGTGAAGATTATTGAGCGAAATGTATGGTGCAGCCTTATGGAACGAAATTTTGCAGATTAGATCATCTTGAAGCAAGATAGCACGAATAAAAATTGCTATGACGCAAGCGAGACAAAAAAATAAGCAGTATTAAATAGCAGATTGTAGGAAAAAATGTATGTCACCATATTTGAGGTTACGTACAGCTCATGATTTTAAAACGGAGATAAATATATTTTGCAGCAGTTTACACAAATTTTTTTTACAAGACCTAAGTAATAAAAAATCAAATACTTAAAAACGTATTAAAAACCCTACAAAAATATATTTTTCAAATCAAAACAAGATAAAAAACGTCGAAAAGTGCTACATTAAACATTTTTGAACGTACGTAACTTATAATTTTAATCAAAACAAAAAATGTCAAATGCTACAATATTAAACAGTTTTGAAGGTGCGTTTTTCATCTTTTCTAGCAGAAAGATGAAAGTTTTCAGCTTGTGCTAGAAAAAAATAATCTTTTTTTGTTTTTTTTCTGCTTTCATCTGTTGATTTTCAAGTCTTTGTTGCTCCTTTCATCTGTTGAAATACAAGTTGAAGTTCTGTCTCGTTTTTTCTTAAATGAAACAATATTTTTCAATATTGTTTCTCATCTTTTTACAAGAACATCTTGCCCAAGAATTCGCGTTGAATGTAATCAGCCATTATAATGAATAATATCAGAGCCACCTATATACATATACAGAGCCGTAAGGATCAGCTATGTTTTTTGTCGAGCTTTTTCTAGAGGAACTACTTTTTGCATTATCCCATAAGAATCAATGTAAAAATGACCATTTTCGAATTACTATTCATCAGTGAAAAGTTAAATCTTTCATTTCAATAATAAACACTTTGTGGAATTTATTCTATATTAAAGCGGCACATATCTGAAAGTCAGAACCTCAAATCTTTTATTAATTTAATAAACACTAAATCAAAATTAAATATTAATTTATCATATTTATGTAAACATGAATTTATTTGAATGTGTAGGTAAAATAAATAAATAAAACATATATTGTCATCCTTTCGATCGATGATTTTGTCTCTTTTTTAAAAATTAAATTTCACTTTTTTTTTTAAGTTCTATTTTCTATTGCGATCGCAGCATGCTCGAATAAAAGCTGTATTCCATTGTGAAAAATTTACTGACAGCAATTTTTTGCTGATATAACGAGGAGAAAAAAAATTAAACATTCCATTAGTGTGACAGAGATCGTATTTTTTTTAATTTTTATTTTATAGCAAAACTTTTATGGTTACATTTTGACAGCTTCTGTAACATAACTAAAAAATGTCATAAATTTTTTTATGCTTAGAGTGGGAACATAATTTTATTCATTTATTCATAAGCTATTACATAATAAAAAAAAATTTGTAATATAATTAATAATAATAATAATAATTTATTATTATAACGATTGAAATATTTAAAAAAAATCTACAACTAAATACCATTTGACCATAAAAATATCCAAATAAAATTTACATGTGTGTGAAAAAAATTTCGTATCCGCACACAATTTTTATGTCGATGTCTATAAATGTTGCCATAAAAAGTTTTTATAACAAATTATGGCAACACACTAACACATATTGCTTTCCAGTAAAATTTTACTGATAATGATAGTTGTTTCTTTCGCACCACCAGCACATCTATATTTTTATCCCATTTTGTTTTTGCTGTCAGTAAATTTTTCACAATGGAATACAGGCTTAAAGCATTAAGCCTGTATTCCATTGTGAAAAATTTACTGTATTTACTGGATTCACGAAATAGCGTAACATTTAAAAAAGAGAACATAAACATCGATCGATAGAAAAAAATTGTGATGTTGACAACTTACAACATGTCATAGGGAGTTCCAATAACAGCTGCACAATTTGTTTAGAACCATTTATGCACAAATGCGTAACAAAACTTTACCAAAATAAAAGATGCGCGCCAGCAGAACTGTGATAGGCATGGTGTTCCATTTATAATCTAAAATCCAAAATTTACATTGAAATTGAAGTGAAATAAGTTTGGTATTTATTCAAACAAAATCATGCAGCTTTTATTGAAATACCCTTTAAGTATTTTATTTTATTCACAAAAATATAATTCAAAAGGAAACACAACCACATTTTTACTGTTTTCTCTTTTCGTCTTGCAGTTAAATTTTATTGCATTGGTATTTTTGTGTATTTATCAGAGATTGGAAACAAGCACAAAAATTCGATCAACACCAAATAAAATTCTCTTGTATCGAATACAAACAACTACAAAACAGAAAAGGCAAAAAAAAACAAAAAAATTGGTTTGGTAGTTTTTGTCTTACAATTATCCTTTTCATCCAAACAAGTGCGAACGAGCAAACTAGAAAAAATAAACTTGTTCGTTTTTGTAAATTTTTAAGGTTTGCTTGCAAGCAATCAAGAATTTGTTCGGATTTTCCAAAATGTTTGGAATTTTACGTTTATCCGGTTTGTGTTGTTCGGTTGTTCCTTGTTCGTCGAAGTGAAGGAGAAAAATATTTTCCAATAATTAGGTACATTTTATATTATATATTTTATGTTTTGTATCCTGTTAAATGAAATAAAATGACTTATTAGTTCCTCAATTGGGCCGTATTTTATATAGGCCTAGATTATTTATCTTTTTAAATTTCATTTTAACAGTTTGTTTGAAATTCCTAAAATTTCTTTACACTTGTCAAGAATCTTTTGTTTACACAGTTTCGCTCAAATCAACCGCAGTTTTGTATGATATTTTAATTTGACGATTAAATAATCAAAATTATTAAATATCTGTCATTTTTTTATGTTTTCAAGTCAGCTCGAGCTTACTTGCAATTTTGCAAGCGAATCGGACAAACAAAAACAAAGAACAAAACGAACGAAAAAAAGAGAAACGAAAAATTCGGGTAACTAACAAGCAAAAACAAACAGTTATTTTTTTATTTTTTTCAAAAAGAAACGAAGACAAAAAAATTCAACAAAATTTTCGATTACACTCGAGTTCGCTTGTTCTATTCTCTGGTATTTATATCAATTTAACGGAGAAAGGCTTTTTTTTTATAAATTTTATTAATAAATATAACAAAAATTAAACCACTTATTTGAACAGGTTTTTAATCAATTATAAAATGATAATTGTAGATCCTATTTCAATGTTAAAATAGTTAATCCATCGACATTTTCATTGAAAAATATCGCATCAAAAAAAATTTAATTTTTCATATGTTTTATATGCAAAAAATGTTTTTTTCGTCAATTTTAGTTCCTCTAGAAATAGCTCAATTTTTCACCTTAGGGCTCTGTAGATATAGGTGGCTCTGATAATATACAAATTCTTTGTTATATGACAGATCCAAGTTTCCATATTGTACAGCAGAACGATAAAATTTGACGGCCAAAAAAATTGTGTTAAAGTTGATGAATAGATAAAATGTTCATCAACTTCAAGCATTTTGTTGAAAGTCGAAAATGAAAGATTACGTAATTGTACTCATATTAAACTTAAGAATTTAAATACGCATTAAGATGAATACATCATCCGAAAAGGACTAACACAAGCATCAACTGTCAAGCCACATATGATGGCTCAGAATGCTTCACTATTATTGGTTACCAATGGCCCCAATGGTTACATGAACACGACTCAAGAATTTGGAAAAATAACTAGATTCATGATAGAATCTTGATGCACACTTACAATTGTATATTAATAGCAGACAAGGAATAAAAAATATTGCCATGGCTGATAAATTAGTAGTAAATTCTCAATGAATCATAGGTAAATATACTATTGTAAATTTACGTTTAAGTTAACACTAGCAAATAAAAGTAATATATTATGCATATGAAATTTAGTAAATACAGATCTTTATTAGTACATACTTTTACTTATTGCATTTAAGTGACTATTTAATTTTTATGCGTTCCAGCCAATAATACAAAGTAATGACATTAATATTGATCGTGTAAAGTCCGCTTATGGATTACAGTTGAGTGGGCAGAATTAGGCAAATGTATATCTTCCTAACCAAATTGTTTATCAGACGATTGACGCATATGGATATATGGATATATTAATAATATACATATGTATGTATCCCTCTGGAGAACACATCACATTGGCCAGTTAAGTAAATGATTGTTCAAAATGATAGTGGGCTCTTCTTTAGGGGTGTTCGATAAACAACGATTATTCCAAATAACGATAGTTTACGCTAAAAATATCGGTTATTTTTATCGATAATTTGACTGTTCAATAATTGATAAATAATATCATTAAATAATCGATAAATCATCTTTTTTTTGCATGAATAATATAAATGTAGTACTAGTACTAGCCAACAAAAACAGAATAATTATTAAATATAAAAATTAACATATTCTAACAAGAATCTTGATAATTTCGTTTTTAAGCCAAAAGTATATGAAACGAGATCCATTTCTTAGCTGTTTTTACAAACTAAAAATTGAATTATTTTGATAAATTAAAATTAATTATATAACGGGTTTTAACGTTTTCTTATGATCAAAACGTATATTAAAAAATAAAAATATATTGCAATGAGCCAACGCAATGCATCCAAATGCGACTGCAACATTTTCATCTTAGTTGCAAATTTAACTCACTATCGTCAATCTAAATTTGGTTTGCTCGGGCTAATTGCGCATTTTCCGTAAAATTTAGAAATAAAAACAATAAAGCTAGCGGTATCCATTTATTATTCATTTATTCTATCAAACTCAATTTTTATGCATTTTGGAGTCATTTTAAATTTCGTCATTGAATTCCATTTGTTTGCTTACATTTATTTGTTGGGTTTCGAGCAATTTGTAAATTTCCTAGAGAAAACATCCTTCCTTCGCTAGATGAATTTTCGGCATAAGCCGCTCAGAATCTTCTGAATATGTCATATTTATGATAGTCCTTCAAGTCCCGGATTGTTAGGGGTTGTTGGTGGTTTTAAAAATGTCCAATGTAAGTAATCGAATGGGTTCGAATCACAGGAAGGCGGAACCAATTAATGTTGCTGTCTCGCGTTAAATCCTATTATTGAATTTTGTTTTAAATGCCATTGTATCCAGCGATATTTTTCTCAAGAAAAAATGGTTAGTGTTTTAGCGTTCCAGAATGTTTAACATCATGCTAAACAATTTCAATCATTTCAAAAATTTCAATTAAGTGAACTGTTATAAAAGTAAGTCATTACTCCTAATTGAAGCACAACCGAATGTGTCAGAAAGGCTAAACCGTTTTATTTCCGCCATACGTGATTATCCAAATGACGCCAATAAATAATGGGATTCTCCTTTCTATTAAACTAGTACTTGAGCCGCTATAATTAAACATACAAAAATGAGAAATTAAATACTGTAATGAAAAGGTTAAAGTTGAGAACAGGGTGTTCGGCAAGGAGATACTATATCCCCGATACTCTTAAATCTCATGTGAGAGTACATCTTAGAAGAAGATGGTACATATCGAGCTCATAGAGAACGACTTGGTTTCTTCAGATTGTCTAAGGCAGTAAGAGCAAGCTCAGGTTCGAAACCGGTGGAGCCACATAATTGACATAGATAGTAAGAGGCCAATAATGGCCTTTGAAAACTATTAATAATAATAATAATGAAATGCATGTGTGGATAGGAGATGCCGAGATAAAAAGTAGAAAAAAAGATAGAAGAACATCTAAATTTTTGATGCCATGATAATAAAAATAAACTAAGAAAATAATAAACCAATAAACTATAAATATATTTATTTTAATTTAATAAAATAAAATAAATTCTATTGATAGTTAATAAAAATAGTTAATAAAAAATAAAAGCTGCTTGATTCCATCATTAGTTTTATAATAAAAATTACGTAATAATTTTTAAAAACGCTTAATAAATAAATAAAAATTTGAGAATATTCTAAGGGTTGCCAAGCCATCCATTTGCCAAAGAAAGCTTGGCTTTTCGCTGGGTGTTTATAGGAAATCTATGGGGCGGATTAAACGGTGCTCTAAGTATGACTGCTTGCCCAACAAATAAACGTGAGCTTTGGAAAAATGCTTTGGAAATGTACAAAACGGTTGATGGAAGATCCTAGTTGAAGATGTAATAAACTTCTCGATTCCATAACGCGGCAATATAATGTGGTGATTAAAAATAAAGGGTGCACAACCAAATACTAAACTACGAGGGCGGAGTGAAAAGTCTGGTAAAAATGAAATAAGGAATAATATTTTCGGCCAAAAAAAGAAAATTATTTTTCAACGTAGTCAATTTAGTTTTAGCTCAATACATTTAGTCCAACGTTTTTCCAATTTTTCGATCCCTTCCGAATAATACGATTTCTCCAACTCTTCAATATAAGCGTTTGTTGTATCGATGATCTCCTCATTAGAGCCGATTCTCTTTCCGCCGAGCCATTTTTTCAAGTTCGGAAACAGGAAATAGTCGCAGGGGGCTAAGTCTGGAGAATATGGCGGATTTGGAAGCAATTAGCAGCGTAATTCATTCAACTACACATGTGTGCACCCGTGTGCAGTAGATTTTCTTTCAAAACGTCGTTGAAACGGTTCAATAAGTTGCAGTAATATGCGCGGTTGACTGTTCTCCCCTTTTGAAGGGGATCCCAAAAAGCTGTCACCATGACCTTGTTGGCCGATAAAACAGCCTTAGCCTTCTTCGGCGCAGATTCGCCAGTAGATAGTGATGGGTCCATGTTTCATCCACAGTTATGAAACGAAGCAAAAACTTCTTTTTATTTCGCTTGAACATCGTCAAACCTGCCTCTAAAGTTGTCACACGTGTGCGTTTTTGGTCGATTGTAAGCAAACGCGGCACTCAACACGCGAATAGCCTTTTCATATTCAAATGTTCGTGTAATATATTGCGCACACGTTCATCTGAGATGCCTACTAACTCAGTTATCTCGCACACTATCACTCTGCGGTCTTACAATACCATATCATGGATTTTGTCAACCATTTTTGGTGTGGTGACTTCATTTAGGCGTCCTAAACGTTCGGCATCAGTTATGCTTGTACAACCACAATGAAAATCAGTAAACCACTTATGAATCATTTTAATCGATGGTGAAGAGTCACCATAATATTTATCAAGCTTTGCTTTGGTTTGCGTAACGATTTTTCCACGCAAAAATAATGTTTAATTAACACACGAAATTCACATTTTTCCATATTTGCAAAAGAACAATGGGTTGTCTGTTTTCAATGGCTGTCAAAACTGAACTAAATGACAGATGTCTGAAAATTTGGTCTAGTGACAGATGGTATTGACACATGGAATCTGGGATTTGCGATTATTGCAATTTTACCAGACTTACCACTCCGCTACTGCAAAAATTAAATATTTTCGTTTACATAATTATTTTTACGAAACATTGTTCAAATTACCTAGTGATTTGCACAGATAGTAATGAATGTATTAAAATTGAAAATTTATAACAGTTTTATGATCATAATGAAATGATATAATAATAAATTTCTTGTACATTAGAGACTAAGCATTAAAATAAACATGTTTCATTTTTGAATATTAATGATTTTTGTAGAAAAAAATTATCATTTAATTTGTTTTTGAAAATAATGTTGCACACCACTGAAAACCTAGCAAATAATACGCAGCAATTGCTATTACTTCAGGTATTATCAAATACCAAGTTTTATTCGTACCACTCATTATTACGTTAATAATTTAATTAATTAAATTTTGATAGCGGAGATTTACACTATTTTAAATTAAAGCGGAGATTTACACTATTTTAAATTAGACACATTAGCCGTGTTTCTTGACGTATGACCTGATCCGGTCATATCAGATCAGATCCTATCTGCTTTCCTTTCATTTGTATAGCCGCGTTTCATGAAATAAACATAAAAGTTTTACTATTTTTTGTTTTTGTATCAAAATTTTGAACCAAAATACTACTAGGATCAATATAATAACCTAAAAACAAAAAATAATACAATTTTTGTGTTGATTTCATGAAACGCGGCTATACAAATGAAAGGGAAGCAGATATGATCTGATACGGATCAGATCATACGTCAAGAAACACGGCTATTATAAATATGGACATCTCTTTAGAGTTTTACTCTAGGTAAAGTAGTCTTAATTGAAATTAAATAAAATTTGTGAGTTGACATTAGCAGTTCGAATGGCGATTGTATCGAGATATGATGTTGGAGCAACAATTAAACGTTGGCCAAGATGCACAAATGCCAAAAAAATTTTGTACTAAATTGTAAGAGCAAAAAATAAACGATTGAAAAATGCAGCATGAAGAGGAAGAAAAAGAAAGAAAACATCTAAGAAAGGTGGCAGAGTGGTTATGGTCATGAAAAGGAATCCTCTGGGACGAATTAAATTAGTGCAAGATGACACTAACGGAAACAAAACAAAAAATATGAAATTTCCACAGGCATACTTAAAGAAGCCTATCAACAAGGAAAATGTAACTATACTATACTCGTCATAGCATGAGAGGTAAAATAACTATATTTTAGTATTAATGGTGTTGGAAAACTAGAATTACTACCTGCAAAGGTGGCATCATCCACATATTTGGAAGTGCTCAGCGAAAAAGCTCTTGTTACTGGTTGTGAGTTTTTTGTGGCAGCAAGACAATGCGATAACATACAATACAAAAGCAAACCAAATATCTCCGTGAAATTCCACAAGAATCCATAAATTCTCCACCATAAGGCCTAGGTTTAAATTTCGACAAAACCAATTTGTGTCTCAGGTTTAGTTTTTTCCATACACGTCTATGTTCCCTGAATCCAATTTACCAATTTTTGAAGTATCTATATGTGTATCTGTGTGTATGTGATCGATTTTTCTGTCGACGAAAACTTAAGATCTATATTAAATGTTTAAAAGATTTTTATTTATGTTAAAATTCAGGTCTGACAGACTTTTGGTAGAAGTGTTTTTATAACGATATAATATTAAAGGATTTTGTTTTAATTACATTCAGATGTTTTTTTTAGAAATTTAAATTATTCTCAATTTCTAATCCTGAAATATTTGCAGAGCAACCAAAAATTAATCTCTTTGTATGTATACACGTCTTTTTCTGTGATGCACACATATGTCTGAAGTTTTTTTTAGAACTGTTGTACAACACCATACGACAAATTTCTAGTAAATGGGCATTTGTAGAAGGGATAATTCTAAAAGACACCCATATCAACTTTAAATTGTTCATTATGTTTTTTGGTTATGCTTATCAATACATTATACTGGTATGTTCAAACTTTCAAATATTATCTGATAGAATCAGTTACACTAAAGATTACTTATTGTATGTATGCCCCACGGTTTATTTATTTAAACATGTTTAAGAATATTATGATTGTATGAAATTCATCTTTCACTTACTAAGTATGTACCATTTATAAAACCATGTAAAATACAAAAAAAAATTCCCCAGTTTTTATTAACATTAAGTCTTTTGCAAGCTACTTTACTTATTAGTGTCCAATCAAACATTCTTCAAACAATCTTACCAAATTTCATTTGCTAAAACGTGTATTTTTAATATGTAAGTACACAATAGTAAAAAACTAGTTTGATTTTTGTTTCATTACTGCTATATCCATCTTTTACATTTGCCATTTGTATAGAGAAAATTGAAAAATTTAACTAAGGCGAAAAAATTATATTGAATAATGTACCCCAACCAAGACTTGAACTCAGGTTCCACTCAACCACCGCCGTACAATTTTGTTATAATCATTATTGCAATACCTATCCTTTATAATTTCCATTCGTAAAGAGAATATTGACCGTTTTAACAGAAGCTGAGTTGTTAAACCAATTTGAAAGATTAAATTAATTTAAAAAAGAATTGACCCTAACCGAGACTTGAACGCAGTCACAAGAAACGAAATCCAATGATTCTGCCTATGTTATCACCGTCTTGCAATAATGCTATACTGATCTGTTATACTTTCCATTTGTATAGAGAAAATTGAATTGAATTAATTTTGCCTTATTCACGTACAAAGCTCTTGCTATAATAATGAAATATTATGATGGTATCGAAGATAAATCTAAATGCCCTATGCAATCCACCAGGAGGAAATATCTTATACATGCCGCGATTGTTCACGCCGTAAAGGAAAACCTACAAACTACGTTTAAGTGCTAGTTCGTTTTTATAATACATATACATATAAATAAGATATATGTATGTACAGAACGAGCAATATAATACGTTTTATGTTGTTTTTTATTTTGTACTATACATACGTTTGTGTTGATTTTCTATTTTGTACTATAAACCTTTTCTATAAACCTATTTTGTACTTGTTCATGTGTCGATTAATATAATATAAACACATAAAATTTTCACTTAAATAGAACCGACTAATAAAATGTCATACCAAAAATAATTAGTTTAAAAAAGGAACGTGGAAATAAGCTTCTATTTAGATACTGATTGAAATTACATAATTTAATGTTAGATTTCATTTTAGTTTTTACTATTTTTTAATTCTTTTTAATTAAAAAAAAAAAAGATTATTGTATTTATTATTTAATATACGAAAACATTTCCAATTTTCTTAAATAAATATTTGTATGTTGCTTTATTTAAAATATATATCTTTCTGGATTTATCGAATTTGACGGAATCATTTAAATCAATTTTATTATTCAATTTACGTAATATCGATATACGGATAACTTTTTTGGAACCAATTAAATCCATTAAAGATCCAAAAATCCAATAGTTACGTTATTTCTTTTAATTTTGCTGAACATCCGGTACGCCTAGTTTATGGCACGACAATAAATTAATCACAATACTAAATCGTTGAAGCAGTACAGACTTGTTTATACCAGCATTTCTAGAGCTACAAATTTTTCAAATTAAAACTCTGTGTACAAAACAATAACAAAAATATTTTGAAAAATATTGAATTAGTTAGTTATATTAGAGAGGTTGTTATGAAAGTACAGTTTTAATATTTTATCGAATTAAGTATGCCGCTGAATTATGATCAAAATCCATTTGTAATAAAAAATTGACTGGTAAGCACTTATGGCGGGACGGTAGAACCAATTTTAATCAAAAGCGACTGAGGTCACCTAACTAATAAAAGGAACCAATTGAGAATCATAGTATGTGGATTTAACACTAGAGAGATTAGCAGTGCTAAATCTAGATGATATGTACACAGAGGCTCGACTTGTAACGCAAAAAAAATTAATACCATAATTTCAATTTACGACGCATTTGGCACTGGAAATTTTTTACTTTACATTATGCAAAACTTAAAACAAAAGGGTTTTGTAGAAACCCAGTAAAACGGACAGTGCATAAAGAAGAATATGCGTAACAATTTTTATAAAGTAAGTATATAATTACTTTGTTAATTATTTAAAAATAATTATGATTTTTTTTAATGCTATTTATAAAGTTTCATTTATTAATTGTTTTTTTATTACTATGTAATGGAGTAACAAACAATATACTCGTAGTTTCAAAATTAAATTTATTTTTTCAAGAATTTGGTGTTTTAGATTTCGAGTTGCGTTGTTTTGAGTGGGGTGGTATTTCTGGAACCCATTAGCGATGCAACTCGAAGCTCTAGTGTATATTGTTGATAATCATGGATATCTTAAATTTTTCTTAACTTGGTTAGATGACGAAATTTGATGTATATCTTAGAAATATTTAGGCGCAAATTATATAAATATGTATTATATTTTTTTGTTTGACTTTTAAATAATATTATATGTATTAGTAATAGGTAAAACACTACTACATAGTTTGCTACATTTTAAAACTGAACAAACGAGTCAATAAGTAATTTAAATAAGAAAGCGATTTGCGGAATATGCATGTACAAACCGGCGAAACAATAAAAATTTTAGTTCAGTTTCATTTTCTTAGAACTTCTAGTTCACTTTCGTTGAATCTTATGTCACTTAACGTTTTTAACAAAAGCTAAAAATATCACCCAACCTGAAGTAAATAATATCAAAACGCATATAATTTCGATTTGGTTGGAATGTTTATATTTATTTATATTTTAATAATTTATTTAATATTTTATGTACATTTTAACTAAATACATACATAATTTAATTGGACAAAGCCGCCAAATGGAAGATGGGTCGGCCCATGAGTTCTACATTCCAACAGAGGGTTATAGATGTTTTTTTAAATTTAATCACCGATCGTAATCGGGAAATGAAAAATCCGTTTTTACATCCCGCCTCTGTTGGAATTCGAACCCGGTACCTCCCGATCCAAACGTCGCAGCTTTAACCACTGCGCTGTTTGCTCGGTCTTCCATGCCACTGTACAGGGTGAGATGGAGCTATGCAATGCGCAGGTGGTACACTGTACTTGTGAGAATGGGATGAATGGGTTGAATGAATGTTAGTGTGAATGTGGGTATTGCACCGTGGGCCCATTAGTGGCATTGACTGTTGGAGTAAAATCCGCCCAATTTTAATTTAAAGCCGCCAAATAGAAAAAGCGAACCATCTCACTCGAAAATATTAATTAATAAAAATAAAAATTGTAAAACTACATCATATGTACAGATATAATAAAATGAAAAATAACAATTAACAGGTCAAAATAAATTGAAATATTAAAATATTAATTTTTTACAAAAAACATCGCTGTTGTATGTTTGCTGTCTCTTTTAAGAATGCTTTGCAAAAGTTTGACGTTAAAAAATACAACCCAATTTATAATTTTATCTTCGTTTTAGTTATTATAATATTACGAAGTGAAGTTAAAGTGGTAAAAAATATCATAATTTTTATCGTTTTTACCCGCCTAAACACATCCATTAAGTTTGTACACACTTCCATATTACATTGTAACATTTATATTACTTGAAATGTGACAAAGCAATGCTGACCAAACAAGCTCAACACTTTATTCTTATTAGCCGAGAAACATTCGTGCAGTAAATTACTCCAAACATTTAGTGACCCTGAGAATATTTAATTTAATATTTTAAGCAAGCTTCAAAATTCACGACCAGTGATTATTATTATAAATAACTGTTCATTTGGCGCAATAACGTTACTGTTCATTTGGCCCAATACAACTATATTCTAACATCATATTAGCTTTTTTCAAAATATAGATTGTACATACTTAAATCTGTAAATTCAATTTTGACAATTATAATATTTGAAATATTGACAAACCAACCACAGTTGACAATTATTTTTGGGTCATATGTAATTGTCAGGTTACCGTCCTTATGAAATTAGTCATAGAAGCCAAATGGATCCAACCATTGATCTGAGTTTGCAAACTTTGCAAAAAAAAATGTCCACTTATTACCGTCATCGAAGAAAACAGAAGAATGCTGATAAGCAGTCCTATTTGGTTTTCTATTATTATTGGAATCCATTCTTATTCATAGCTGAAACGAATCCGAAGAAAGTTCATGCATACGGTTAAATTAACAATTCGTTTACATGCCACTCAAAATATAAACTAAATAATACCAGTTAGTTTGTTTAGAGTAGCTGCTTCGGCACAAATCTAGATTAAAATTTTGAATCTGTACGCAATGGATGCAAATGGAACAACACTATCGAGAAAAATATTCTATAATTTAATAATAAAAAATAGTTTTTGACTGCAAAATGTATAACAGTATATATAAATAACTATATAGGCGGTGACTGGGAACTAGGAATGTTATTTTTCTTGAAAACTGTCGATAATATACATAATGCAAACAAAACTATCGATAGCAAAAATAGTCGACCTCAAAACTATTAGTAAACGAAATTACGATAAATATGTATACATATATGTAGTTGCTTTTTCTGTGCAAAATTGCAAAACCAATGCTTTTAGTATTAAAATGAAAATATGCAAAAACCTCCCTTTTATCTTGGAAACTTAGTCCTGTAAAGAATATACAACAAAATACATATTTTATCATTTAATTTAATTAATTTAAAAATAATAATTTGTAAAATAATTTTTAGATGGAACTACTCCATTTTTGTTGGCTATGACTAAGTAGTACCACTTTATTTTTATTTATATTGTAAATGCAATAGATATAATCTGTAACATATATTGGATTATTGGATGTAATCGATAGTTATCAATACATATAATGATATTTACCGATTATTGAGCAGTGAAATTCCCGATATAAATAACCGATATTGTTAGTAACTATCGATAGCTAGATGTTTAACAACTTCCCTGCTGTAACTACAATAATCGAGAGAAATGTGGCAACAAGTCACGATAGTGATTAAATCAATTTGACCAATAGGCCTACCTAGCTCTCAAAAATCGACATGTTTGAAATATTGTTTCAATAAGATAACAATATACATATGTCCAAAATATGTAAATAAATTTATTCACAAAAAAATTAATTTATTGAAAATATATCTATAGTCGGGATAAATATTCCATTATATTATGAAGTGAGTAGTGCTCTACTATTCGGGCAGAATCAAGAGCATTACTCACTCAGTCATAATTCATACACAATCTGATAACAATTGATTGACAACATTTTAGTTATTACCTACAATAACGTATTAATTTTTAATTATTTCCATTGCAATGATTATTTATTATCACTCAGGGTAGGTAAATGAACAATTCAATAGAAATTGTATCTACATAAGTATGACTGGGGGAAATGGTACCAAGACCTACTAACTAAAACAAAATATCACGAAAAAATCAATATTTCCTTACTTATACTAATACAAAATTAATAAAAAAAAACAAATTAATTACTTTCCAAGAAAGAAAATCACATACAATTTTCCAAGTTTTCCTCTATTTAATGAGAGAAATGGCGTCCAATCATCTGTTCCGTCACGAAAAAATGAAAAACTTTTTTCAAACGCACATACATTTAGACAAAAATCTAATTATTGATACATGCAACGATTTCCAGTATATGTATAACTACATATTATGTATATAAAATAATTAAACGAATTTTCAATTAAAAACAAAAAGTATTTCATATGCAAATATTTGACATTAAAATATTTGAACTCTCTACACAAGTAGCTATTTAATTTGATGATGGAAAATCGTTTACCGAAACGAGATCAATACAACTATTGTATACATAATTTCATAAATTATTTAATTATTAGACTTAATTAATTAAATATAAATTATTTACCATTTTGTAATACTCAAGATGTTTGATGATTATAAAAATTTAATTTCCAAATTAATTTTTCAATTTTACAAATTTATTTTAAACACACACTACACAATTCACACGAAAGAGAGAAATATATACAAAATAAAAGAAAAAATATTTGACATGTAAAATTTTTTTTGTTCCATAAAACAATAATTTTTCGACATTTTTCTTTCTCAATTTTTTTGATCGAATTTATTATTCCATTATTTCAATTTTTCTTTTAAATTTTAATCAACAAAATTTAAATTATTTACATTACATTTTATTTATGATTTGATCACAAAAATTATGTCACTCTTTTTATATCACATATTGATTTTAGATTACAGAATATGCATAAGAAAAAAATAATTTTGTGTTGTACTATTTGACTACTAGAGTGTAGAAGGAAATTTTTTCTCTCTTTTGACCAATTCACTTTTTTTCACTTTAGCAAATTTTATAATTTAAAAAGCTACATTTTGTAATACACGTTATTTAATTAAAGAACATTATAGCTTAATTATTGAATAGTTTAAGTATTCAGTTTTTCACGGATTTATGTATGTATTTTAATAAAAAAAAAATCACACCATTTGAACTGCTAAACTTTGCATAAAAAATATCACGAATATTTCAGACAATGCATGATGGCGTCCATACTACAGAGCAAGAGTTTAGAAAAAAACGAGAAAATATTTGAGCATTCCAAAAATCTTTGTGTATTTGTTACTATTCCGATATAGACATCTCGTTTTATTTTACGTATGTATACTTGTACGTGCGACAAGAATAATATGCATTGCACGAAATCAAGAGAAAATGCGCGGCGAGAGAAATTCTCCAACATATGAAAAAATGGAAAGAGTTTTATTTAAAATAAAAAAAAAGAGTAATGGGTTGTAATTATAAATAAGTGTAATTACAGTATGTTCAATATACATTTTTCGTTCTGCGCATTTTACTTGATTTTTCTTGTGATGAATTTGTCTTTGTTTCGGATATGACTTGAAATATTTTTTTCTTTTTAATTTTCCTTTTTTATTTGTTGGGGGTAGTGCTGTTAGTGGAGAATCAAGTAGTTTCGGAGACAATACCCCATCCAGTTCAACAGTGTTATTGAAGTAGAAAAATAACATATGTTTGCTTTCCAAATTTCAAACGGTTCAATTTATTAAAGATATCATGATTTAAATACTGGTGGCCAGTCTGATTAAAAATTAGTTCAATATCCTAGTAAATAGGTACTCTATGAGTATCAGACCCACCCATAAAAATAAGAGCCGTAGGGATCAGAGAATTTTGAATTAGAGCTTTCTGTAGAACGACTACTTTTTGTGTTGGATGTTTCACATAATGAGTAAAAATCACATTTTTAAGTTTACATTTAATTTCTATAGAAAAATAAATTAACTTACAACATATATCATACAACATATACATAGAAGTCAGCCAGCCCCAAGATAAAGACTCATTTTACAATGACTTGGACGATCGATGGGATCTATACCCGAACACGATGTTAGAATGGTAATTGGGGACTTTAATGCTAGAGCTGGCAGAAATCAGGCCGACTTGTGTGAAAACATAGGTCCGTACTCCCGACACGAAACTGCGACCGATAATGGTGAGAGAATGATGTACTTTGCTATTGCTCATGATCTTAGAGTAGCAAGCACATTCTTCCCTCACAAACAGATACACCTAGAGACATGGACACATCCTCGCAAAACATCCCGGAGCCAAATTGACCACGTGT
The DNA here is from genome assembly GCA_951394425.1 of Tipula unca. NCBI lineage: Eukaryota > Metazoa > Arthropoda > Insecta > Diptera > Tipulidae > Tipula > Tipula unca. Next base: position 111,322,722 of record OX596381.1, read on the forward strand.
TAATTTCAAAAGGGCGAGCTCGGGTTGTGCAGGATGTGAGAACTTATCGGTCAGCAACCAAATACGTAGGCAGCGATCATTATTTGGTCGCTGCAAAGCTACGGTGGAAGTTTTCGTACAGGTCGGGGAACACAGCGAAACGGATGGAACGTTTCGACTGTGAAGGTCTGATAAATGAAGATCAAAAGAAACGATATCAGGATCTTGTCAGCGACAACATTGAGGGAGCTAATTACCAGTCTGACTGCGTGAACTCTGTCTGGGAGGTACTGAAAACTTCGGTTGTCAGTGCTGCTCAACAGACTTTAGGTATAGTGAAAGTCAGACCCAAGAATGATTGGTTTGATGACGAGTGTCGTCTTGCAGTTGAGCAACAAAATATAGCCCATAATGAAGTGCAACAACGTCTCACAATCGCAAGGAAAAACAAGGCAGCTCTTGCAAGAAGGGCAGCTAAGCGGATTTGTAGACGGAAGAAGCGAGAATGGTGGAAGGCCGAGGTTCTGAAAGTACAACAACTCAGCAATGAGCGTAGTTCACGTAATTTCTTTAAAGGAATTACTGGATTGCACCATACTTTCAGGCCTTCGTCAACCGCCATTCGGGACCGGGATGGAAACCTCTGTGTCAACATCGACGCAGTACTTGACGCATGGAGTGGACACTTTACTGAGCTGCTTGATGTTCATCATGCATCACAGACTGTTGTTGAGCCACCTCTAGAACAGTCTGCGGAGATTTGCACTGAGGAGCCATCCCATGAGGAATTCACTAAGGCCATGCAGAGAATGAAACGAAACCGCTCACCTGGAGTGGACTGCATTAATTCGGAGCTCTTGATATTCGGAGGGGATACTTTGTGGAACTGTCTTTTCGACCTTATTCGATTAGTATGGCGAACCGAAGTTATGCCTGATGAATGGAAAGTGGCCGCGATATGCCCCATCTTCAAGAAGGGAGACCGCTTGAAGTGTGAGAATTATCGCGGTATAGCTCTCCTTTGCACAGCATACAAGTTACTGTCATACATTTTATTGGATAGAATCACTCCTCTGGCGGAAGGCTTGGTTGGTGACTATCAGGGAGGATTTCGTCCGAATCGATCAGTCACTGATCAGGTCTTTTCGCTGCGGATGATTCTATCTAAATATTATGAGACATCCATCTACGTACATCAGGTTTTCCTGGATTTCCGGCAGGCCTACGACTCGATCAATCGAGAGAGTTTGTGGTCTGCCCTGGAATACCTAGGAATGCCAACAAAATTGGTACGACTGTGTAGGATGACAGTGACGCAGTCTCAATGCTGTGTTAAAGTTGAGAACAGGCTATCGACAATTTTTGCAGTTAACTCGGGTGTTCGGCAGGGAGATGCTCTGTCCCCGATACTCTTTAATCTCATGTTGGAGTACATCTTTCGTAAAACTGAAACACCTCAGCGTAACATCTTATATCGCCAGTCCAATCAAGTGCTTGCATATGCAGATGACATATGCGTGATTGGACTGAATAACAACGGAGTGAAAGAAATACTTGATCCGCTTGTAGAGTTTTCAGCTTCTGTTGGACTCCAGATCAATGAGTCCAAAACGAAATACCTGATCTCTGGTTTTAGAGACAATGGCACACCAGATTTTAGTAGTGGCCACCACACGTTTGAGGGAGTGAGGAGGTTCAAATATTTGGGCTCTCTTATCACTCACGATAACAGTGTGGGTGAGGATATTAAAGTGCGGCTGGCAGCTGGCAGTCGTTCTTTGTATCCTCTAAGGCCACTGCTAAAATCTAAACACTTATCAAGTGCCGTGAAGCTGAAGCTTTACAAAGCGTTGATCAGGCCCGTTGTTATGTTTGGATGTGAAAGTTGGGCGCTGACGGATGAGTACGAGAGATGGCTCCTTACATTTGAGAGAAGAATCATGCGTGTGATTTACGGCCCTAAACGCGAAATAGATGGTACATACCGAGCTCTGTACAATTTCGAGATCAGAGATCTGATGAAGATCCCCGATATTGTACATGAAGTTAGATCTCAGCGAGTACGCTGGCTCGGTCACGTTCTGCGTGCTGATCCGGAACGAATTGTGCAGCGATCTCTGAAAGGAGAGCCACCATATGGTAGGCGCAGAGGTCGTTGCAGGCGACGATGGCTCCACGATGTAGAGAACGACTTGGCCTCTTCAGATTGTCTAAGACAGTATGAAGACCAAGCTCAGGATCGAAACCGTTGGAGCCAGATTGTTGATTCAGTAAGGGGCCAGTAATGGCCTTTAACACTGTTATTATTATTACAACATATATCAGAACTAGACAAGAAATTTCTCAATTTATCTTTAAAATATTTAAATCTACAATTTAGTTTTGCTATTCCTTTCCATGCACTAAATAAAATTATGTATATGAAAGGAAACCAAATATACATCAGAATTAATTAACCAATGAACGTTTATCGGGTTGGAAAAAAAAATAATTTACAATTATTCATCAATTACATTTATTTAAACGCTTTACTTTGCAAATTATATAATAAAACATATAATCCAAATTAAACATAACATGAAATTATCATATCTATTCGAAAAACTTTTGGATCGCTGGGCTGACGACCCGCATCCGTAAAAAAAAATATAGTGTTTATAAAGTCAACAAAAAGAAAAATGGATACCGCCAAAACAACACCGGACCCCCGCTCAAGTACCCGGACACGAGATTTAGGATCGGCACGTGGAACGTGCAATCACTAAGGAAACCAGGAGCGTTAGAGGGCCTAATCACGTGCATGAAGGAGTATCGGCTGGAACTCGTTGCTCTTCAAGAAACTCGCTGGCCTAAAAGTGGAGACCATGTGTCCCAGGGCTATACGTTGTTCTACAGTGGAGATGACCTCGGAAATCTTGGAGCTGGATTTCTTCTTGGGCCGCAGGTAAAGAACGCTGTTTTGGATTTCCAAGCAGTTAATAACCGATTGTGTAAGCTTCGCTTGCGCATGAAGTTAGCTAACCTGTCGATAATTTGTGTACATGCGCCCACAGAGGTCAGCCAGCCCCAAGATAAAGACTCATTTTACAATGACTTGGACGATCTGATGGGATCTATACCCGAACACGATGTTAGAATGGTAATTGGGGACTTTAATGCTAGAGCTGGCAGAAATCAGACCGACTTGTGTGAAAACATACGTCCGTACTCCCGACACGAAACTGCGACCGATAATGGTGAGACAATGATGTACTTTGCGGTTGCTCATGATCTTAGAGTAGCAAGCACATTCTTCCCTCACAAACACATACATCTTGAGACATGGACACATCCTCGCGGAACTTCCCGCAGCCAAATTGACCATGTGTTAGTTTCTAAAGGACGGGCTCAGGTTGTGCAGGATGTGAGAACTTATCGGTCAGCAACCAAATACGTAAGCAGCGATCATCATTTGGTCGCTGCAAAGCTACGATGGAAGTTTTCGTACAAGTCTGGGAACACAGCGAAACGCATGGTACGTTTCGACTGTGAAGGTCTGATAAATGAAGATCAAAAGAAACGATATCAGGATCTAGTCAGCGACAACATTAATGAAGCTAATTACCAGTCTGACTGCGTGAACTCTGTCTGGGGGGTACTGAAAACTTCGGTTGTCAGTGCTGCTCAACAGACTTTAGGTATAGTGAAAGTCAGACCCAAGAATGATTGGTTTGATGACGAGTGTCGTCTTGCAGTTGAGCAACAAAATATAGCCCATAATGAAGTGCAACAACGTCTCACAATCGCGAGGAAAAACAAGGCTGCTCTTGCAAGAAGGGCAGCTAAGCGGATTTGTAGACGGAAGAAGCGAGAATGGTGGAAGGCCGAGGTTCTGAAAGTACAACAACTCAGTAATGAGCGCAGTTCGCGTAATCTCTTTAAAGGAATTACTGGACTGAACCATACTTTCAGGCCTACGTCAACCGCCATTCGGGACCGGGATGGAAACCTCTGTGTCAACATCGACGCAGTACTTGACGCATGGAGTGGACACTTTACTGACCTGCTTGATGTCCATCATGCGTCACAGACTGTTGTTGAGCCACCTCTAATACAGACTGCGGAGATTTGCACTGAGGAGCCATCCCATGAGGAATTCACTAAAGCCATGCAGAGATTGAAACGAAACCGTGCACCTGGAGTGGACTGCATTAATTCGGAGCTCTTGATATTCGGAGGGGATACTTTGTTGAACTGTCTTTTCGACCTTATTCGATTAGTATGGCGAACCGAAGTTATGCCTGACGAATGGAAAGTGGCCGCGATATGCCCCATCTTCAAGAAGGGAGACCGCTTGAAGTGTGAGAATTATCGCGGTATAGCTCTCCTTTGCACAGCTTACAAGTTACTGTCATACATTGTATTGGATAGAATCACTCCTCTGGCGGAGGGCTTGGTTGGTGACTATCAAGGAGGATTTCGTCCGAATCGATCAGTCACCGATCAGGTCTTTTCGCTGCGGATGATTCTATCTAAATATTATGAGACATCCGTCCCCGTACATCAGGTGTTCCTGGATTTCCGGCAGGCCTATGACTCGATAAATCGAGAGAGTCTATGGTCTGCCCTGGAATACCTAGGAATGCCAACAAAACTGGTACGACTATGTAGGATGACAGTGACGCAGTCTCAATGCTGTGTTAAAGTTGAGAACAGGCTATCGACAAGTTTTGTAGTTAACTCGGGTGTTCGGCAGGGAGATGCTCTGTCCCCGATACTCTTTAATCTCATGTTGGAGTACATCTTTCGTAAAACTGAAACACCGCAGCGTAACATCTTATATCGCCAGTCCAATCAGGTGCTTGCATATGCAGATGACATATGCGTGATTGGACTGAATAGCAACGGAGTGAAAGAAATACTTGATCCGCTTGTAGAGTTTTCAGCTTCTGTTGGACTTCAGATCAATGAGTCCAAAACGAAATACCTGATCTCAGGTTTTAGGGACAGTGGCACACCAGATTTTAGTAGTGGCCACCACACGTTTGAGGGAGTGAGGAGGTTCAAATATTTGGGTTCTCTTATCACTCACGATAATAGTGTGGGTGAGGATATTAAAATGCGGCTGGCAGCTGGCAGTCGTTCTCTGTATCCTCTAAGGCCACTGCTAAAATCTAAACACTTATCAAGTGCCGTGAAGCTGAAGCTTTACAAAGCGTTGATCAGGCCCGTTGTTCTGTTTGGATGTGAAAGTTGGGCGCTGACGGATGAATACGAGAGATGGCTCCTAACATTTGAGAGAAGAGTCATGCGTGTGATCTACGGCCCAAAACGCGAAATAGATGGTACCTACCGAGCTCTGTACAATATCGAGATCAGAGATCTGATGAAGATCCCCGATATTGTACATGAAATAAGATCTCAGCGAGTACGCTGGCTCGGTCACGTTCTGCGTGCTGATCCGGAACGAATTGTGCAGCGATCTCTGAAAGGAGAGCCACCATATGGTAGGCGCAGAGGTCGTTGCCGGCGACGATGGCTCCACGATGTAGAGAACGACTTGGCCTCTTCAGATTGTCTTAGACAGTATGAAGACCATGCTCAGGATCGAAACCGTTGGAGCCGGGTTGTTGACTCAGTAAGGGGCCAGTAATGGCCTGTAATACTGTTTATTATTATTCGAAAAACTTAAACACATTTTTCAATAATTGTTCATCTTAAAATAGTTACTACATAGTACATACATACTACATAGTACATAACAAAGTTAAAAGTAACATAATTTAGTTCATTTTTGTAGCATAGGTGGTTTATACCAAATAACATAATATGTAAAACTATTTACCATGGGGCATTCGATAGAGATTTGTGTCTCTTTTTTCAAGAACAAAATGAAATGCTATTTCGTTCTCAATTTTCTATTTTCTATTGTGGCCATGGCCTGCTCGATTCTATTTCTTTACATTCTTTTAATAAAACATCACCTATATTTTTATTTTCGAAATGAAGAAAAAAGGATATTGTGCAAATTTGTTCTAATAGGCTAAAGATGCAATAAAAACAGCGTAATTGAATAAACGAATTACCGTACAATTTTGTTCCCACCCCTGTGCTGGGTTGTTCTACCATCACATTTTCGATAATCGATAGACGATTGTGTCTCTTTTTTCACGAGCAAAATTGTATTCTATTTCGTAATCAATTCCACAATTTCTATTGTGATCATATAGCCACTCGATTCTATTTCTATAAATTTATTCGATAAAATATCACCCACATTTTTATTTTCGATGGCAAGTGAAAAGAGGAAAAAGAGATAGTTTGCAAATTTATTCTAACAGGTGGAGATCGCAATAGAAAAAACGTAATTGAAAAAACGCAATGCAGCACAATTTTGTTCGTGATAAATAAGACATAAACGTCTATCGAATATCAAAAATGTGATGGTGATGGAAGAAAACTAAGGTTTATGCGCATGGAAACATAGATTAAAATATAATATCGTTTCATGGAAACATGTACCAAGTAGTAACCAGGGATCACATAAAAAAAAATAAGAACAAAACGCAAAAAAATAAGAGTGCGATAAATGGCATTTCTGTAAATTCGCCCATGGAAAAATAACGTAACATAAAAAATCCAACGAAACCTCGTTAAATTTCATCTGCCACATAAAAAAAATTATGAATGCGAAATTTTTCGCCCATACATAAGAAAAAATAAGAGAGATGGCAAAACAGATGTTTTATTTATTTTTAAAGGAAAACAAACGGAAATAATATTATAATGCGGTGGTAGCCATTTTGATATTTCTATTTTATGATTTTTTTTTCATACATATGTATATATTTAATTATATTTCTATTTAAATGTTTATCAAATATAAGTAATTTTTTAAAATTGTATGAATAATTTTTATTCAGTGTGTTAATAAATAAAATATTGGAAATTGTATTGTTCTGCTGTTACAATTTGATTTTGAATTTTATTTTAAGAAAATTATAGTGCATAGTTAACATTATATACATACATATACAGTTAACACACGTTTAATATGAAATCTAAACTGATTTAAATGAAAAATAATGTATTTTTCGAAATACTCATGTGATACACAAAGTATGAATAGTTATGCAATAATAAAAAATATAAACAAAACAAACGCTGTCACATAAGAATTATTATGTGTCTATGTTTAAATGCCAAAAAATAAATAAAAAAAATTGGTTTCGATAAAATTCTTATTTTTTTTATGTTCATATTTTATCTATAGTTGACTCTTTAAAATGGATTTCGGTTTCGTCGAGTTGAGAAACATGACGTTGGTAAGTAATTCATGGCGTTTCCATGATCATTCGAGTTAAGTTGATAGATATATGTTGTAAATCTATAGTGTTTATTGCGTTTTACATTTATTTTTTAAAACATGGAATTTAAGTTTCGTTGAGTTAAAATGGATTTAGCGAAATTCTAACTAAATCTGTATTTCCATGCACATAAACCTGAGTAAACCTAGGTTAACTCGACCAAGGAAACATGGTTATATTCCATTAAGCCTGCATTCCATTAGGGTCATTCCAATCGGACCACGATTGGATAGTGCTTATAAGTACTATGTTTTTTTATAACCTAACTATTTTTCTTAATTCTTCTGCGCAGTTCTTCATTGACGTATTAGTTAAAAAATTGACATAAAATGTAAAGGGTGATGCTAAAAGTATTTATAAACTCGTACAAAATTCAATATACTGTATTATATACATTTTATCATATCATAATTATAACATAAAACAATAAAAATGTTATGATTTTCTTTAGAAATACAAAAGTTAGTCGTAAAATATAAAATCGTAAAAATATGAATGCCATTTTCGGTACGAACTCAAAAACCATATATTATATAATTTAAATCATTATAAATAAAATACCGACATACAAAAATGAAAACAAACTTCCTGAAATGATCTGCGTTAAGTGAAAATGATTTTTCTGTCTAAAATAATGTCACTTCACTTAGGTTTATTGCTTTGCTTAAAATAAACTACTCTTTTACATTTTATCAAAAGCACTTAACTAAAAAACATGATTTTATAAATTTTATTAAATATTTAAAAGCTGAAAAAATATATATTTCGTACGTCTTATTATTATCAAACACTGTATCAAATTAACATAAACAACAATGTTACTAGATATACGTGTCAATTTGGTGTATCAAAATAAATAAAGCTTGGTGTATATTATCCGTTCAGTTCCATACAGCGTGCCGTCATGTTCTGGCAAATAAACGGAATGTTACCATTTTTTTAAACGAAATTTTGAAAAATAATGTAAATCAATCTAAAAAAAAATAAATAAATAAACAAAACCAAGTTGACAACACCCGGCTGAAATAACTTGGAAATAACAGGTAACGTAAAAATTCTTGTTAAAAAAAGTTTGGTGCGCCACCTGTTGAGGATAACATTATTAATTTGTATCGATAACATGATGTCACGCGAGTTTACTATGAGAATCTGCAGTCATTTCCCTTAGAGTATTATAAGTTATTTGCATATAACTTATAATACTATAAGGAAACTGCCTGCAGATTTCCATAGTAAGCTCGTGTGAATTCATGTTATCGACACAAATTAATAAAGTTATACCAAACGTTTTTTAAGAAGAAATTTTACGTTACCTGTTATTTCCAAGTTATTTCAGCAAAGTTGACAATTTGGTTATGTTTATTTATTAACTGGTTAACATAACTTAACTGCGATAAACTGCGATATCTTGATACGCCAATCTGCAGCAATATCCCTTATAGTATTATAAGTGATTTGAGGTATGTGTACTCTAAAATTTTGACAATCGATTTAGATTTGTTTGCAAGAAAGAGAAAGATAATTAGTCACCTTGCCAGGACAATTTGAAAAAGTTAGGTTCTACAAATAAGTATTCGTTTGGAAAACAGTCTTAACCTTAAATAAATAAATATTGATTAAATTTAAATGATTTTCAAAATGTTTACTTATATATATTAAACGCTTCAAGACATTAATTATAAATATTTAGGAAGTTTTCAATATAAAGTTCAACAAAGTCCCACAATCGCTATAGGAAATTCAAGGCTGCTCTTGCTAGGAGGGCAGCTAAGTGAATTTGAAGACGGAGGAAGCAAGAATTGTTGATGGTCGATGTATTTAAAAGTAAATCAACTCAGCAATTCGGGATAAGGATGGAAACTTCTGTGTGAACATCGACGAAGTACTCGATGCATGGTTTGGACATTTCACCGACCAGCTAGGTGTTCTTCATGCGTTACGTACTGTGGTTGAAACGAATGGAAAGTGGCCGCATTATGGCCCATTTTCAAGATGGGAGACCGATTGGAGTGTGAGAATTATCGCGGTATAGCTTTCCTTTACGGTCTTACATTATATTGGATAGTATCATCTCTCTAGCGCAGGGCATTATTGGTGACTATCAAGGAGGATTTCGTCCGAATCGATCAGTCACTGATGAAGTCATTTCGCTGCGTATGATTCTATCTAAAAATATAAAGACATCCATATCAGTACATCAGGTGTTCCTGGATTTTAGGCAGGTCTTAACTCGATCAATCGAGAAAATTTATGGTCTGCCCTGGAATACCTAGGAATGCCATCAAAATTGGTACGATTGTGTAAAATGACAGAGTCGCGTCTCAATGATGTGTTGAAGTTATGAATAGGTGAAGGATTTTAGAAGTTAACTCGGGTGTTCGGCAAGGCGGTGCTCGGTCCCTGATACTCTTTAAACTGATGTTGGAGTACATCTTTCGTAAAACTGAAACACCGCAGCACAGCATCTTATATCGCCAGACCCATCAGGTGCTTGTATATGCAGATGACATATGTGTGAAAGAACTGAATAGCAACGGAATGAAGGAAATATTTGATCCGCTTGTACAGTTTTCAGCTTCTGTTGGACTCCAGATCAATGAGACCAACACAAAATACTAAATCTCTGATTATAGGGGCAATGGCACACCAGATTTTAGTAGTGGTCTCTACACGTTTGAGAGAGTAAGGAGGTTCAAGTAGTTGGCTCCCTTATCATTCACAATAACTGTGTAGGTATATTAAAAAGAGGCCGGCATCAGGCAGTCGTATTTTGTATCCTTTAAAGACACTGCTAAAATCTGAAAACCTATCAACTGTCGTGAAGCTGAAGCTTTACAGAGCGTTGATTAGGCGTGTTGTTATGGATGGATGTGAAAGAGAAATAGCTTCTTACATTTGAGAGAATAACCATGCGTGTGATTTACGGGCCAAAACGCAAAGAAGATGGTACAAACCGAGCTCTGTACAATATCGAGATCAGAGATCTAATGAAGTTCCCCGACATTGTACATGAAGTACAAGATCTCAGCGAGTACACTGCCTCTGTTTAAAAATTACATCGGTATCCACAAACTGCATAACTGTCCACTGTAAATAAACACATAGCAGATATAAGAAAAGTAGTAGCCAAATTGAATAAAAATTTATAAATTTAAGAAAACATAATAAAGATGACAGCGATACAGATTGCAATATCGATAATTGACTAATCGATAAATCGGCCGAGAACTTCATTTTAAATTATCATTAACTTGTGTATTTGTGGTGTTATTGGTTGTATATATATATATATAAATATATATATATATTTATATATATATATATATATAAATACATACATATATGTATGTATATATATATATATATATATATATATATATATATATATATATATATATATATATATATATATATATATATATATATATATATATGTATATATATATATATATATATATATATATATATATATATATATATATATATATATGTATATATATATATATATATATATATACCGGGTGTTTCTTTTAAACTGAGACGATCAAATAACTCGAAAAATAGCCACTCTACGGAAAAAATGTTCATAATCAAAATTTAATCATACCGCGGGGGGAAATACATTAGTGCAAAAAAATAGTCCCCCACCCCCGCTTTGTAGGTGGGGCGGGGGTAACTTTTAAACTAAGATAGGAAGCCATATTTTCTATTGCAGATACGGATTCTACGACTAAAAGTACGTATGATTTGAATGAAATATTTTATTCGGTTATAGATGGCGTTGTAATCGACGAAATTCAATTGTTTCAATTTCTCCTTCTTAGAACACACGCATTCGATTCTCCAATACGTTTGAAATAAAAAACATCAAATCACATTTAACGTTTGTGTTATTTCTTATCTTCATGTTTTTCATAATTGCAAAATAAACGACAATATACTTTAGAATGGAGCGTTTAACTGTGCCAGAGAAAATTGAAATGGTTCTGGTTTATGGAGAAGCTGACAGAAATCTTAAAAATGCTGGTGCTATTTACGCTCAACGTTTTCCGGATAGGATTCGTTCACGTGCTTCATTTGGCCGTACTATCAAACAATTTTTTACTGATGGAAATGTTCAACCGTAAAAGAGGACCTATAGAGCAACAGTCACTGGAGAAAATAATGAAATTGCTGTATTGGCAGCAGTGGCTGATAATCATCATATTAGTACACGAGAAATAGTTCGCGATTCCGGATTGCCCCTCACCAGTGTTTGGAGAATTTTAAAACGGCACAAGTATCATCCATATCATGTGTCTTTACACCAAGATCTTCATGGCGTTGATTTCCAAAATCGGGTAACTTTTTGTCAATGGGCACGTGAACAAATACAACAAAACCCCAATTTTTTTCGTTGCGTAATGTTCTCCGACGAATCGTCTTTTACAAACCATGGAACGGTGAATCGACACAACATGCATTATTGGAGTGTTACAAATCCGCACTGGCTTCGTCAAGTTGAACATCAGCGTCCTTGAACTGTCAACGTGTGGTGTGGAATAATTGGCAACAAACTCATAGGCCCCACATTATTGAAGGCAACTTGAATGGTCAAATGTACCGAAACATTTTGGAAAATGAACTGCCAATATTACTTGAAAATTTGAGCTTAGAAGTGATACGGAACATGTGGTTTCAACATGATGGTTGTCCTGCACACTATTCGTTGACACGTGAAACACTTGATCGTGATTTCAATGGTCGCTGGATCGGTAGAGCTGGTCCGATAAATTGGCCCGCCAGATCACCAGATCTTACTGCGCCAGATTTTTATATATATATATATATATATATACAGGTGGACCTCATTTCTCCGCTACTCCTGGGAACTATTATGGAAAATCAAAATAGTAAACAAAAAGAGACCGGTGCTCTTAATAAACCGGAATCTAGTACTGCGGAGACATCGGCCCTTAGGCCCGGTCTCCAAAGTGCAATTAGCATAAGACCAAATGAGGCTGGCCCCTCGAAACAAAATAGCAAAGGCACGAATGCTGGCCCTCCATCAGAGTCAAACTATCAGACCTGGAAGAGAGCCTGGCGTATGATCTCTAAAATCTTCAACATTCCGTTGGAGCAGAGAACGGATAGAGACAAGGATGAGCCAAAGCAGGAGGGTTCCGTTGTGATCTGACAGCCGAAAAGGCAGAGATCTGATGATGAACCAACCGCCTACGGAGGGTAAAAAGAAGGAGATCCGGATAATGTTACCAGGCCCTTCAACAAGGTGCTAAAGGATCACCTGATCATGGCAGTCGTTGACAGGGCTCAAGAAGATAGGAGCATTACGGCCCTTAACTGGAGCAAGGTGGAGAAGGCCTTAGCCGCCATCTTCCTAAAAATGATGAGGGAGAACCCAGGACCTGCTCCGTCCTGCCGAGCCGGAGGGTGTCATCGGGGTCATGTTAAACTGACTACCTGTGCAGATGAGAGGTCTGTGACCCTCTACAAAAAGGCGATCGGCAGCCTGGGCGAAGTCTGGTCGGGGGCCAAACTAGAAGTGGTGACGAGGGAAGAAATTCCCTGCAGGCCAAGGGCGCGAGCCTGGATCCCTGCGGAGCCAAGTGATCTTAGGGAGATCCTGGAAATGTTCAAAATCAGCAATCCGGATCTGCCAACGGCCACCTGGAAGATTGCCAGGTTAAAAGAGGTAAAGGCGGAATCAGATTACAGATCGGCCGTCATTATCATCGACAGAGAATCCGTGGGTGCTTTGGCAAAATCTGGAGGCCTGGTCAGCTATGGACTTGGAGCGATTACGCTCAACATCTATAAGCGCGATGAGGCCGACAGACCTGGGGCATCTGCAGCAGGTGGGGAAGCCACTAGTGGTGTCCCGCCTGTTGTTGGTGGGATAGAAGGGTTGGCTGCGGGTAAATCTTTGAAGCACTAGGGGTTAACCTCTCTTTTCGTCTCCCGACTTTTTCCAAGATGAACTGATCGCGATAATGGAAGTCATGGACTGGTTGAAGTATAATGTAATATCTACGAGGGTTATTCGCATTTTTACGGACAGCCTGGCTGCTATTAAAATGCTACAATCATACTTACTGACGTCGAAGGTAGCCCAGAACTGTCTGGCATCTTTAAATGAGATGGCTGATCAGTTCAACATCCGCTTGACGTGGGTGCTAGGGCATTTCAATATCGCAGGGAATGTAAACGCAGATGAGTTGGCCCGCAAGGCGGGATATAAAGATACCGCTTGCTTCATGTGAACTGCTGCTTCAGGAAGAAGCTATAAAAGAAACGAACGTCAGATGGTCTAACGCCAGTTTGTGTGTAATAACCAGGCAGATCTGGCCTGGACTTGACCGATCCAGATCAGGCCAACTGATATCGCTTCGACGGCATCAATTGGTATGGTCGTGGTAGCTATAACGGGACATTGTCTCATTGGGATACATGCGAGCAGACGGGGTGAAAAATGTTCGAATGCACGATTCCCTGTTTCACAGTAAAACCTGTTCACTTGATCTACTTAAATTATCAGATCCAAGCAATAAAGGTTGAGTTTCTCAAACTACTAGTGCGTAATGCACGGGATCACAATAGAAAAGGCCTAATTGACTGGCGAAATAGTTTACAATTGATTGTTAAGTTTAGAAGAAATTTATTATATTTATGAAATTTATTAATTATGTTGTCATTTATCTTTAAAATGTTGCCATAAAAAAATACAAATAGATTGTCTACATATGTCGTTCTAATCGAATTTTCTATTTTTATATTCGTTTGGTTTAAAAAAAAATACTGCCAGCAAATTTTTCTTATGGATCAGGCTTTAAAAGGCAATATTAAAGTAGTATGTATGCCTGTATCCATTCCATTATGAAAAATTGGCTGGTATTATTTATATTGGAAAAATGAAAGGAGAAAAGTAGAGAAGAAAAGACAATCTTTTTGTTGATTTGAATTTTATTATTAGTGCTATAGTAAGGCTACATTATTTGAGAGTCTGAGACTACATTATTTGATTATCTAGAAAACAACACTTTAAAATTAAAATAAACAAAAGTGTATCCTTTTCATCCTACTAGAATTTTAGATTACTCCTTTAGATTTGCTCCTTTTTCAGTAGAAACTACTGCCAGTCAATTTTTCATAATGGAATACAGCTTTAAATCCGTTAATAAATCAGTTAAACTCATTAGAATAGAACCAACCAACAAACGCTTCTATAAACATTGCTATACTGTTTGTTTTATATTGTAATAACTAATACAACTTTGGGCTTTGTTAAATTTTTGTTTAGGATTTGGAACTGTCTCACCAGACATTTAAAACCGTTAATCACTCAACATATGCTAATGTTTTTTTATGAATAAAACAATGTGGTCATATTTTTAAATTTATTATTTTATTGAAAATGATTTTCCTTATGGTGAAAATGATGCAAGTTTTAATTTTGAAAGATCAGATTCCTGCTGCAAAAAAATTTAAATTTTCAAGAATATTTAATAAATGCAAATTATATAATACAAACTACATATAACAATAAGATAAATAAATTAATATACTGTTGTATACAATTCCCAGAGGATTTGGAATCCATTAAAGAAAAGTGTATTCAACAACATCTTCTGTATAATATAGTTATAACTGGATTTATGACATTTTATAATTATGGATGAAAATAATAATAAAATTAGATATATTGTGACGATTATGCCTAAATTAAATTTTAAATTAAAGTTGGGCGGATTATTCCAGCACTCAATGCCACATGGGCCCACGGTGCAATACCCGGACAAACACATATACTTACACATTAAAAACCGTGATTTTTGGTCACCACCGGGAATCGAACCCGAGACCCTCGAATAACAAAGTAAGGACGCTACTTACTGTGCTACCGAGGAAGCCTAATGTTAAACACAAAGACATCTGTATCGCCGTTAGTATGATGGTTAGAGTGGTAGCTACAGAGCATAGTTTGGTAACGATCGATTGTTCGATCCTCACCAGGGAAGTTGTAGTTTCAACTTTCATGATGGATAATAATTATTTTAGTCAACAACCGAGGTTGATGCGATGAACCTTCAGTAAAACACCAGAATATTCGAGAAGAAAAAAGCCGTGAACAAAAACCATATAGGAGAAATGAGCAAAGGTGCGGCGAGAGAGAAAAATCCAATTATTGTGCAAATTATGCAATGATATTACGTCACAGATTACTCTCTAATAAAATACACGGCCAATTTTCATGACCCGACGCAATATGGAAAGTTCGTGAGCTGCATTGCACGAGTGTATAAACGGCAACCAGGTTGTTAAGGTCAGTTTATTAAATACAATCAGTGAGATAAAGTGAACTAGTGAAACTGTAAAGAGAAAAAAGTGTTGTATTTTAAGATTTTTATTGTAAAAAACTCTTACGAATCCTAAGAAGAACCCGAAATTCGTAATAATGTTTTCAAATAAATTATTAATTTAAATTTACAATACATAAACTTTTTTTTTTAAATAAACTTGATAACAATTTATATTCTTTCTATAAAATAATACATGTTTTTTAGAAGCTCGTCCATTTCATTAAAAATAAATAAATAAATAACTTGCTAGAAAAAAAAAATGAATTATGTGTTATAGTGTAACGTTTTTATAATACAGTTGTCAATAGGGATCATTTCCCTTCTCATAGGGATTTGGCATAATAATTGTATTCTTGGATCGCGGGCTGGACCACAGAAATTGCCGGAATATTTTTTAATTTAAAATTAAATACGAACATTTACGCATGCACCGGTAAAATAACAGCTAATCTAACCAATTTATTGTCAGCTTGAACACCAATTTTTCCTCTTAAAGGCGGGCTTCTTTTCTAAGTGATAAATCACTCAATGTATTGTGATTGTTAAAAAGTTCATTATATTTTGGAAAAAGATTGGAGCATTCATTAGCAAGCAATAATAATTTGAAATTAATTTTTTTTCTCCTGAAGTAAGACTTATGGAATTATTTGTTGGATGAAAAAGTGGGTGTATTTTTTAGAATTTAAGTGATTTAATTGTCTGAGTAGTGTGGATAACAAAACATGGGATTTTATCCGCATTCCATTATGTTTAAGGCATCAAAGGTAAGTTATTAGTAAAAACCGACTTTTAGTAAAAAATCACGGGATTCTGGGAATTTTATAAATTCTGAATCGCGGATCCCAAAATTAAAAAAAGGGCCGAGAAAATAATAAAATTTTATGGGATCGAATAAAGTTACCCAGCCCCAAGATAAAGAATCATGTTACAATGACTTTGACGATCTGATAGGATCTATACCCGAACACGATGTTAGAATGGTAATTGGGCCCTTTAATGCTAGAGCTGACAGAAATTAGGCTGACTTGTGTGAAAACATAGGTCCGTACTCTTGACACGAAACTGCGACCAATAGTGGTAAGAGAATGATGTACTTTGTAATTGCTCACGATCTTAGAGTTTCCCCTCACAAATAGATACATTTGGAAACATGGACATATCCTCGCAAAATTTCCCGCAGCCAAATTAACAACGTGTTAATTTTAAAAGGGCGACCTTTAATTGTGTAGGATGTGAGAACTTATCGGACTTTAGGTATAGTGAAAGTCAGAACCAAGAATGATTGGGTTGATGACGAGTGTCGTCTTGCAGTTGAGCAACAAAATATAGCCTATGGGCTATATGGTGAAGTGCAACAACGTCTCACAATCGCGAGGAAAACCAAGGCTACTATTGCTAGAGGGCAGCTAAGTGGATTTGTAGACCGAAAAAGCGAGAATGCTGAAAAGTAGAGGTTCTAATTTCTTTAAAATAATTACTAGATTGCACCATTCTTTTAGGCCTGTGTCAACTGCCATTTGAGACCGGGATCGAAACCTCTGTGTCAACATCGATGCAGTACTCGACCCTTGGAATGGACACTTTACCGACCTGCTTGGTGTACATCATGCGTCACAGACTTTAGTTGAGTCACCTTAAATACAGACTGCGGAGATTTGCATTGAGGATCCATACCATGAAGAATTCACTAGAGCCATGCAGAGGCTACAACGAAACCGCTCACCTGGGGGTGGACTGCATTAATTCGGAGCTCTTGATATTCGGAGGGGATACTTTGTGGAACTGAAATAATGCCTGACGAATGGAAAGTGGCCGCGATGTGACCGAAGAGAGACCGTTTGAAGTGTGAGAATTATCGCGGTATAGCTCTCCTTTGCACAGCATACAGGTTATACTGCCCTGTTCTATTGGATAGAATCACCCCGCTAGCGGAGAGCCTTATTGGTGACTATCAAGGAGGATTTCGTCCGAATCGATCAGTCACTGATCAGGTCTTTTCGATGCGGATGATTCTATCTAAATATTATGAGACATCCATCCCCATACATCAGGTGTTAATGGATTACCTGCAGGCCTATGACTCGATCAATCGAGAGAGTTTGGAATACCAACAAAATTGCTACAATTGTGTAGAATGACAGTGACAGAGTCTCAATGCTGCGTTAAAGTTGAGAACAGGCTATCGAGTATTTTTGCAGTTAACTCGGGTGTTCGGCAGGGAGATGCTGTCCTCGATACTCTTTAATCACATTTTGGAGTACATCTTTCGTAAAACTGAAACGTAAACTGAACCTCAGCGCAACATCTTATATCGCCAGTTCAATCAGGTGCTTGCATATACAGATGACATATGCGTGATTGGACTGAATGCAACGGAATGAAAATACTTCTTGATCCGCTTGTAGAGTTTTCAGATTCTGTTGGACTCCAGACTAAAGTTCAAAATAAAATAAATAATCTGTGGATATAGGGACAATGGCACACCAGATTTTAATAGTGGGCACTACATGTTTGAGGGAGTGAGGAGGTTCAAATATTTGGGTTCTCTTATCACTCATGACAAAAGTGTGGGTGAGGCTATTAAAGTGCGCCTGGCCGCTGGCAGCCGTGCCAGAGATGGCTCTTTACATTTGAGAGAAGAATCATGCGGGTGATTTACGGCCGAAAACGCGAGGTAGATAGTACATACTACATACCGAGCTCTGTACAATGTCGAGATCAGAGATCTGATGAAGATCCCCGAGAACGACTTGGCTTCTTCAGATTGTATAAGACAGTATGAAGACCAAGCGCGGGATCGAAACCGTTGGAGCCAGATTGTTGACAAAGTAAGCGGTCTGTAATGGTCTTTAAACACTGTTTATTATTATTATTATTATGGGATCGAATTTCTTTATAATTATTTTTATAAATTTTTATCGGTAGTATATTCTTGATTTTCATATTAACAGTTTAACTAATCCAAAATATTGATTTTGTTAAAACTAATTATCTTTACTACTAAAACTAACTTTATCTGCAGATATCAACTTTATGTGAATTAAATTCTGAATTAAATTTCTTTTTTGTTCAATAAATATTTCTAAATTATTTGAATTATACTAAATTTTGTTTTTAACTAGGTACCTAGAACCCAAAAAACGATTAAATAAATTTCAATATTTAAATTTTACTTGAAATAACCAATACACCCCTTTTAAACTGAACAAAAATAAAATAGATTAATTACTAGATTTTGTAAATCAGTTGTAATATAATCAATAGTTATACAGCAAGAGGTTCGAAAATAATCGAATATACAGTTGAGAGGATGAGATGTGTTGGAAACATATGTTAAGATTATACAACGAATCAACCAAATATCGAGTTTTCCAGTTTGGGGCTTGACAACTTAGAACTTTCACTGTGAAACAAATAACCAAACTGTCAGTGTCAAAACATTCAGTAAGACAACATTTTCTTCATGGTGAAGTACACGAACGAACAACGTTTACAAATAATTAAAATTTACTTCAAAAATTCAGAGTCGGTTACTTCAACTTAAGAGCGTTAATTCCAATTTTTGTCAACAAACAAAATATGCGTTATTGGTCAAGTGAAAAACCTCATGTGTTTCAAGTAACACCACTTCATCCACCAAAAAAACTATATGGTGTGGTTTTCATGCTGGTGGTGTCGTTGGACCGTTTTTTTCGTTGATGAAAATAACCGTCATTTTACAGAGACGTGTTGCAACTTTATTTCTTTGGTCAATTGCATGAGCTAGATATTAATGATATGTGGTTTCAACAAGACGGTGCGACATGCCACACAGCGGGTCTAATAATCGACTTATTGAAATATAAATTCAATATAGGTGTTATATCCAGAAAAGGTCCTGTCGATTAGGACGTGTGATTTAACACCTCTAGACTTTTTTTATGCGGTACGTTAAATCATTGGACTATGCCAACAAGCCGCGACGTTAGAGGAGCTCTGAGCCAATTGTGAACGAAAGATAGCGGCCGTTTCCGTCGAAATGTGTGTTCGAGTCATCAAAAAATGGGTTCAACGAATCGAGACCAGCAAACGTGCCTGTGGTGGACATATGAACGATGTCAAATCCCATATATAAATGTTTTGATTGTACTTCAAGCCAATAATAAAATTGTCGAGATAACTGAAATGGTTTGCGTTTTATTTTGAAAAAAATTTGTCAAGTCCTTATTGGAAAACTGTTTATATTAAACAAATTATTTATTGAACATAACAAAATTATTTATTTAATGTCAAAAATACTAATTATTTATTTAATGTCAAAAATATTAGTTTATATTCATGGATGATATGGTTCCATAAGATTTATTTGTTTGCGACCGAAACACCACTAGTTGTATTTCGTGAAATACAACTTAGCAACGCAAATAACCGATGTTATAGTTACAGCGTAACTAAGAAAATTTGAACTATCTGATTAGTCTATTTTCCTATGATACACATAGTCAAATTTAGACGTTGGATAATAAAATTGGCATGAAAAATTCTTAATGTTCGTTGGTGCAAAACATGATTTTTCTTTATCGAAAAAATAGCACAGTGGTTAAAGTTGTGACTGGGTTTGAATCCTCAATTGAGAATCCAAATATTTAACAACCGGCTGGCAACGTGATCTATACTTTTCACAATATTGATTGACGTTGAGTTTTCGGGTATATATAGAAAATAGAAAAGCTAGAAAAAACAGGTCAAGCAAGTAATAGAATCAATTTTATTTTTTATTTAATAAAATTATGCATTCCAAATTGCTTACTATAGCCAGGGTTTAATTAACGCTAAATCCTCTCCGAGCTTCTGCACTACTGTTATATTATTATTATTATTATTGTATCAGGCAACGGATTGTTATTGGTAAGCGCTGTATGTTAGAAATAGACGGGGAAAGCCGCAATTTTGGTAATCTGCCGACCTTTATGAAAGAAGAACTGGGCAATTAGTTTAACGGAGCATTACATGAGCTAACCCTGGAGAAGAAAAAAATGTAGCTGTGGAATTTTAAAATTTCATTTAATTTGAGAATATTTCTTTCTTGGAGAAAGGAAAATTCGATCAAACAGCCAAGTAGATGTAATAAGTTAAAAATACCTAAGAAATCTTCGCTGTCATTACATGTTGGGTACTCGAGATTTATGTCGATAAAACCTGTGTTTTTATTTACATTTACCAGCAATTTATCTCTAGGCAACACTTTAAATATATTATTTATTTCAAAACGAGTGCACTTTAACATGTGAGTTCAAAACAAATAAAATTGATAAAATAAATTAGATGTTACAGTTTTTTTAAGTGCTGAATTATTTTATTCATTAATAAATGAAATTGTTATCGAATAAAGCACATTTAATAACCGAGTTGCTAAGCTTCAACTATTTTAACAAACGCTCTAACGAGCCGGCTGCAGCATGGAGCTATACAACGTGTAAGAGCGTTGTATAGCTCCATGCTGCAGCTGGCAATTTATAAAAATTGGACCTGTTTTCCATTAAAAAATGTGGTATTAAAACGAAACTTCCCATGATCTAAATGTGTGTTTACTACGTTTATTAGCTGCAATACGCACAGAGATTCTCATGAGTATTTACCCGCTGTCTCCACTATGCAAATTTGCTGACATAGTTTTAAGTTTGTATATGAAGATCAAAAGAAACAATATCAGGATCTTGTCAGCGACAACATTAAGGGAGCTAATTACCAGTCTGACTGTGTGAACTATGTCGGAGGCACTGAAAACTTCGGTTGTCAGTGCTATCAACAGACTTTAGGAATAGTGAAAGTCAGAACCCAAGAATGATTGGTTTGATGACGAGTGTCGTCTTGCAGTTGAGCAACAAAATATAGCACATAGTAAAGAGCAACAACGTCTCACAATCGCAAGGAAAAAGCAGGCTACTCTTTCTAGGAGAGAAGTTAAGCGGATTTGTAGACGGAAAAAGCGAGAATGGTGGAAGGCCGAAGTTCTGAAAGTACAACAACTCAGCAATGAGCGCAGTTCACGTAATTTCTCTAAAGAAATTACTGGATTGCACCATACTTTCAAGCCAGCGCCATTCGGGACCGGGATGGAAACCTCTGTGTTAACATCGGCGCAGTACTCGACGGATGGAATGGACACTTTACCGACCTACTTGGTGTTCATCATGCGTCACAAACTGTAGTTGATTCTCCTCAAATACAGACTGCGGAGATTTGCATTGAGGATCCATCCCATGAGGAATTCACTAGGGCCATGCAGAGACTTAAACGAAACTGCTCACCTGGAGTGGACTGCATTAATTCGGAGCTCTTAATATTCGGAGGGGATACTTTGTGGAACTTTCTTTTCGACCTTATTCGATTAGTATGGCGAACCGAAGTAATGCCTCACGAATGGAAAATGGCCGCGTTGTGCCGTATTTTCAATAAGGGAGACCGCTTGAAGTGTGAGAATTATCGCGGTATAGCTCTCCTTTGCACAGCATATAAGTTACTGCCCTACATTATATTGCATAGAATTACCCCGCTAGCGGAGGGCCTGGTTGGTTACTATCAAGGTGGGTTTCGTCCGAATCGATCAGTCACTGATCAGTTCTTTTCACTGCGGATGATTCTATCTAAATATTATGAAACTTCCATCCAAGTACATCAGGTGTTCCTGGATTTCCGGCAGGCCTATGACTCGATCAATTGAGAAAGTTTGTGGTCTGCGCTGGAGTATCTAGGTATGCCAACAAAAATTGTACGAATGTGTAGAATGACAGTGACACAGTCACAATGCTGTGTTAAAGTTGAGTACAGGCTATCAAGAATTTTTGCAGTAAGCTCGGGTGTTTGGCAGGGAGATGCTCTGTCCCCGATACTTTTCAATCTCATGTTGAATACATCTTTCGTAAAACTGAAACACCTCAGCGCAACATCTTATATCGCCAGTCCAATCAGGTGCTTGCATATGCAGATGACATATGCGTGATTGGACTGTATAGCAACGGTGTGAAGGAAATACTTGATCCGCTTGTAAAGTTTTCAGATTCTGTTGGACTCCAGTTCAATGAGTCCAAAACAAAATACATGATTTCAGGTTATAGGGACAATGGCACACCAGATTTTAGTAGCGGCCACTACACGTTTAAAGGAGTGAGGAAGCTCAAATATTTCGGCTCTCTTATCACTCACGATAACAGTGTGGGTGAGGATATTAAAGTGCGGCTGGCAGCCGCGCTTTGTATCCTCTAAGGCCACTGCTAAAATCTAAACACATATCAAGCGCAGTGAAGCTGAAACTTTACAAAGCGTTGATCAGGCCCGTTGTTATGTTTGGATGTGAAAGTTGGGCGCTGACGAATGAGTGCGAGATTTCATGCGTGTGATTTACGGCCCAAAACGCGAAATAGATGGCACATACCGAGCACTGTGCAATTTCGAAATCAGAGATCTGATGAAGATCCCCGATATTGTACATGAAATAAGATCTCAGCGAGTATGCTGGGCACGGTCACGTTCTGCGTGTTGATCCGGAACGAATTGTGCAGCGATCTCTGAAAGTATAGCCACCATATGGTAGGCGCAGAGGTCGTTGCAGGCGACGATGGCTCCACGGTGTAGAGAATGACTTGGTTTCTTCAGATTGTCTAGGACAGTACGAAGACCAAGCCCAGGATCGAAACCGTTGGAGCCAGATTGTTGATGCAGAAAGGGGCCAGTAATGGCCTTTAAAGACTGTATTATTATTATTAAGTTAGTATATATATTTTTTTTTAATGTATTGAGAAATATTTGTCGTTGAAATATGTATTAGTATCATGTTAATCGTATATGTCTCTGTCAAAAATTATAATGCAACAACAACAATGTACCACTTGTATCACAATTATTGCAACATTATTATAAAAATAAACTACATATGTATAAAAATAAATATTTTACTATAAAAAAATACAATTCAAAAAACTTTTAAAGAGATGCTGTTTTTAATTTTTATGTCTTCAGTTCTTGATCTTAAAATTAATTTTAAAAAATTAAAAAATATAACCTAAAATGATGACATTTCGTATTAGTTATCATGATAATTTTCAAGAAAATATCAGCCTGATAATTTGCTGCTAGTAAAAAAAATTGTATACCATACTCACACACTGACAAATTAGCAAGATAGAAAATATCACAAACTTTGCATATAGTGAAGACACCGGGTTAAACTTTGTGTGGCATCCGGATAATTCCAATTTGAGGCTTGCCTCACAAATTGTTCAGCGTTACCGTGGTACTGCGGTACAATTTCACGAAATAAAGAGAAAACAAAAAATTAATTTCGCTTTATTAACGTACTAATATCGTTTATGAAAGGGAAATGTTATTTTGGCCCGCGGTACTGATGTACCGCAGTACATTTTTGTGAAGTAAGTACAACTGTTTAATGATGAAAAAATATAACTACATATATAAATATTATGTTGCCCTGCAGTATCGATGTATTGCAATACATTTTCGTGAAGCATGCTGAACAGAAATTTTTAGAAATTACATTCCTACAGTCGTTGTTGGATTCATAATAAACAATAAAATAAAACCTGTAAATCTCTATACAACATAATTTTTATATTTCTCCGAAGAGAAGAAAAATAATGTCAAATGTTCGTCTTTACGATTCAAATAAGTTCCTTTTTGCAGAAACCAATTATAACTTGTAGATTTAAAGATATTTGCTGAGCAACGGAAAACCAATCACCCTGTAATTATTGTGATAAATGCTATGTTCTATGTAGATTCCTGAACTATGTATTTCAATGAGTTATAAAACAAATGTACAACAGCGTCCATTCATATTAAATTTACAACACACTTACCAACAAAACCAAATAGTCTCGCTCTATCGTTGAATTTACATCACGCTCTCATTTCCCACTAAACAACACACAAACACAACTAAATCATTATTTGGCTCTCTTGCACGCATACGAATTGATGCACAAATATATGTGAATGCATGCGAGCAAAGAGAGCCAATGTTTAAAAATGAAAGGTTATTAAAAATAAAAATTTAATTTCTATAAACTTAAATCCGAAACTAATTAAAATCACTTGACTTTAAATCAAATTTATAACTAATTACTTTACGCTGAAATTCACATAGTTATTTATTCAATTCTTTAAAAAATTGTATCCCAAAACTAATATTTAAATGCAAAAGAAAATATTTTTTTTTCAAAAAAATTCTTGTTACTAACTCGAAACCATATGCGGTTCTTCTCATTCTATTTTACAGTGATTTCGTGTATACACATCTTTGTCGCACGCTTAGCAAATTATTGTAAAAAATGAAATAATTTTTTTATATTGATCTCATTTTGGCGTACCACGGCAGAAGTAAATTTTTGTCAATGCTACATGTGCGTGTTTCTGAATCTAACTTCATAACATTGATTTAACCGGTTTTACTAGGAAAAAAGAAAAAAATTAAAATACTTTTATAGGCATTTTTTAATGACATATGAATTATTTTCTCTCGTTTAAATTGTACTTTACTGCCCAACTCTCGCTCAGTCATGTATCTCTAGCATTTTTGCTTTGCATTTTGTATATTCTAGTTACTTAAATAATAGCATTATCTGTATAGTAATAGATTATTTTACTTTAAATTTTGCAGCAACCAGTTCAATCTAACAATCATATAATGACAATCATTTCGCGGATCGTGCAATTTGTTTGACCTGCTCCTAATCATTTAAAAATTGATGCAAACATAACATGTCGAAAGATTCATCATTTTATTAAGTGTATATTCTATATCTCCGTAGTGACAACGCTAGCTGAATGTGATTATGTTGATTTGCAGGCTAAATTCATTAGGTAAAACAATTTATTAGAAAAAAAAAATAAAATAAGCAAAACAAATTACGATCTGTACAAAAAAGAGTTTTATTAGTTGTATAGCAAGCAATACGTTATACGTCACTTACATCTAATACCATGAAATAACAACTAAACTAAGGTATGTTCATGCGCATCTGTTTATCCCTCTTTCATTAAAAAATTACGAAAGGTGGTACAAAATTCGTTTGGTTTATTTTAATCATCTAAATTATTAATTACAATTACACATTAAATAATAAATATAATTAATGCTCGAAATAGGATTGCGTGCCGGATATGCCAACAGTAGTCGCTTCAAGAGTGAGACACCGTGTAGAATGATTTATAAAAAAACCTTTTATTATCTTGTTAAATATTTTTTTTAATGCTATGCAAATTAATATTCAATTAATAATTTTCATAATCGATTAAAAAATGTGTACTACTAGATTGCTTATAACAATACGTTTCATTTTATATATCTCATGAGATAACCAAAATTAGAAATGTTGACCCATCATCAACTTTCTATGCTCTATCCTTTTCTACACAACTCTACGAATAGTTGTGAAATAAAATTCAAATTTAAAAAAAAATGTTGATATGTGAATATCTCGAGTTTTCTTTGGATAGATTTCTACCAAAAGTTTATCAGACCTGCATTTTAACACAACAATGTTAAAAAAGTTTAAACTGTTAGACACACATACAGACATTTATCAAAAATAGTCAATTTGGATTCAGGATATAGAAACATGTTAAAAAAGCAAAATTTGAGAAACACTTTCTTCGATTACAATACTTTATCATTCGTGTGATAAAGAAAAAATGAAACACAAAGTGACCTAATAGCCAAAATAAAATATTTTTTGACTAACGCATTCGGAACGTCCACAATACAATCATTTTAAGCGGAATATTTTATTAAAATGATGTATTTTTAGAGACGATGATTGTATTACATTATACTATAATTTACACAGATGTTTTATTACCTTCCCAGATGTATTCCAAGCAAAAAGTCAATTACATTCATAATTTATTTATTGAAGATTTACGTATAATAAAGTCAATTAAGAGAACAATAAATCTCACAAGAATAATTATACAAAATATATTTTTCTACAAATTCATTCGTCCTGTCCCAAAATTCCTTTCTCACAAAATAAAAGGCACTTTACCCACTTGTATCAAATACCTGTTTTGCATTAGGTAATTTGCATAATGTTATTTTATGAATGTCCTTCGACTATAACAAATAATGTGTTCATCTGATAAATCTATCATCTGAATCTAATAAAGATTATCCTAAAAATGGTGTTTTTGAAAAATTGAAACAATTTTTAAGTTACTTTTTTTATAAATCGCGATTTTTTTTCAGATTTTACATTTACCAGAATTTTGTCCTAAATCTGTCCTGAAAACTATGGATTTTTTTAGGACAGAATTCACATATCTAGAAACGAGTGAAGTTTGTCCTAAATTAAAAATTTTTTTACATGTGTTAGTGAGAATCTAATATTTTATTCGGATAAACCGATAATTCTTACAATTTAACCGATTATGTGACTTTTTTATAACTCATGTCGATTAAATAGATTTCCAAATTTTCTTTGGGAAACGCTAGGAAGGTAAAAAATAAACCTTATGGGCTATTACCAAAACCATCATAAGATTTTGGCTATTAACAGAAAAATTGACTGATAGTAAAAAAAGGAGGAAAAGAGAAAAAGTCCGAAAATCTACGTAATAGATAAAGACAAGGTTGGTTTTTTTCCTTTTTTTATAGCATAATTTGGAGGAGAAATTTTGATTGCACACAACAACATAACCAATAATTATTTAAAAAAATGTAATATTACTATTAATTTGATTAGTTTTACATTTCAAAAATATCAACCAGCAAATGTATATTTTTACTTTCTTTAACTTTACTATCGTCAATTCAGTCAAGTGGAATAGCACCTTAATATCGTATATACCAAGATGTCATTGGGTTTAAGTTGGCTTAGTTATCCGAAAAATATTTCAATTTTAGAAAAAGTAGGGGATTAGGAAGTTTGGGACCACCAAATCTGGTATAACTTCATGTAAGTCGACTATAAGATTTTCCGATTTTTTTTGGGAAAATCCTAGAAAGCTTTGCTGTAGTTTTAAAATATTTCGCGAGATGTCAATCACATTGCGTTAAAATGCGAATATATATTATGTAGACATATGTGCCGACAACTGAATTTGCTTTATCTTTGATATCCATTTTTTTTCACTTGCTGTATTTAAAATAGATATTTTATTTAAATATGTATATGCCGGTATTAAAAAGAGAACTACAGAAATAAAATATATATATAAAATAGATGGTACATACATGGTGGCTCTGTACAATATCGAGATCAGAGATCTGATGAAGATCCCCGATATTGTACATGAAGTAAGATCTCAGCGAGTACGCTGGCTCGGGCACGTTCTGCGTGCTGATCCGGAACGAATTGGTCAGGGATCTCTGAAAGGAGAGCCACCATATGGTAGGCGCGAAGGTCGTTGCAGGCGACGATGGCTCCAGTAATGGCCTTTAAAACTGTTTTGATTTAATATTTTTTAATACTACTGCTAATGGCTTTTTTCTTGAATCTTCTTATAAAAGAAACTAACAGGTAGTAGCGATTCTTACAAACTAAAATTACTTCAATTTTTTAAGTCTGTTAGTTGTTTATTAATGTGTCGAAGATTTAATATGAATTCGAATATGATAGTGTTTGGCTCAACTCAACGAACATTCATGTAATAAATTAAAAACTTCTTATTTGATTTATACTTTATTTTAGTCGTGTTTTTTAATTAAAAATTTTCTTATTGGAATGAAGTTCTGGATAAGAATTTTCTCATTTTTTCAGTAAAATCCAATTGAATTTAATTTTTTATCAATAAATAAGATACATTTAATGTTAAACTACACATTTTAATTCACTATTATCGAAATAAAATAAAATTTAACTTTATTTTTAAATGTTCTGGATAAAACATTGGTTTTTTCAAGTTCGCGATAAATTCATAGTACACGAACTCGAAAAAAAAGGGAAATTTTAAAAGGAAATATTTTAAACAAATATTTTTCATTGTTTTATGCTTGATACCTGTATTATTTCACAATAGACGTCAAAAAATATAGTTAGAAGTTGAAATTTATTCAAATAAATAGAACTTAAATTAAATATATTGGTTAAACTAAATAAAATTTCCCAGTATTATTCCCGATGTTCTTATAGAATTTGAAGTTCTGTTAATAAAAAATCTCACCTTTTATTTGGACTGTAAATTTAATTTTAATTTCCTTTCGGTTACGCAGTTCGTTTTCTATTTAGTACTTTTTACATTCAATTCAATATTTTTTTAAATTTTTTGTTTTACTTTGTTCTCTTCTCATTTATTTCCTATGAGCAATAATTCCTTTTTATTTCTCTTTCAACATTAACTAATTTACACGTTACAATTTCCGTGTTATATTTTATTTAACGTGAAAATTATAATAATAATTTATATTGAACATTAGTACTTATTAGTAGTGTTCACTATTATTTAAATTATATATAATGTAGATAATATATGTATATGCTTCGCAGTCGGCTATATTTCGGCTGCTTTTTTGGTTGCTTTTTTTTCAATGTGTTTTCTCCAAGTCGACTTTCTGTCCAGATGCAGACCTAAGTACTTAACATTGGCTTGTTGCGGAATAGTCACATTGTTTAGTTTCACCGTTGGACAGGTGCATTTGTTCAATGTGAATGTAACGTGCGCTAATTTAGTTTGGTTCACTTTAATTCGTCTTGTCCTTAGCCTACCTTCAATTTTATTTAACTTATTTTGCAATTCCTTTGAGGCAACTTCGGATTTTTTGTGGGGTATAAAGACGGCGGTGTCATTAGCAATTGTTGATATCACTAAGAAAAATTGTGTCTTAAAACCAAAGGTGTTACCTTAATTCTAAAGGTTTTGTGACTATGGATTTTGCGCAAAATCATTTTGAGTTTAAATTAAAGAAACCAACATTTTTAAATTAAATTTTTTTTAACTATTTAGGATAACATTTTATGTTAAAATCCATATTAAATGATTTCAATTTTATTTCAAAGGACCACTGGATACTTTGAAATAAAATTATTATATTTTTTTAAGCCCAAAAAAAGTTTATACTAAAGAATTTTATAATTTGGCCCCTGTGATCGGGGGGCACTCACATGTCTCGTAAATCAAAATTGCACGAACATGTTTCCCAAGAATACCACCACAGTATCCTTTGCTTGTCGTAGGAGGCGACTAAACGGTTGGATCGCTGGGCTGACGACCCGCATCCGTAAAAAAATATAGTGTTTATAAAGTCAACAAAAAGAAAAATGGATACCGCCAAAACAACACCGGACCCCCGCTCAAGTACCCGGATACGAGATTTAGGATCGGCACGTGGAACGTGCAATCACTTAGAAAACCAGGAGCGTTAGAGGGCTTAATCACGTGTATGAAGGAGTATCGGCTGGAACTCGTTGCTCTTCAAGAAACTCGCTGGCCTAAAAGTGGAGACCATGTGTCCCAGGGCTATACGTTGTTCTACAGTAGAGATGACCTCGGAAATCTTGGAGCTGGATTTCTTCTTGGGCCGCAGGTAAAGAACGCTGTTTTGGATTTCCAAGCAGTCAATAACCGATTGTGTAAGCTTCGCTTGCGCATGAAGTTAGCTAACCTGTCGATAATTTGTGTACATGCGCCTACAGAAGTCAGCCAACCCCAAGATAAAGACTCATTTTACAATGACTTGGACGATCTGATGGGATCTATACCCGAACACGATGTTAGAATGGTAATTGGGGACTTTAATGCTAGAGCTGGCAGAAATCAGACCGACTTGTGTGAAAACATACGTCCGTACTCCCGACACGAAACTGCGACCGATAATGGTGAGAGAATGATGAACTTTGCGGTTGCTCATGATTTTAGAGTAGCAAGCATATTCTTCCATCACAAACACATACATCTAGAGACATGGACACATCCTCGCGGAACTTCCCGCAGCCAAATTGACCATGTGTTAGTTTATAAAGGACGGGCTCAGGTTGTGCAGGATGTGAGAACTTATCGGTCAGCTACCAAATACGTAGGCAGCGATCATCATTTGGTCGCTGCAAAGCTACGATGGAAGTTTTCGTACAAGTCTGGGAACATAGCGAAACGCATGGTACGATTCAACTGTAAAGGTCTGATAAATGAAGATCAAAAGAAACGATATCAGGATCTTGTCAGCGACAACATTAATGAAGCTAATTACCAGTCTGACTGCGTGAACTCTGTCTGGGATGTACTGAAAACTTCGGTTGTCAGTGCTGCTCAACAGACTTTAGGTATAGTGAAAGTCAGACCCAAGAATGATTGGTTTGATGACGAGTGTCGTCTTGCAGTTGAGCAACAAAATATAGCCCATAATGAAGTGCAACAACGTCTCAAAATCGCGAGGAAAAACAAGGCTGCTCTTGCAAGAAGGGCAGCTAAGCGGATTTGTAGACGGGAGAAACGAGAATGATGGAAGGCCGAGGTTCTGAAGGTAAAACAGCTCAGCAATGAGCGCAGTTCGCGTAATTTCTTTAAAGGAATTACTGGACTGCACCATACTCTAGCGGAGGGCTTGGTTGGTGACTATCAAGGAGGATTTCGTCCGAATCGATCAGTCACCGATCAGGTCTTTTCGCTGCGGATGATTCTATCTAAATATTATGAGACATCCATCCCCGTACATCAGGTGTTCCTGGATTTCCGGCAGGCCTATGACTCGATCAATCGAGAGAGTTTGTGGTCCGCCCTGGAATACCTAGGAATGCCAACAAAACTGGTACGACTATGTAGGATAACAGTGACGCAGTCTCAATGCTGTGTTAAAGTTGAGAACAGGCTATCGACAATTTTTGTAGTTAACTCGGGTGTTCGGCAGGGAGATTCTCTGTCCCCGATACTCTTTAATCTCATGTTGGAGTACATCTTTCGTAAAACTGAAACACCGCAGCGTAACATCTTATATCGCCAGTCCAATCAGGTGCTGCATATGCAGATGATATATGCGTGATTGGACTGAATAGTAACGGAGTGAAAGAAATATTTGATCCGCTTGTAGAGTTTTCAGCTTCAGTTGGACTCAAGATCAATGAGTCCAAAACGAAATACCTGATGTCTGGTTTTAGGGACAATGGCACACCAGATTTTAGTAGTGGCCACCACACGTTTCAGCTAGTGAGGAGGTTCAAATATTTGGGTTCTCTTATCACTCACGATAACAGTGTGGGTGAGGATATTAAAGTGCGGCTGGCAGCTGGCAGTCGTTCTTTGTATCCTCTAAGGCCACTGCTAAAATCTAAACACTTATCAAGTGCCGTGAAGCTGAAGCTTTACAAAGCGTTGATCAGGCCCGTTGTTATGTTTGGATGTGAAAGTTGGGCGCTGACGGATGAGTACGAGAGATGGCTCCTTACATTTGAGAGAAGAGTCATGCGTGTGATTTACGGCCCAAAACGCGAAATAGATGGTACCTACCGAGCTCTGTACAATATCGAGATCAGAGATCTGATGAAGATCCCCGATATTGTACATGAAGTAAGATCGCAGCGAGTACGCTGGCTCGGTCACGTTCTGCGTGCTGATCCGGAACGAATTGTGCAGCGATCTCTGAAAGGAGAGCCACCATATGGTAGGCGCAGAGGTCGTTGCAGGCGACGATGGCTCCACGGTGTAGAGAACGACTTGGCCTCTTCAGATTGTCTTAGACAGTATGAAGACCATGCTCGGGATCGAAACCGCTGGAGCCAAATTGTTGAGTTTTGTAATTGTTCAGTAAGGGGCCAGTAATGGCCTTTAAAACTGTTTTAATTAATATAATTTAGTTTAAAGAATTCCTGTTGTTTTGGCCCAAAAGATTTCGGTTTTGATTTAAGGAATTACAAACGTTATGTTTGAATTCCAGTTTTCCTTTGGTTTAAACGTTAACATTACTTTTATTTCAAAAGTTTTGTATTATCTCTATTAAATAACTGAATTCATTCCACAGCTGAATAAAATCCTCGTATTATACTAAATGAAACAAATTATTAAATATTGATAATCAATTTATTTATTCAAATATTTTATAATTATTCACATACATATAATATGTTTTATAAAATAACTAAATATTTTTTACAAATTTTATATGTAATTAAAATTTATCTCAGTCATTTTTATCAAAAATTTAATTATGTTATAAAAATATAGTTAAAATAAAAAAGAAACCTTACAACCATATCCTTTGATTCTTCAGCAATACAAGCACAACCTAAACTTACAAGCAAATTTTAGCTCTAAATACTTTTTCCCGAGTAACAGCAATTAATTGGCGAGCTATTTATATCCAGAAAATCAATTAAAATTAAATCATTTGCGGGTTCCCCAATTTCATACCAATAGAAATGTGGGTTAAAAAATAATTGCTAAAATCATTACACACTGCAAAATATTTATTATGATCCATCAATATGTCTTTAATTTCATAGTAAATAATTTCTGGTGCTGCTATACAGAAAAACAACCAATCTTCAATATGTTCCACGGAAAAGTATACTTTTTGTGTACTGTTTTATAGATGCTGAATACGATAAAATGTTTGAGTTTGTGTCTCTATCTCGGCAGCAAAAAAAATTATCTGTGAGGTTAAATTCATTTTGAAAAAATTGTTTAGTCATTAAAAGGTTAGAAAATTTCATAGAAGATTTTATTGATAACGTAAGCGGTATATTAAACCGTGATAATATTTCTTGCATATTGCTTATGTATTTGATGTTCAGCTTCGAAACGAAAACACCAAAGATGGTTGAGAGGTCCACATTGACGAATTATTGTCGGGTAGTGTCGGGAAAATGGTATTTGGGCTTTAAGTTTTCATTAAACAATTGTACGTAAAGAGTGTCATGCTCTTTAATTAAATATATCATTTGTTTGTACAAATAGGTAAATTAATTATTTTAATGAATATAAGTAAAAATTTGTAAACTTTCAAATTCATGAATATATTGTAATAAAAATTTGTAAACTTCAATAATCAGAGGCAAGAAATTATACAAAGTCCAAGTTTCTCGAGCAGTCATTTTAAAGCTTCCATATTTTATATGTTTTTTTTAATAGGTTCACTTACGTTTCCAATTTCTATTTCGCCATAATTGAACATTTATTTTTTTAAATTAAAGTTTTCGAGGGATAAATATTTCTTTTCGTAAATGAAATGGTTAAGAAATCAAATTATATTTGCAAACTCCTAAAAATACATCATGTATGATATCTCTTGCGAAATTGTCCGTGACCTGAAACGTCAGAATTTTGTTAAAAGCAGAATCTTCTTTAATTCCTGTTTGATGGATATCCGAAAATACTAAATCCGTAATAAAGTTTTGCTTATCTCTTAAAAATTTAGGCAATTCTGATACATCAGTGGTAGTTTGCCGCTTATTACGTTTGCACCATCGACAGAAGAAAGTTGCATTAAATGAGGAAGATACCTCTCATACCCTCATACCCCTCATACTCCAGGATTGTATTGAGCCCCAGGTTATCACCTAAGATTTGACCTAAGAGAAAGTGTATTTGATATTTTGCTGTTAAAGTTTTAATTTCTAAGCCATTCTAAGGAAGAATACCCCAAGATTGTATTGAGCCCCAGGTTATTACCTAAGATTTTTGATATGTTGCTGTTAAAGTTTTAATTTCTACGCCATTTGGCTCAATGTCATGTATTATATCAATTAATGGTTTAATAGATTGGGTAATCCCGAATTCTTTAATATCTCTAGATTTTACAAACCGGCCACAAATATTTTATTTAGTTTCGACATTTGAAACTGTGGTATAGTTGGAAAAGGATAATGAATACCACAAATTGAGTTTTTACCAACATTTAAACTAAGGGGGTCGTTTACTTCGAAATCATCAAAATAAAGGTGGAAAGGGATTACATTTTTTTCTACAAATATTGATATTTTTCGTTTCCACAAAGCAGCACCAATGAAACTATTTACTTCATTTTTTGAACTTAGCACTTGCATGTTATTTAAAGTTTATTTTAATGTGTCACCAGTTTCAAAATCTTTTCTGATTTGAAACTTTATATCAAGAAAACATCCTCCAACAATCTAACGATGGTACAAATAAAAATTTCAACTAAATCATTATTTATCAAAAATGATTTCGGTTTAGAGTGTATGCCTAAGTTTTCAATATTTTTGAAAAATTCACATTTAGGGGCCCTACTATGACTTTCGACTACCATTTTCGACGACGGTCGTTTTCCTATAGTAGGCAAAGGAAGAAAAAGGAAAACAATGTTATAAACTTACTATTGTTTACCTTTATCTTCCTTTGCCTATTATAGGAAAACGACAGTTGTCGAAAATAGTAGTCGAAAGTCATAGTAGGGCCCCAGTACTTATTAGCTCGAACGGGTTATTTAAAAATTCTAAGAGTATATTAAAGTAAGTAGCGGAGTCATCAGGTAAATGTTTTGTAAATGGTACCCGGCACGAACTAATGGGGTTGATGAGACTATCCTTAATTGACTTCTGAATCGATGATACCATATTTATTGGTAAAGATTTTTCGCTATATAAACTTAGAGAAAATTCTAAAATAGATTATTTCAAATTTTCTATTTCGGCTCTATGATAATTTGAATGAAAAGAAGAACCATTCAATAAATTAGCAGTAATACTACCAAAAATTTCATTTGTTGATTTCTCTGAAAATTCAGAACAGTGATCTTCTAGGTTATTTTCCGCTAATGATTCAGGTAAACGAATATTTGAGTTTCCACCTCTACTAAATTTCGTTCATCATAGTGTTTTTTCAAATGAGTTTTAAATTTGTAGATATTTTGAAATATTTGATTACAATTTTCTTGAGCGCATTTAAATTGAATATAGAAGGTGTACCGTGAAAAATCTGTAAATGGTGCACGATTTCTTTTACGGTACCAAACATTTAACTACATATAAAACAATAAAGCATTTTATTTAATCCAAAATTAAACATATCAATATAAATTAAAAATTTAAAAGTTTTGCGATAGTAATTTAACACAATAATTATGCAAATTTATTATGCAATTAAGAAAAAAGCTGAACGTATTTTTTAGTGTTAGTTTGTTTCGATTCTAGCTGAAAGAAATAATCTTGGAAAAAGTACCAAACCTCTTTACTGACAATCGAGTATTTTATGTTGAACACGAATGACAATTTTAAGAGTGTATCCAAACATTTACGGAATGATCCACATTTATATTTAATGTTTTCATACATAACGAGTGTTTCTTCGATAGTATCCCATTTGCGCCCAAAGAAAACTATTTTTGGTTGCAAAGATCCATATTTTTTTCGTTTCTTCCAATTTTCCGGTAAACTCATTTAAATTTGAAATAAACAATGAAATATTTCTGTGAATACGATATTGTCGGTTTTTATTTTTTGGCTTATTCGTTTAGGCTGGATTATTGCATGTAGTAGCAAACATACAATAATATCTATGATATCTATAAAAACAAAAATATTTATTAGAATGTTACGTGTAATTTAACTAAATATATATTTTAAAAACTTACTTTTGTCTGAATTCTTTAATTCGTTTAATTGTCTTAATAGTATAGTTGGTTATTTTTATCACGAATTTCAGTAAGAAATATTTTAGTCCTACAGACGTTAATAAAAATGTCGAACCGGCCAAATAAATGCTTACATTTTGACGAAAATTCTGCATTAAAATCAATTTCAATCTGAAATACAATCAAGAGACATATTGTAAGAAATTTTACTGAAAGTTAGGTCGCGTTAGTTTAACAATCTGGGTAGTAAATATGAGCGAGTGATAAAAAAATACTAATTGGTAATAAACGACAATTAATATTGAAAGCGTAAATTGATTAAATCAAATATACTTTTTTAGGTTGTTCTATGTTAGTCTAAGCGAAAAGATAGATTAAGGCGTACGAATTTGCGAAGATATTAGCTAAATATGTTCACATATTACAGATGTTATAATTGTTTTATATAAAATTGTAATATAGCAAATGTAACAATATAATAAATATAATGAATACAGCTTTTTTTAGCTTTTCTAGACATACATACATATGTATGATTTAGTTTTAATAATAATAATAATAATAACAGTGTTAAAGGCCATTACTGGCCCCTTACTGAATCAACAATCTGGCTCCAACGGTTTCGATCCTGAGCTTGGTCTTCATACTGTCTTAGACAATCTGAAGAGGCCAAGTCGTTCTCTACATCGTGGAGCCATCGTCGCCTGCAACGACCTCTGCGCCTACCATATGGTGGCTCTCCTTTCAGAGATCGCTGCACAATTCGTTCCGGATCAGCACGCAGAACGTGACCGAGCCAGCGTACTCGCTGAGATCTAACTTCATGTACAATATCGGGGATCTTCATCAGATCTCTGATCTCAAAATTGTACAGAGCTCGGTATGTACCATCTATTTCGCGTTTAGGGCCGTAAATCACACGCATGATTCTTCTCTCAAATGTAAGGAGCCATCTCTCGTACTCATCCGTCAGCGCCCAACTTTCACATCCAAACATAACAACGGGCCTGATCAACGCTTTGTAAAGCTTCAGCTTCACGGCACTTGATAAGTGTTTAGATTTTAGCAGTGGCCTTAGAGGATATAAAGAACGACTGCCAGCTGCCAGCCGCACTTTAATATCCTCACCCACACTGTTATCGTGAGTGATAAGAGAGCCCAAATATTTGAACCTCCTCACTCCCTCAAACGTGTGGTGGCCACTACTAAAATCTGGTGTGCCATTGTCTCTAAAACCAGAGATCAGGTATTTCGTTTTGGACTCATTGATCTGGAGTCCAACAGAAGCTGAAAACTCTACAAGCGGATCAAGTATTTCTTTCACTCCGTTGCTATTCAGTCCAATCACGCATAAGTCATCTGCATATGCAAGCACTTGATTGGACTGGCGATATAAGATGTTGCGCTGAGGTGTTTCAGTTTTACGAAAGATGTACTCCAACATGAGATTAAAGAGTATCGGGGACAGAGCATCTCCCTGCCGAACACCCGAGTTAACTGCAAAAATTGTCGATAGCCTGTTCTCAACTTTAACACAGCATTGAGACTGCGTCACTGTCATCCTACACAGTCGTACCAGTTTTGTTGGCATTCCTAGGTATTCCAGGGCAGACCACAAACTCTCTCGATTGATCGAGTCGTAGGCCTGCCGGAAATCCAGGAAAACCTGATGTACGGAGATGAATGTCTCATAATATTTAGATAGAATCATTCGCAGCGAAAAGACCTGATCAGTGACTGATCGATTCGGACGAAATCCTCCCTGATAGTCACCAACCAAGCCCTCCGCCAGAGGAGTGATTCTATCCAATAAAATGTATGACAGTAACTTGTATGCTGTGCAAAGGAGTTAGTTTTAATACAGCATCTTTTAATTTTTTCAATAAACTATTTTGACGCGAACTCTCTTATAACTCTGTCAGATATGATTTATTAAAAAAAATTTAATTAACGGAGCGACAGTCAAATTTTAAATAATAACAATTTGTGTAGTTCGAGAAGTTGACATTCGGACATCAAGAATTGATTACAGTTTTATTACGCAATTTTGGGACACCCGCTTTAAAAATAATCTTCTCGCCTTTTGGGTAGTTATCAAATATATCATCGATACAGTCAAAATTGATGACTTCCATAGTTTTAATCATGCATTCATGAGTATCCCCAGGAAATTGATTATTTTTTGAGACAAACCTCGAGACGATACCAAGTTTTTGAAGGCAATCGCTTTAAATAATTCATATTTATTAATAATTAATAATTATATATTAATTAAACATACATTTAATAAAATCTATTTGGAAATAGTAATATTATGTATTTCTAAATTTGTATTCCTTCTTACATCAGCCCATGTGGGCTCTTCGAAAATGCTTGAGGGGATTGAACGTTATTTTTATTGATGCAAAATGGCAAATGAAAAAGGTTTTGTTGGCAATTGTGACAAATACAATGAAAT
The DNA here is from genome assembly GCA_951394425.1 of Tipula unca. NCBI lineage: Eukaryota > Metazoa > Arthropoda > Insecta > Diptera > Tipulidae > Tipula > Tipula unca. The sequence goes on from OX596381.1 coordinate 111,361,374, forward strand.
TAAGCCAGTTAACTATTTTACCAGAACTGGACATTAGTTGCTAACCCATTGATTGAGCTGTGCGGTGTATCTAGCGGTTATTTAATGAATTTTTAGGTCTCTATATTATGATGAGAAATGGAACTTTCTGTTTTATCGTTCTGGGTCACTATTCTAAATTTACTTTTCAACACCTTTCCGAAAAGCTCTTCAGTCAGATATAATAAAATTGTATTTATTTTATTACATTATACAGTGCCAGGGCTTTAATGGCCTCAGTGCTGACAACTATGTTCGCGCCTTTTTCACAAACCTAACTTTACTACGTTCGTATATACATACGTAATCTTCAATATTTTAACAACTAATTTAACCAATAAACCATTTTACCTTCTATACAACACAGGTAATATCGCTGCAGTTCACGTGTCCGGTCGTATGTTGCTAGAAACTTGATTTTGTACACGTAATCAAATGTCATCTTACTTGCATATTATAGGTATTATGCATATGTCCATGGTTGGACTGAATAGCAACAGAGTGAAAGAAATACTTGATCTGCTTGTTTTCAGCTTCTGTTGGACTCCAAAACAATGAGTCCAAAACAAAATACATGATCTCTGGTTATAGAAACAATGAATGGCACATCAAATTTCAGTAGTGGTCACTATACTTTTGATGGTGTGAGGAGATTCAAATATTTGGGCTCTATTATCACTCACGATAACTGTGTAGTTGAGGATATTAATAAGCAGCTGGCAGCAGCCAGTCGTGCTTTGTATCCTCTAAGGCCACTGTTCAAACCACCTCGGCGTAGAGAACGATCTGGCTTCTTCAGATTTTCTAAGATAGTATGAAGACCAAGCTCAGGATCGAAACCGCTGCAGTCAGATTGTTGATTCAGTGACGCTTGACGAAAATGTACCAAACAAAATTTATTAATTTTTAACATAAACTGTTAATTTTTTGCAATTGTGAAGCTTGTTTCATGAAAGTGTTTTGCGGTACATCTGCACTGCGGGCCAAAATAATAGATTTAAAAATGTTTCATATTTTAAAATTCCGCAGTACAATAAAATTAACGAAGTTGGTATGAAGAGAAAGCGAACATTTTTTGTTGTTTTCTCTTTATTTTGTAAATTGTACTGCTGTGGCCAGATATACTATTTTCAAGAGTATTAGTACTATTTTAGTTTCGTTTTACTTTTTACATTTTGTTTGCATAAAACATCAAAATATATACTCTGTTTGAGTTAATCTTCTCTAACATCATTTGTAGAAATTGTCAACCTACATTTTTAGTCAAATGTGCAGATTGCTTATATACCTAATTCTATAAAACAAAGTAGTCATCGTGTTTATTTTTTCTTGCTGAATAATTTTTTCGTGTCTAAAACCAATTTGACGTTTTATTAGTTTTTCGTTTCATAATAGAATATAAAGAGTAACAAGGACAAACATTGTTTTTTTTTGTTCGGCACCAGCCCGCCTTCTTCGTGAAATTTTAGTTTTAAATTTTAAATTTTTATCCGTGAAAACGAACTACACAATATAAATTGTATGTGTAATTTATTGACGTTTAATATCTTACCCATTTTTTAATTAATCTTGGTGTACAGTTATAGAATACCATTTTGGTATGAAAACGTGTAAAGTACTCGTTTTCGCGATTTCACGTTATCTTATTCGTTATAGAATTAGGCTACTATAATTCTATAACTAATTCTTATATACTAATATACAGTGTTAACCCTGTTTATGCATAGTACTATTCCTAACACATGATCACTCTAGCGGTTCGATTTCTTATTGATAAAACATCATGTTTAAGATCAAATAATTACGCGCATATTGACTGCATGAACTGCAAAAACTGTTTGTTGCTTGGTTGGAACGCCTTCTAATATTTCAATTTTATAAAACATACTCTTCTGCATTCGAAAATATCTGGTCAACCTAGCAGTACCGCGGTACTGCAGGATATTTTCGTGAGGCAAGCCTTTAAAAACTGAAATATTAATAATCAAATGTCATCTAAAATAGGTAATGGCCGAAAAATTAGGACGCAAGATAGTTGGTATCTCAAGTTATTGGATCTTAAAGTGTTGATGTAGTCGTGATGTAGGTTTGTACCATTAAAAACTATATGATACACAGACTTTTCATGCCATACAAAATGCAGGTGAAAAATGTGGGTACGATCGAAGTATTTGCCTATGATCGTGGCAATACTGAAACAAATACCCTCGTAGTAATGATAAAATAAAATTAGATACAATTAAGTTTGTATACCCACAAACAAAATATAATATACAATGATATACAATTGTTCATACATAAATAATTGACGAGTGTTTCTCTTTGTATGCGTAAACATTTAAAAACTTTGAAAAAATAATAGCATAGGCTTTTCAATATGCAGAATTTTTTTATGGGAAATCGAAAATTGTGTAACCGATTTAAAAAAACAAAATTTTGAAATATCAAGGTTCTGAAACCTGGCTTTTCAAAATTAGGATCTCAATATGAACCCAACGAGTACTATTAGAAAAAGTTGTTGAACATCAGTTTTCTTTTTTCCGAGACTTTGAAAATCACTTATCTTTCTCTACCTCTCATTAGAAAGATTTTTATCTGCAGCGATTTTAATTAAAACTCATTGAAATTTAATTTAATTTTTTTATTCATTTCATTTTATTTAATTTCTTCTTTTTTCCTTTTTTTTTTTTTGATTTTATAAGATTTTTTTATTTTTTTTGTTTGGTTTTTTTTAAATTCTAATTTTTCAAAGTTTCATTTTCTATATTCCGTTTTTCATTTTTATTTTCATTTTGTTAATGATATAATATATTTATATTTTTTTCTTTCTTAGTAAAGTTAGTTTTTATTAATTACTTGTTAAAATATTTGATTTTATATGATGTCATTTTGTTCTTATAAATTATTTAATTTTTTTTTTCTATTTGATTTTTATTTTTCACCTAAAAAAATGAATAAGATATATATTATCTAACATAATTATTCATAATAAAATCAAAAATAATATTTATATATGATATAATTAATTAATTAATAATAAATAGTAGTTATAAGTATATATGTATATAATTTTATAATATAGAATTTTTTTAAGTCTTAGTTATGTTCTTTAAATCTAATTTGAAAAATATTTGTATGGATATTGTTTACTATTTAATTTGCAAATTAAATTAATTTTACATAAAATAAATAAATTATTAATTTTGGTTGGTACTTTGTGCGATTTTTAAATATTGACATTTAAATTAGGTAATAATTATTTATTTTCTAATAAAATATAAAATTTGTTTTTTTAGATTTTAAATTACAAAGCTTTAAATATATCTTAATTATATAACTAATTAATAAAGATTATATTTTTTGTATTTAGTTTTAAAGGAAAGAATTGGAAACTAATAAATAATGCGGTCGAACCTTCCATTCGATGCCGTTTTGTTCAGAATACACGTAATAACCACGTGGTTTAATGTCTTTAGTTTATTTATATATCAAAGGCTAAGTTTTTTATTAAATTAATTTTAATATAATTTAATTATATTTAAAGAGCAGAGTGCAACCTTACAAGCTTTTTGGTTAGTCATAGAGTATTAATTATAAATCGGTATTTTAATTTTTTATGAACTGTGACTGATGTACTAACGTTTCGGGGTTTCAATTATTATAATTTTTTTATATTTATGCCTCCCTGTTAAGATTTTTCAATTACGTGTAACTGGTGGTGCGTTTTTAGATTTTAGGAATAATACATACATACATATATAATAGGGTGAAGGCAAGGCACACTGTAGAAATGCCAAAATAGACAAAAAAAATTGTTTTAAAATGAAGTTTTATACCCCGAAAGACAAACGTCGTTCACAAAACTCGGTCACTTGATAAATTATTTTTAAATGCATTTGAAAAATTAAAATTTTCTACCGACCCGCGGTTATTCTTATAACAAATCAAATGAAAAATTAATAAAAGCCAAAATTAATTGCTAATTATAATTTTTGTTTAATAATTACGTATTTGAAAAATATTTGTCTTTGCACTATAGAAAAACCATGTCTGCGGACAAATTGTTCAATAGCACAAGATGCCTAATGTAACACTATAGGTAAAATTACATACTATTTTTTTTTTTGTTATAATATTAACAAGAAAAACAGAATTTTCAAGGAAGACTTATTCCAAATAAATTGTTTCTTGCATCTATTTTTCTTATTATATAAATATTTACACAAAATGAAGATAATTAAATTATTTATTAATTATTTGTATTAAATCAAACTAAAAACAAATTTATGGGTATTTTAATTCACCATTTTTCTGTGTGTTATTTAATTAAAATTAATTTAGACATATATATATATATATATATATATATATATATATATATATATATATATATATATATATATATATATATATATATATACATATATATATATATATATATATATATATATAAATATATATATATATATATATAAATTTAATTTTTAATTAATTAATTATAGTAAATATCACTAATTTTTATTTTTTATTTTAATAAATATATTTTATTTTTATTTTATTTCACAAAAATTAAATTAATATACATATTAATATATTAAATGAATTGTAATTTTCTATAAATTAAATTGGCAATTGTTTTATTATTTTTTGTATTCAGATGAAACATATAAATGTTATTTGTGAGATGTAAATAATGCCTACTGGTTAATGGTATAGCTAGCGTTTCGCATGTTAGCAACCGGTTGCGATTCGAATCAAAATAGAGGCAGAATGCCATAGAAATTGTAATAGTTGAGAGAATTTCTGCCCCAGAACAACCGAAAAGAATATAAAAAACTGAGATATCGAGCAGGAAATAATATCTCTTCTTATTGATCATGTGATTCAATTTTAACAGCTTAGTCAATTTATAATTAATTTTCAATTGATAAATGTAACAATTATTTAGTCAAATCGAAAGGTTCAACTAAAATTGCTGATAGTATCTAACTATTTTGTCCAAAAAATAATTACGTCACGTAAGCCTCAACCTATGGCATCCCAATAAGCTGATGAAATTGATAAATTCTAAGTCCTTAAAGAAAACTTGTGTAAAGCTAAACTATCATTTCTAGGTAAAAACCAAAATAATTTGTCATCATAAATTTTAATACTGACAATATTGCTGCCTAAGGTTAAAATTATATATAAGACTGAATTAATGAGATCTAAAGGTTTCGATGTAGAGTTGTATAACTTTTAATCAATAATACAAATGAAACTAGCAATTCTAGTAGGCATAATAAGTGTGTGTGCCAATCGAAGTTAAAAAGTTAAATTTTTTAACTGTGGTGAAAATAAAAAAAATTTCCTCACTTTTTAACTGGTTTGCTGTGCCAATTGGAACCAGTTAAAATGTATGACGTTTAACATTTTTTGGTGTCGTCGCAATGTCGTGAATTTATAATTTCATTTTAATATAAGATTTTTGAATTAAAATAAAGTTGAAATCTTATAAACATTAAAAAAAGCAACGGTTTTATAAAATATTTGCCTAATTGGTGCAAATTATACAAAAATTTAATTGAGGTTCTGTCAAAGTACCAAAAACAAACAAGCATTTTATCGCGTTAAAAAAAATTTACAAGGAGGCGTGGATGTAACCAAATCAAAAATTTTAACTGGTCCGAGACCAGTTAAAATTTTTGTGGTGAATAAATTTTGTTTTTTTTTAACTTTTTAAGTTTTTATGCGCTTTTTACTTCGTTTGGCACACACACTTAGTAGTTTTGTTATTCGAGGGTCCCGGATTCGATTTTCAGTGGTGACCAAAAAAATCACGTTTTAATGTTTATAATGTGTAAGTATGTTTATTTGTATTGCACCGTAGGGATCGCTTGTGGCATTGAGTATTGAAGTTGGGTGGATGAAACCAACTTTAATGAAAAAAAATATATATACATAGTTGGCAATTTGCCATATGTAATTTCACATATCAGATTTGAAATAGAATTCAATTATGTATGTATAAACAAAACACGAAATTACAACTTATTCATTTGTTTGTTTTCCATTTATTAAAATATGTCATAACTTCATTTGTAGAAACTGATTTTTAGAACGATTCTTTCCCCGTTTCTTTACATACAAACTTCAAACTAATGCCAAAGATTCAAGGTGAATGTAACTACGCAAACCAAATAAATTTATTTTTAAAATCAATAACAATCGACCACTTTGTTGCTTTTTCCGTATGTATACTTGTAATACCATTTAGTGTTCGAACCATTTCGTTTATATCCGCATTGCACCGCATGCATAATTGGCTCTTATAAAATTCAATTAATAAATTTTCTAATCACACCATGTTGCCAGGAACGATAAACCGATTTTTAGTAATTCTAGATATAAAAAAACAACCTTGGAAATATATGCAAGTAATAAATTTAGGACGTTTCCAATTTCAGTGCTAATTAGCACAGGCAATGTAATACTTTAAAAAACTTTACTAAAATAGAGAGCTAAGGAATATCGGTATACATAATAATTTCAATGCTTGTCGAAATTCTTTTTCAATTTTTAAAAATCTACATACGAGATGAAAAAATTCAATGGAATGAACAAAACCATGAGCAGGAGCCGTACAGAGTAAGAAAATTCATCGAAATGATACCAGTAATACAGCTACATCATGTAATCTTAAAATAAACATCCCACATAGATTTAAAATATCGGAATTATAAAATAATTACATATGTCTATAGCATATGTCTTTATCCCTTAACGGGTAAGATACGCATAATCTAATAATTCGCAAATTCGATAAATATTAATTTCGTATTACAGTTTTTTAGATTTTTGCTTAATTTTACGATGTACAGCTAGAAACTCGATGAAGCTACAGTTTTTGCAGTCAAATAAAAGCAGACAATGAATACTAACGATACAAATTGAATCAAGAATATTTGATTTCTTCATACAAAATTGCTTGAATAGACAAAGTATATCTATCCGGGATAGATTTCTCATTTCTATTTATAATGCGTATGAGCGAGAAAAAATATTTTCAAAGTCATCGTTGTGTTGTAAATATTCCATAGTGAATATACCCTACATACAATAGAATGCACCAACACAACGATGACATAGAAAAAATCAGACGTTTGTTGTACTCCTCTGTTATTCTACAAAAAAATACTTTGAAATTAAAATTTACATAGTAAAATGAATCTACTAGCCACTGGCATACTCGTATTTACCGACTTAAATGTATTATTTCGACCGTGGCTTATTTCCAGTGTTCGTTTCCAGGGATTACAAAATTAGGTTTATTTTATACTAAACCACCGAGCGAAAATACTTTTAACCGTTTTTAAGATTGATTTGTTTCAGGTAAATTTCATAACAATTGGCAATATAAGCTTGATATTATCAAGGAAATGGAACATTTAAATTCACTATTGGTCGATACGAGCATATATAAATTCACAATTTGAATCAATTTTCCTTGAGTGCAACATACATTCATACTACATATTAGCAAATACTCTATTAGGGGCTTTTCCAATAGTTACTTATTTATGAAATCTAACTTATTTAAATATGTATGCTAGCGAGATTATTTATTTTCTATCACTTTCCAGAAGACAAATCCAAATTAATGGTGTCTAGTAACATTGGTATCAATCAATTTAAAACGTGTGATTGGTAATAATAAAACAGACGTAAACTTTGTATTTTTAATTTTTTAATGACAACAAAATTTATTTTATTATTAAAAGTTTAATAAAAATTGAAAAATTATACATTTCTGCACATGATCTCAAAATTTACAAGTGTTGGTTTGCGTTTGTAGATTTTTATTTAGTTTTAAGAAATATTTGGTTTCTTGTGTTATTTGCACAAAAGATATAAAAGATATGCTAGACATTTTCAGCTATATTACTACATTTCCCTCCGTTGAAATACAGCTATATTAGACATTTCCCCCAGTTTTCTAACATGGCTGTCAGTAATATGAATTGGAATGATTTCTCTTACTTATTTAAAATGGCGCCAATTGTCAAATAAGTCAATAAGTTTCAAATAAGCAACTAATTTGAAAATAGCCTAAGGCTGTATGACCATTAGTAAATACACCATGAAGTAGCAAATATTTCAATATTTTTGAATCTGTAGGAATTTAATAAGTCAGCAAGGTACAAACACGTTTTGATTCGAAAACCAACAGTTGGTTTATTTAAGGACACTATTTGCTATTTACTAAAACATTTTGTTTTGTTAATTGGAAAACTTAGGAAGGGAGACCTATCTGACATACTTTAAAAATGTTGAATAGTTGAATTCATTAAAAAATTTTACTTTTGGATAATATCATCTATAGGTAACAGAGTTGAGAACATTTTTATGGTTATTACAAATATCACACCGGATGATTCCAAATTATGCTGTTAGTTGAATCGTATGCCTCACATGTGCGATTTCAAATAATGGTATAGTGCAATGTACAATTTGATATATCTGAAGTTATTTTTGAATTTGATGTAGCCAACAAAATAATTGCATAATAGTTAATTTAAATTTTAAAGTTAACTTATGCAATCACTTCGTCGGTGGCAACAAATATGAAAATAACTTCAAATATACCAAATTGTACATTGCATCTTATTATTAGTATCACCCATTAAAATCTGAACTTTGGATTGATTTTAGGGGATTTTGGAAGTTGGGATCGCAACATAAACTGGTTTGAAAAGACGACTTTTACGTCCCTAAAGTAGATAACTAAAATTTTGTTTAGCGATCTTAATCAAATGGTGGCTCTGATTCGTATTCGTTCAATCTCAACAAAAACTTATTCTTCTCTCACAATTAAGAAATAAAAAAAAATCAAATAATTAATTTATACAATCATAAAAAAAACTAATTAATTAAATAATTGTTTTCGTATTTTTTTTGTACTTAATATTTATTCTCTAATTTAATAAGCAATTTTAATTAAATTTTTTTATTTAACTGATAAATATTTCTTAATTTAATTTTTGTTTTTTAATTCCCTTGTTTCTTAAATTTTTATTTATAGACAAAAAAAAATTATGAGAAATAATTTAATAATTTTGAAAACAAATGAATTAATTTAGTTTAAATTTTGAAAAACACTTGACTAATTTTCTTTTTATTTACTTTTTTGTTCAGTCTTTCTTGAGTATATCTTTTTTAATTTAATTTTTTTGGTATTAATCAATAAATATGATGTTAGTTAATAATAATAGTAATTAATAATGTTAGATTTATTTAAATTGTGTGTAATTCACAATCTTTTAAATTGTAACGTAAAATTTGCAAAGTTAGGACCAACAGAAAATAAAATAAAAACAGTGCGCTAAAATTAAATAAGAATTAATTAATAAACTAATACATAATTTTTTACAATAAATTTGTTTTGCTTTTAATTTAAAATTGACTTTTCATATTTTATAATTTAATATTATTAATTAATTATTTTTTTATATAATAAATAAATTTTAATATGTCTATTTTAATTTATAATGAAGAACTCTACATATTTTTGTTTTATAAATTTAATTAATTAATTAAATGCATTATAATATATATAATATAATAGTAAATAAATTATTTATTTTATTTTATTTTATTTTTTTTGAGATTCATCAGTAGACTTTTGTTTCTAATAATAGTATTATATAATAAATTAATAAATATTTTTTAAATAGAATTTAAAATTTATTAGTTTTAATTTTTTTTAAGTTTTATTTTTTTTTTGGTATCACTACACATCAAAATCAATCTACATATTTTTTGGTTTCATTAATTTTAATCAATTATATAAATGTTGTTATGATGTTTTTCTTTGATACATAATTATGTTATATAAACAAGAAAATTTTCTTATTTTATAATGTTTGTTTGTCTCTTATTTAATTACAATATTAGTATTTTTATTTAAAATATTATTATAATTACAATAATCACTAAGCAATATTAATTTTTTTCATAACTTTTTAATATTTTAGTTTTATTTCTAATATAATTTTTAAGAAGCACTTTGTATATAAATCTTATGTTATTTTTATA